>CM024766.1:56418664-56979645 GCA_014218235.1 Colocasia esculenta
GTTGATTGATGAACTAAAATTGTTATGGTCAGATGGGGTTCTCTCTTATGATGCATCCAGAAAACCAAATTTCAATTTGAAGGTTGCATTAATGTTGACAATAAGTGACTTTCCAGCGTACGACATGTTATCTGGATGGAGCACACATGGGAGGTTGGCAGTCCTTATTGCATGGAGGATTCTAAATCATTCGTTTTGAAATCTGGGGGAAAATCATGTTGGTTCGATTATCCCGTCGGTTTCTACCGAGTGACCATCCTTTCCGAAAGCAAAAGGATTCTTTTATGAAAATACAATTGTGATGGAGGAGGTAGATATTGAACGGGTGTCTGGTGGAAACATGGCGAGGTGGGTCCAGAACTTACCGACTGTATCACAACTGCTGGTAGTACCACAAATCCTCAGCTTTGGAAGGATCACAATTGGGTGAAGCAAAGCATATTTTTGGAATTGCCTTATTGTCAACACTTTTGATATGACATAACCTAGACGTCATGCATATAGAGAAGAATGTTTTGATAATGTGTTCAACACAGTTATGGATATCAAGGCAAAACGAAGGATAACGTTAAGGCACGAATGGATTTGAAAGTACTTTGTAGACGTCCAGAACTAGAGCTGCAGCATGTTAGTGGAAAAGTGGTGCAACTAAAGCTTCATATGTGCTTGGGGCTAGACAGATTAAGGAAGTGTTGCAATAGTTGAAGCAATTGAGATTTCCGATGTATTCCTTGAATATTGTCCGTTGTGTAAATGTCAACGAGGGGAAATATACGGAATAAGAGTCATGACTGCCATTTTTTCATGCAAAGACTGATGCCACTTGCTTTTCGGAGTTGTTTCCGAAGCAAATATGGGGAGCAATGATTGAGCTGAGTCAATTCTTCAGGATTTTATCTGCATCAGAACTCAGACTTCATGACTTGAAAAATATGGAGCAAAATATAATACAGACAGTCTACAAATTAGAGAAGATATTTCCTCCAGCATTCTTTGATTCAATGGAGCACCTGATCATCCATTTACCATATGAGGCTAGGGTCGGAGGACCGTACAATTTCGATGGATGTATCCGTTTGAGAGGTATATTCCTATATCTCATTTATTCACATTATGACGATATTTTATATTTCATATGTATTCATTTTAATTATTGTCGTAGGTGCATGCACGATCTTAAGATGAAAGTCCGCAACAAAGCACAAGTTGAGGGCTCCATTACCCAGGCATACCTTATTGAGGAGATATCGAACTTTTGTTCGATGTACTTTGACACGAAATTCGAACCCGACGCACTCAACCTCCACGTAATGATGATGGGTGAGATTCTAATGTGTATGACCGACTCTCTATGTCAAGTGTCCCGGGAGCATTTGGATATTCTTCTACTCGCGCACTTGAAGATAAAGAGTTGGTAGCTGCAGAGATCTACCTATTTATGAATTGCGCAGAACTAGACCCTTTACATTGAGTAGCTCTCAACACTAATGAAATACATCATTTGCGAGCAATACTGCAGAACTTAGAGGTTGTGTGACATTACATTGCAGAGGAGTTTGACCTCGGTCATACTGCAACGGAATCCACGTCTGACTGACGTGCAGGTTGAAAGGAACGAAAAGTCTTTTCCCACTTGGTTAAGATCTCGAGTAAGTGTCTAAATATTTTGAAGCATAAGTGTTATTCTCTTATGCATACTTAGTTGGCGTAATTTGTCATTGTCTGTCCCTTTCTTAATAATAGGTTGAACAAGGTTTGGTTACTGATTCAGAGTACAAGAGATCAGTTATGGGCCCTCGAAGATTGTACGCGTCTATCCAGGCTACATTGTGAATGGATACCGATTTCACACGAGGGTTATGGACGGAATAAATCTACGATGAACAACGGCGTATGTGTGAAGGGAAGTGCCTACAATGAAAATGAATAGACTATTATGGCATTCTCGAGAAGTCATTGAACTGCAATTTTTGGGACAAGACAACAATGTATTTCTCTCAAGTGTCATTGGTTTGATCCGACCTCTATTCGTCATGACACAACATATGGGATTGTCGATGTCAAGCATAAGTCCAAGTTGAGTACGTATGAGCCATTCATTCTGGCGGCACAAGCCGAACAAGTTTATTATTCAATTATTCATCCCTCAAATGAGAGATTGTGGGCTGCATGTGAGTGAAAAAAGGCTATTCCCTGAGTATGAGCTTCTCCCCGACTGATGATGAGCTCGAAGGTGTTTATGACAATTTTTTCCAATTAGATCGGAGTGACGCACGAGAGTTGGCGGCTTCTACGCAGTTCAGTGTTGATGATATAAATGAAACATTTGCTTATATAAGATAACAAACAGGAAGAAGTTGACCCAAATACCCTGGAGCCGGAGGTGGAGTCTGATGTGGTGGAAGAGTTTCCGGCATGATGAGTGATGAATTCGAGGAGGATGACGAAGATGATGCTGAATTAAACATATCTTCAGCATCTGATGTGAATAAGATAATACACCATACATTTTTAGAACTTCATGTTGTTGCTAATTATATATTATTCAATAGCTACTTCAAATTTGAGTGCTGATGACATGTTAATCTTTATTTATCTCAATAGAGATATGGTTTGTGGAGGACGGAGTCGGACGGTTTCCACGTCGTAGGCCGAGGGTCCGCGTCCCCGTCCACGTAGGTATATGTATATGTAAACACAAAACTCTATATATTATTGTTTATATTAAATTCACGAGATCTAACGTACATACAATTTTTCAGGTCTGCCTCCCCGTCCCACGTTGGTCCGCCCGTCGACAGGTATATGTATATGTAACATAAAACTTTTTATATTATATGTTCAATTTAAGTTCATATTTTCTAACGTACATACAATTTTGCAGGGACTGCCTCCCCGTCCACGTCGGTCGTCCCAGCGATAGGTATATGCATATGTTTTTTTTTTTGTCGGTCAACCAAGAGAATCAATATCATGGTAAAGAATGTACAAAGTACAGAGATGGGTTAAGAACCCAATAACCGAAAATAAATAATAGAAGATGGCACTACAGACCAGTGACTATCTTCTATAAACCCCGAAAAAACACCATACCAGCCTATGGATCTATGTGAATATGATATTAAATCTCTTGCATATAGAGTTAGACCGACCCGAGAGGCTTTTATTGTAGGTAAAAGCTTCACACACGCGGCGAACATCCTGAATGATGGAAAGCACAATGTGGATGGCTGAAGTACAAACACCCCAAAAGTTCTGATACACCTTTCTTTCCAGATCCACCAAATAGTAGCCCGAAAGAGGAGGCGAGCCAAGGAAGTACCAAAACCATCTTATTAAAACCGCATCAAAGAGAAAGCAACTCCTGATCAAGATGGACGAGGGGCCTATGAATATTCATCTGTGAAGAATGTTTGCTCCAATCTCGGAAGAGAATGGCATTTAAAGAAAAGGTGATCTTCAGATTCTTCAGAGAGGCAACACAATATACATCTACTAGGAGTTGGAATCCCTTTTTCTGAGATTATTGATAGTTGGTAACTTGTGCATAATAGCTTGCCAGCAAGTAAGTGAAAATTTGGATTGTCGGCCCCTTTCAGACCCGTCCGCCCAGCCAACCTTCTGATTCTGGTCCCTGAGAAGATTCCATACATTCTTAGTGATGAACTTACCATGATTCCAAATGATAGCATCATTATGAAAAATTTGAACACTTTGAATCAAAGGGTAAAGCTCAATCATGTCAATAGAAGTTTGCAGTGGTAAGTTCCATTGACCATTGCTAATGAACCCGCACAGGGTGATGTTTCTTTGAAGAGCGTAGTGTTGGCGAATGCTATCTCCCATCATCATATATATGCTCGTGCCCTTGATCCAAGGATCATAAAGAAAACTCAGCTGACTAGTGATACCAACTTTAAAAGTAACATGTTGTAACAACCATTGCTCTTGCTTTAAAATGGCTTTCCAAGCAGAAGAGAAGTAAGTTTTTTGATGAACAGTCCATATGGATTCTTTCTGAATATTTTCTCTGAACCCACTTAATCCACAAAGTGTCTTGTTTCTGTAAAATATTCCACAAGTTACTAATAGCACAAGCCTTGTTTCCAATCAGAAACCCTCCTAATACCCAAACCACCTTCATTCTTCGGCCTACACATGTCTTTCCAGCTGATCATATGAATGGGTTTTTGAGAAGAGGTACCTTTCCAGTAGAACTCACAGAGAATACGTTCAACTTCATGAATGATAGCGAAGGAAGAAAAACGAAACTGACCAATAAGTGGAGTAGGCCGAAAGGACAGATTTTATCAGCTCCAATCTTCCAGCTCTTGATAGAAGATTAGTTTCCAGGATTCAACTCTTTGCTTGATTTTGTCAATTATCGGTTGGCAATGCTTTCTCTTAAGAGAAGTACTCACCAGAGGAAGACCCAAGTAAGGAGTCGGAAGATTCCCAATGGGTATGTTGAGAAGCTTCTTGATTGCAATTTTGTTTTTCACTTTGCCGCCCACATAAAGTCTGCTCTTCTCAGTATTAATATTAAGCCAGAGTAGAGATAGAACTAATGAAGAATGTGTTTAATAGTAATAGTGAGTCAACATCATCCTTGAAGAAAATGATAAGATCATCGGCAAACACAAAATGAGAGATAGAAACCTACCAGCAGTAGGAACTTTAATCTTCTTACTCTGAACAGCTTCTTCGATGAGACAGGTAAAGCCCCTGGTGAAGAGATAGGGAGACAGTTGGTCTCCTTGAACGAATGCATTTGAACTTTTAAAGAACCCTTCCGGACTTCCGTTAACTAGAACAGAAAATTTGAAGTTTCCAGACACTGCTTAATCCATTTGATCCAAGTTTTCGGGAATGCATTTGTTCCATCATATAGTACACAAACTCCCAAGAACAGAATCAAAGGCTTTACAAGATCCACTTTAAGACAAATACGAGAACCTTTATGTTTAGTATGCAAATCCTTTGCAAGATCATTAGCAAGCAGAATATTACTTTGAATTTCCTTCCAGGGATAAAAGCAGCCTGATAAGGACTGATAACAGTAGGAAGCACACTCTTCATGCGATCGGCCATCTCTTGGTGATACCCTTGTAGATAAAGTTGCAAGAGAAAAATGGGGCGAAATTGATCCAGAGACCAGCATTCTCTTCTTAGGAACAGAGCAATAAAGTGGAATGATTTGATTCTCCATGACCTTTCTCAAAGAAGGAAAGAACAGCCTTGGAGAACAGTTCTCCAACGATCTCCCAACAGCTAGTAAAGAACTCAGCAGAGAAGCAATCGGCCCGGGACTCTTATCCTTAGGAGAGTTGAAGACCACCTGGCGAAACATCTTCAAGAGTAAAAGATGTATTAAGCTTAGCTATGTCCTCCTCGTTTAGGCAAGAGCAACTATGAATCACAGGCTGGCACTTATCACGATTCTGGTTAAGCAAGTCAGAATAATAAGATACAACATGTTGTTGATTTCTTCATCAGAAGTAAGGATAGAGCCATCCTTAGACCTACAATGCTTGATGGAATATATGCATTCTCCTAGCTTGATAGCCACATAAAAGAACTTTGCATTGGAATCTCCAGGCTAAGCCATTGCTGTTTAGATTTGTTTTGCATACATTTCTTCATTTTCCAAGCTTTTAAGATAATTTCCTCTACAAACCTTTTCACGTTCATGCATGGAGCTGTCACAAGGATTCTCAGAAAGTGTTTCTGGACATCAAGAAGGGCAGCCCGAGTAATGGAAGTATCAGTGTTAATGTCCCAAACTCCTTCTTATTCCAATCACGAAGAGCAAAGTTAACAAGTCGAAGTTTCTTGCACACTTGATACAAGCAGAACTTTGACATCAGTATTCCGGCATTCCGAACAATGGAATGGAAGTTTCATGAGTAGTCCACATAGAAAAGAATTTAAAAGGCTTGGGCTAGCATAGTCTTGATGCCTCACATTCATATTGACAGAAGCAAAGAGTGATCAGAAGTAGACATATTTTCATAAAGCAATAGAGTGCTCTCATACTTATTAGTCCAGTCAGGGTTGATAAGAACTCTATCTAGGCGAGCAGAAATTCGTTGAGGGCCTTTTTTCATATTGCACCAGGATAAATGGTTACCTTTATGGGGCATATCGGTGAGGGACGCATCATCAAGAAAACTCTGAAAATTAGAAAGTTGAGAGGCAACAATAGGCTTACCACCCTTCTTCTCTCAGGACTTCTAACTTATTAAAATCCCCAAGATAATCCAAGGATCCCAATAGTTTGTGAGAGGTTTTGCAAGTCTTGCCAAAGAATACGCCGATCATGCACAAAATTGGAACCATATATCGCAGTGAGGACAATAGAATCATCAGTTTTGAGATTGCAACACTTAACATGAATATACTGAGTGCTTTCAGATAGATATTGATAGCCACTTCAGTCGGGTTCCAAGAATCCATATACGACCCTCCAAGAACTATTGTAGTTATGTAAAGCTTCACAGTTAGGCCAAATAAATTGCTTGATAGTTTCGAAATTACTATGCCTAACTTTGGTCTCACAGAGAATAGCAATACTGCAATTATAGTGATGCAATTCCTTTTTGACAGCCCTTTGCTTCACCTTGTTATTCATACCTCTCACATTCCAAGATAAGATTTTCATGATTATTGTTTTGAAAGAGATATTCTAGACCGTTGTTTTTTCCGGTCTAATTTATGAGTCCTATCCATGTCCTTGAGCTTGGAAATATCGAAGGCCATCTCGGAAGACGGGTGTATGCCTTGACTGGAATCCGTAGACTGAACCTTTCCTTTCCCATAAGAAGTGTCTTTAGACTGATAGGTAAGAACTTCATTTTCTTTAGTATATCGTTGCTCAGCAAAAGGAGCCAACGTAACCTTGCATGGCAGCGGTAATCTTACCTCATTGTCACCAGTTGTAGCTATCACGTACTGGTTAGTAGAGGACTCGCAAATCTTTTATTCCTTAAAGACGAATGAGCCGGATTTAAAGTGACATTATAAGAGCTGTCACCCCGTAGCTCGCGAAGATAGGAAGTGGAGTCTTCTGTGGTAATGGATCCTGGATTTACACCAAAAGTGGTCACCGTCGAATCAAAGGCCTGATTGAAAACTGCTTCTTTAGAGATATCCTGACAATTTGTGTTACCCTTGGAAGACAAAGGATTTTGATCCTGACCAGATCTACTTTCTATGAAAGCCGGATTTATACTGTCAGCCACCGTAGCTTGATGACCAAGGAATAGGATCTTCTGTTGGATTGCACCCCAGATTTACACCAAAATGATCACCGTAAATCATCAGCCTGCTTGCACACTTCACCTTTGGAGATATCGTTGATTTGATCCTTACCAGATGTACTTTCCATCACAATCGGATTTACACCAGTAACAAGATATGGCGAACTATTGCCATTAGCCACCAAAGTAAACTCCACTGAACTATCTTCCGTTACCTGTTCAGTAAGGACAACAAACTGCTTTATGAGAGGAGCAGTTTCCATCATAGCCGGATTTACACCTATAGCACTGGTAGTAGAAATCGTGTTATTAGACACCGAGGGAATATTAGGATCTTCCATACCCTGAACACTAGAAGAATAATCCGAAAGAACACCAAGAAGAATAACACTGGTTGTGAAAAACTGACCCTTAACCAGATTGACACTAATACACTTTCCTGATCACCAGAAGTATGATCCGAGAGAACATCAAACTGGTTCTCCACAGGAATAACACTGGCATTGGATAACTGACCCTTAGCTGGGTTTACACTAATAACATTAGCTATCACATTATTAGACATCGAGGGAATTTTTGAGACCTTCGAACCTTGATCAGAAGCACTGGGAACCTGAGAAGAGGACTTAGTTCCTCCAGAAACAGTAGATGCATTCTTTGGCGCCATTCACTTCTAGTAGGACGAAGTTGAGGAGTATTCGCCCGGTTAGAACATGATCCATCAGGATGGCCAAAGGAAGAGCAGACAGTACAAGATTTCGGTTGCCATTCGTAATTAACCAGGATATCTTCAGTTTCTCCCGTATCATGCAAGACTGTAATTTCAGATGGAAATGTAAAATCATATGATATTAGAATGCAGATTCTGGCAAAAGCAAGTCTTTTCCTGGAAGCAGTCATCTTGTCCATGAAAAGAGGCTTCCCAAGAACACTACCCATCTTACTCAGCGAAATATGAGACCAGAGATGAAGAGGAAGGTTGGGAAAGGAGATCCATAAAGGAATAGAAGTAAGCATAACCTTCTCCATCTTAACATCCCTATTCCAGCGTTGGATGATAAAAGGATGTCCAAGTATATGCCAAAATCCTTCCAGAACTGACTGCATATCCTCTTCTAATGCAAAGACGCAAACAAAAAACCCGCCATAGCTCAAGTGAAGGTCATAACTACCTTTGGGTTTCCATTATTTATCTATGAAGTTCTTGAGAGGGTTGAACGCTGCTTTGATTCCCACAATGTAACCAACAACAGCAAACATCTAAGAACTAGCCAAAACTTCTGAGTCTTGAGAACAATAAGAAGCAACAACTTGATCGCCATGCATGACAGGTTTCACAAAGTTCAGACTCAAACCTGCACTTGGTGCTGGTGATGGACCTTGAAACAGCTCACTCCAAGTTTTCTTAGAAGAAGAAACCAGATGCATCGGAGCTCTAGAAGAAGATCGCCCACGGGATCGTCCACGGGATGGATGACGGCTAGAAGGGAGGCGGGCAGGAAGATCTCGTGAGGAACCAGATCCCTGACCCGGATCGCTCGCGACCTTTACGGTTGTGTCTGTGGACATCAATATCTCTTCTGTGGACAGAAGAGCGAGATCTTTTGAAACAACCCCCGTCGTGGAGCCCTCCTTAGTCCCCATACCCCGCAAGTAGGAGACGAGTAACAGCAAGCCCCCCCCCCCCCCCCCCCCCCCCCACACCGCCGAGAAGGCGGGAGGAGCCCCGGTGAAACACCAACTCACGCTTCCTCAGAGTCTCTCTCTCTAGAATCACCTAGAGAGAGAAAGCATCGTCTGCACCAATTCCGGTATATGCATATATACACACAAAACTCTATATATTATTGTTCATATTAAATTCACGAGATCTAATGTACATACAATTATGCAGGGACTGGCTCCCCATCCACGCCGGTCGTCCCGGCGATAGGTATATGTATATGTAAACACAAAACTCTATATATTATTGTTCAATTTAAATTCATATTTTCTAATGTATAAATAATTTTATAGGGACCGCCTCCCCGTCGACCACGCGAGTAGCGCCACCTTTCCCTTCTTCCTCACCACCAGGTACATGTATGTTTCCATAGATTAGTATGTTTCTTTTCTTCCAATTTATACAACAATAGTGTACTTAATTGTTTTCAACAGATGTGGAGAGCCAGCATCCAACAACGGATGAGGAAGGGCCTCAGCTACCGGGACGACAGCCATGTTGGATCTCACAGTAAACTTGACCACTTCAAACTTATTGTATTTGTTATTTATGTTATACATTTCATGTACAAATTAATGTGCAATTGCAAGGGGAAGATAGATCCCAATTTGCTTCCCGCTATATTACGACGCTGGTCCACGCACATATTCCAGGACCAGTGGATGCATGGAGAGAGTTCCCGGTGCCCGTCTGAGATTTATTATTTGACATGTTCACGATATTATTAATTTTTATTGATTTGAAGTCAGTTATATAATTACTATCTCTGTTAGTGCAGAAAGTGAGTAATTTTATTTCTTTACAGTGGAGGTTCGCGTTCACGAGACCCGAGGATCTCCCTCGAGCTCGAGCTGTCTGGGAGTCTATTGCCGAGACTAATTTAAGAAAGTCGATGTGGGAGGCCCGGGACAAGTCAATGAAGACCACAGGCAACCGGGATCCTATGGCTTGGCTGGATTACGGCCCTGTTTGGCTGAGGAGGGACTTTTAGGAGTCCCTTTGTGAGCGTTGGGCTACAGGACCATGGCAGGAGCGGTCACAGGCGGCAAAATGCAACCGATCAACTCATCCGGAGAAGAATGTGCATACTAGTGGGTCCGTATCTTATGCAACCCACAACCAAAATTGGTAAGCATATTATTGTTCAATTGCTTAATACATTGATTATTATTGTGAAACTAACTAATTTTGTTGAATTGTAACATCACGAGCTCGAGCGTGGCCCTACTTTTCGCGAGTTATTTGATCGAACTCATAAGCGGAAGGGGACGGATGATTATGTTAGCGAGAGTGCTCGCACGATTGTTGTAAGTCAAGCTATAAATTTTGAATTCAATTAAGATATTAAAATAATTTGTTTTTAATAATTTAGTTTTAATTTGTTCTGCAGGAGACCTATGACAGGACGATGGCGGATCGCTATGTAGAGGACACTCCCCAGCCAGACTTGGATCTGGACGCTTGGGTCGACGCAGCGGGAGGGCCGAGGAAGGGTCGAGTGTACGGCATTGGGGATAGCCTGGATACTACTCCAGTGTTGTCCTCATATGCGAGTTCGGTCGCTCCTCCGGCATACGCTAGTTCATCTGCTACGCCGCCCGTCAGTGGTGTAGAGGAGATTAGAACCCTCATTCGGGAAGAGCTACGGACGCACATCGGCGATATAGTTCAGCAGTTGATCTCAGCCATGCATGGAGTACGCCCCTCACAGCCAGCCCCTCAGGTCAGTATTACTATTAATTTATATACTTTGAATAAAATGAAACCACTAAAGAATGTCAAAAGGAAAAAAAAAGAAATCTAAATTAATTAACCTAACAGAAGTGTGCGTTCAAATGACAGATCTAAAAAAAAATCCAACTCTAAAGGATCAAACACACAACCCGGGGGTCCAAAATCCCAAATAGGGATCCGATCAGCGTGTCGTTTACTCCGACACGACCTGGTGGGTGAAAGTGACGTGTGCGAATTGACGGAATCTGATTTAGATTCCCGGATTGGGTTCGGCGTTGAAATGACGGATCTAAAAAAACCCAAGAAACGACGGATCTAAAAATAGTTTCTAATTAAACTTGAGAAATAATCACATATTTTAAATTTAATTTTTGAAAATAATGTATGTATATTAATTTTTATTAATGTTTCTCATATTAATTTTTTTTTAAATATAGGATCCACATCCAGCACCTGACGAGCACGAGGCGGGGACGGCAGACGATCCAACACATATGTCCTAATTTTTTATATTTATTATTGTGTATGTTTTTATTTTTGTTGTATTTTATGATTTTTTGTTGATTGTGATTATTTGTGAAATTTATGAATATTACAGCAGGTTTGAAAAATCATTATTATTTTTGTATTTAAAAAAAATTAAAGAAATTTCTGACGATATTAGTCTGTCGGAAAATACAGATTACCGACAGAAAATACCCGTTGGCATTTCTGTCTAAAGTGCTGACGGATTATTTTCCGATGGATTTGTGGTCGGAATTTACCGATGGAAATTTCGACAGACTTTCCGACAATTTTTTGTTGGTAAATACTGACTAAATTTTCGACAACCTTTTTCGACGTTTTTCGTCGGATATTACCGACCCAATTTCCAATGGATAATTCTGTCGGTATTTCCGACAGACTTCCAATGGAATTTTTTCCCATCGGTAATTTCTGACCAGATATTTCCAACGAGCTTTCGACGGAAAGCTGTCGGAAGTCTCTTTTTCCGACGGATTGTCGTCAGATTTCCGACGGATAGTGTCCTTTGCTGACAATTGATGCGGGCTTTCTCTTCGGGAGCTGCTCCCCATGTTAGTCAGAGATGTGGGAGTATTGTTCAATGATGTTGGAGTAAACTGGCTTGCATTTGGTTCACTTTGTTGCCCAACAAAGATGTGCATCAGATCTTCATTATCACCCAACGAGAAACTGGCTTGAAACTATTGTTCCTCAATATCAGGTGCAATCGGTATGGCATTATAGTACTCATTGACACTGTCATCTATGGTAGGTGTTGCACTGACATTACTTTTTGTACGTGTCTACATATGCTGCAATGAGGGCAGGAATGTGTTTCAATTTGGGAGGAAATCAGTAGCCTTCACAGCTGAGGATGTCGCTCTCATTCTTGGTATGCCGTGTACTGGGGTTGTTGTAGATCACTATGGTTGGAGCATAAACAAGTCAAAACTACACCATAGATTTGGGAAGCATGTCATTTTTAGTCGAAAGGTCATCCGGGGTTACCTCATGGATCTTGTTTGTTCAAATGATGAGGAGGATGTTCAAGACACAGTTCGTTTATGGATTTTACTTTGCCCAACACATTCCTTGCACCACGGTCAAAATACACTTGCCCCCCCCCCCAGATGCTCAAAATTTGGATGACCTTGAAAATATTGGAAGTTATGCATGGGTTGTTGCCTTCTATGAGATCATACTTGACAAGCTTGACGATGCCATCACAATGGTCAATAATGAACGAGCTGGATTGGGGACTACTTCAAAAAGGAAAAGATGTGAAGATAAGTCATAGGGATGTCATTTCATCTTTAGTTGCTCCGATGCATTATGTGTAAGTGTTTCTTTATTAATTTTTATGATATATTGTTTTGCTTACATTAATGTCAGTAATTACTATTGAAAAATATTGTCACAGGTGTGGTTGTTAGAGCATACACATGCCATTGCACCATTAAGCCACCTCATTTTCCCCCGACTATTTAGGTGGGATGTCGGATCAAAGAACAGGAGTCAAATGGAAGTTGCTAAGATGAATGCCTATGAAGTACTATTCCTTTATATTTTTTGTTGTAGCATATTAAAATGGTTTCATTTGTATAAATGAAACTAGTAACATAACTTCTCCTAATGTGTAATAGGTTGAGGTAAATTTAGAGGTTGATCCCTCGAAAAAGTTGCTATTAGAGGGATGAGGAGATCAAGCAAAGTCGGGTGATGTTGGCCAACCTGAGGTATGTAGATTTCACATTCACAATATATGTTAGTAAATAAGGCAATATATGAGTGAGGGTATGAATTAGTGAAATATGAGTAATATGGAGCATATGAAGTAAATAACAAGGTTACTAAAAGCACAGTATGCGTACAGTGTGGTATTTGCCAGTGATATTTGTGCTATAAACACTAACATATGCCTCATGCTATAGGAAACATCCACTGCACCCCTGATTTTAAGCTCCCAATTGGCAACACTTTTAAATGTTGTCAAGACAATCGAGGAGAGAAGACACATAGAAAATCAAGAATTTTGAAATAAGTTTGAATGTATGATTAAAGAGGTTCAAGGGTTCATTGCATCAGACTATACAGGGGCCAAAGAGAAGGTCGATATGTCTAGCCAAGTACAATGATGTTTTTTTTTTTTGTTACTCTTGCAACTCTTTTGTGAGAATATACTAACATATGATTAGTACTATAGGAACCCCCCTCCAGAACCATTGGATAAAGAATTGCTTGTGAAGAAGATACCTAGTAAAGGGAAAGGGCCAACACCCATAAAATATAGAAGAAGAAATCAGAAGGCCAGCACACTTTGTTTTCATCTTTTTTGAGATGTTTTATAAGAGCCTAACATGCAACAAGTAACTTGTACCTATTTATTTCTTATGTATGATATTTCCAAATGCAGGAACCTTTTATTGAAGGCAAAATAGACTTCTCTGCCCACCACCTTTGTTAGCAAAGGATTTCCAAGTTATCACAAACTTCCGATCATTGGAGATCAATTAGTAAGTTGCAATCATATTTCATTAATAATATTTTGAACACATGTTTTTTGCATAAGTACTTCTCCAATTTGAACACATATTTTTTGCATGAGTAGTGAACCAATTTTTGTAAACAAATGGAATGGAGAGGTCTACCGAAAGAACATTCAAGACATTCTATGTTGGGAACAGATAGTGAATGATGTAAGTAAAGCATTTATTATAAATAAATACCACGTCACTAAACTTTTCAACCAGAAAAAGTTTAATAAATTTTCATGGTTGTGTTATTTATAGGTCATTGATTGTGCAGTCCAATTGTTGTAAGAAATGTGTTCATCATCTGAGTATATGAAATGGGCCTACCTACCAACACTTTTTTTGTTTAGTATTCATGGTAGGAAACGTGCTTTAATTGGACAGAAAGTACAAGCTTTGATGGACAATTTTCCCGAAGCAACAAGTAAGGAGATCCTTGGTATTGTCGATTTTCTGTTCTTTGATTTGCATTTAACCATTGCCACTTGCTTGCAGTTGATTTGAAGAACACATGCTTTGTCTCATTCAACTCCATCAAAAGGAATGCATCATATGACGCAGCTATCAGAAATTGGGTAAATGTCAATATCCCTCTAAAATAAAACCTTGCATTATTTTACATCATGTATGAGAAATTAGTTACTTCTTGTGTATGTAGGTGCTAGTGCTTCGGATTTTTTTCTCAACTTGCGGCACCCTTAATGTAACTGATCAATGGGAGATAATATATGACATGGACTGCCCATCCCACCCACCCAATAGTAATGAGTGTGTATTGTATGTCATCAAATTCATTGAAGAGTTGTCCAAGCAAAGAAAGAGACGGACATGGAACTTCAGTGAAGAAGACATGCCACTTTTCAGGGGGCAACTAGCTGTTGGCCCACTATATATGGCAGTAAGACTAACCTAGAGGGGGGATGAATAGGAAATCTACATCATGGTTCGGCCCTTCCCACATGGAAGTCCTACGTCCAGTCCCCAAGCAAACTCTTGGGATTTCACTAACCGAAGGTACAATCCCCTTCAAGGACACTACAACACCCTGGATACCCCACCAGGTCTTTTTCTCTTTCCCGGGCAAGAAGGCAGCCCACTTCTTTTCTAGGCTCAGAAGCAAACCTACTTCTTTTACAGGTTCAAAAGTAAACCTCCTGGAACAAACCTGTAAGATCCTTGAATTTCCGTCGCATTAATTGTAATTATGTGTGTGTATTTATGCTTGTGTATGTATGTACATATTTACGTACGCATTAATTAGTATAATTACGTGTGCGTGTGTTTATATTAAGTATAAATAATGTATGTATTGCATGATGATAGTATGGATACAATACCATATGTATATTGCATGTATAGGTGCATGGTATGCATGGTTTTCTGCATAATTTAAAGTTCTGGCCGAAGGCCACCTTGGCATCAAGCCCAGGCTGTTTAGGTGGTGTCAGCGTCCAGACATGGACGCCAACACTCATCCCGGCGTCCAGCGATATGGACGCCAATTTCTCTGACCTACATGCACAGCAGAGCTGCAAGCCTCTGAAACAAGGTATGGCCACCATTGAGGGGATGTCCCCCAACGGCTCTGAGGTGTCCCATCATCCTAGTGAGTGGGAGAGAGACCCTCCTAAATCCTGAACCCAAATTGGACTCTCCCACTCTTCCCTTCACCCTTGCAAGAGGAGGAAGGAGAAGGAAAAACCCTAGGAGCAAGTCTGAGAGAAAACCCATTTTGCCACCCAAAAATCCACATCCCTGGACCTTGATCCGGCGTCCCCCTGCTGCAAGGAGGTTACTGGACCAACGAGGAAGGCTTCCCCGACATCCCCTCGGCGTGGAGATCATCCAGGAGCCCGGAGGAGAGATCGTTTGGAGGGGGTTCTGCAACTTTCTTGGAACTGCCCAAGGAGGTCTTCACCGAGCCATAAATCCCTTGGAGGAAATTTCTAAAGGCAAGTGACCTATCCCTGATGTCCCCTTATGAGTCTAGGTTGGTTTTGTGATTTTTATGGAATTTTCCTCGAGTCCTAAACCCTCCTATTCACCCAAGATTCAGAGCTCGGGTCTGTGTTTCTACACAGACCTGATTCGACGGCAAGGTCCCTGGACGTCCAGATCATACTTGGCGTCCATCGACCATGCCGCTGACCCTGAGTCAGCGGCCAGAGACCGCCGTCTAGTTCCTCAGGACAGAACAGTGAACTGTTCTGCCCTTCTTCTACTTTAATTTCGATATGATTTCCGTGATGAGGATATATGGTAAACCTTATACTCTATGTATTTTGTAAATTGTGGTGTGTGGATGAATGTGGTGTGATGGTGAATGTGGAAATGGTATTCCTTAAACTTGTAAACTTGGATTGTTGATTCTTGCAAATTTAGTTTTCATGATTAGAATTGTATGAAGGCCTTGGTTTTGGTCTGATCATGAAAGTCAGTGGGTCAGTATATGTGTTTTGCAAATTTGGTAAATTATCCATGCTAGTGTAACGTGCTAATAAATCCGATCCGGTAGAATAAACTGAAAGCATGCAAGAATGGTTTGTAGTGACCAATCCATAGATGTATGAATTAGGGAAATTTTGTATTCTCAATTCATGCATATGTTAATAGCTTATGTTTAAACAGCAAGTGGCTAATTTGCAAAATGTGTTAGACCCATGTTAACTTAAGTTGTTAATAGCATGCTAATTAGGCGTTTCATTTTCTGTAAATTCTAATTAGCTCAGAAAAATCTGAAAATTTGAGGGTATGACCTTGAACCCGAAAACAGCATGTGGTTGAAATTTCAGGTCATTTGGATCAGTAAATAAAAAGTTATGTGTTTTTCATGTGAAATGTGATAATTCGTACATATGATCGTAATGTGATTGGATTTTGTTTAAACCGAGCATGATCAGTGTGTTTACTGTGTGTTAAACTCTTGAAATTCTGTAGTACCATGTTAGGAAAAACAAAGGTATTCATGTGAGTGAGAAAGTGAATGAGATGAAGTGTTATGTGTAAAACCAAGTGTAAAACGGTAAATGTGTAAATGTGTAACTGTGCCAATGTGACACTGCTTCCGTAGAATGCAGTGGAGCTGTATCAGGGAAAAGTCCCCCTGAGAAAGTTCATTGTGTTAAGTGACCCTAAGGGCATTAGGGGGAAATCTTGGAGGTGGACAAGTACCACTGGTTAGGATGGAGACTTGTTCTCCCGGTCTGCGCAGTCCAAGAGTCGCCATTGGAATGCCTAGATGGCGTCTATGTGTAATGTGATGTGTATATGTCCTTCTTTGGTGGTTTGGACTATGTGTCACGGCACCTAAAAATGTGTAAAGTGTAATGTGAAATGTGTATGTGACCATGTGTAAATGTGTAAGTGACATGTGAATGTGTATGTGTAAAGTGAACCATGTGAAAAATGGAACTTGTGTAAAGAAAATGTGAAACTAAAGATGTGAAAATGTGTTATTGAAAACCATGTGAGACAAATCTGAAATCATGTGAAATCAGTGAATTTATGTTGTCATCATCATGTTGTTATGTGCAAAGATGTTTAGAACCCATGTTAGGGATAGTTGGTGAAAACGGGCAAAAGATAGCATGATTGTTTGATCACATGACATGTTTTATGTAGCGTTGTAGCTCTCATGCATAGGTTTTCAGCCATGAAACCATATGAAATCAGCAACCTAAAGCATGTGGAAAGGTTCATGTATGTGTTTAAAAATGTGTAAAATCCATGCTAGTTGTGTTTCCCTTCCATGTATGTAAAAGTTCATGCTGATAGCTCTCATGTTTTGATTCTTTAAAGATTAAAGTTTCATGAGTAAATTGAATAGAGACCATGTGATAGGTGAATTTTATTTTAGAAATCTGAAAGCATGAGTTATGTATAAAAATTGTAGAACTTTCATGATAGGTTGAAAACTTGAATTGACTAACATGCTATGTGTGGCTAATTGAAATGTGCATGTAGAAACCACTAGGACTTATAAGTGTATATCATGAGTAGTGTTGCTTGCTGAGTCCTTGGACTCACTCTTTGCTTCGGCGTACAGGTATAGTTGGTGACACGACACCGTTTGAGGAGACGGTGGAGACGGACTCCGAGCGCGGAGACTAGCTAGTTGTTGGAGTTCTTTGAGATTGTGTATTTCACAGTATGTAATTTGAACATTGTACTAGAAGTATCATGAGAATGATGTATAAGTGTGGACATTTGTATGTAATTTCAGCAATTTAAATCATGTGGATTTTTAGTTCTTTTATGTTAATTGCGAACTGCATGTATGTTTAATGTGGATGATGAATGAATGAAGACATTGGTCTTTTACTTCCGCTACTCTGTTGTATATTCGCGTGTATCTCAGCTGTTTGTATCGTTTGGGTAAATGTCCCACTGTGGCAGCACTCGCTATACCGACGTGGGTTGGTATAACCGTACCGGTGTAACGAGGGCCGTCACAAAACCCCAGTGCAGTTCTGCTAGACTTAAACCCCCATCTAGGTCCTGTTGGTACAAACCCCAACAAGGTTCTGCTAGACACTAACCTCTAGCTAGGTTACACACTGTATACAGTCCTACAGCTGGACAGAAATCTTTCTTGGAAAAGAAAGATCAGACTGAGTGCTATTACAAGATGAACACTCAGGACTTAGCTCACAGTCACAGACTCTCCCCCAAGATTACAATGAACATAGGGAGAATGGAAGAGAAGAAGGCTTGAAGGCGATGAAGACTTCTGCTTTGAAAGCTTCTGTAGATTTTTGGCTCGAGCTCTTCTCTCTTTCTCTGAGTGTTTGTGGCGTGAAGGCTCTTCTCACAGTTGTACACTCCTTGAAGGATTTTCAGGAAGGCTCCTATTTATGTTCTTCAGCAATGCTCCATCTTTTATATGAGCATCTTTAGAATAGATCCGTTGAAGAGATCCGTTGTGGCTCTTCTAGTCGTTGCTGATCTCTTGTCTTGATCTACCTTTGGTGGTCTTTGAGATCTGTGAGCATGGAGCAGTGTGTCAGCACAAAATAGTGTTTTCACGATGACAGTGCACTCTGCTGTATTTCTCTTAGCATGCTAAAACTGATAGGTCAAATCTTTTTCTGACACTGCTTTGAATCAAGCATGTAGCTTTATCTGTCAGAAGATATTTGACTTTTCAATGAGCGCCAAAAACACTTTCAAAATATTCAAGAGAAATTTATGTGAATATGACTTATACAATCGTTGTTCATTTACAAGTAAATCATTGCAAGTTTATGAACAAATCAATGTGAAAGATAAGTCATTATGATCATTGAAGAAATCATTGTGATCACTTAAGAAATCGTTATGGGAACGATTTCTTAACAAATCGTTGTGAAGGCAAGTCGATGCGTTCACTTAAGAAATCGTTACGGTCTAAAGAAATCATTGTGAGAACAAATCGTTGTGCTCACTTGTCAAATCGTTATGGAATCGATTTCCTAGAAAATCGTTGCGCTTACAAAACAAATCGTTATACGATAAAATCGATGTTTGACTTAACGAATCGTTACACGATCAAATCGTTGTGTAACTTATGAAATCGTTGTTAGTGAAATCGATGTGGCACTTTTGAATAGAAATCGATGTATATTGAATGAACATCGATTTAGCATTTTAGTGCGCCATATTGCATCAATGTGAGACTCAGCTTTTTGCTATGAGATTGATGCGACTCAGATGAAACAAAATATTCAATAGTATTTAATCAACAAAGATATATATGAAATCATCATAAGTTTTGTTATCACCAAAATATAAGGACAACCATAAAGTGGTTCAACAATCTCCCCCTTTTTGGTGATGACAAAATTTATGCGAATTTTCTGATAAAAATATATAAAGCATAGAGATTTACGAAAATTCATACAAACTCTCCCCCTTTTTGTCACTAACTAAAAAGAAGGATCTTACCATGGATTTCTCTCCCCCTTTGGGAGAATTTCTTACCATAGAGGGGTTCAACAATAATAGTTGATAAGGAATGACTCCCCCTTAATCTGTGCTCCCCCTGAGCATGAGACTCCCCCTTAATGTGAGGCAAGTCAGATCTTGTTGCTCTTGACCTTTGACATGTTGTTTGTCAAGTCTTCAAGATTTTTATCTGTATATAAAAAAAACTTGCAAACATTGTTAGTAGCATTGTAGTTTACTAAATATAACAAACATAAATGAGGTTTAAAAACAGAAAACTAAAACTAAAGGATGACTACTTCCTCTTCAGATTGGAATGAAGTGAAGAGTTGGTAATCACCAATCGGATGTTTTTGAGCATCCTCTAACCATACCCATTTGAATGCCTTTTCCTTTTGTTCATCAAGAGTAGATAGGCATTTTCTTCTTTAATGTTGAAGCTACCTGAGGAGTTGTTTACAGAAGATGTCTCCTGAGAAGTTACTTGGATTTTATGAGCCTTATCCTCAGCTTTTTCATCATCAGAAGCTTCTTCAGCGCTTATTTCTTCAGAGATATCCTTTTTGAAAAAGATATGAGGCTCCCCCTCAATATGAGGTTCCTCCTTTATCTCTTCTTCTTCATGTGGAAGGATAACTTCCTGAGGTGCTTCCTGTTGCTCCCCTTGAGTGGCGACAATTAGAGATGATGGAGTTATAGCTTTCTGTCTTGTTTCTTTAAACACTTGAGCATCAGTAGGTATTTCATCAGTAGTGGGTATTTCTTCATATGTGAGCTTCAATTTGTCCCACATATCTTTAGCAGATATACATGCGGATACTTTACTGAATTCTATTTTAGATAAAGCACAACATAAATAATTTTTTGCTTTAAAATTCAATGATAATTTACTTTTATCTGCAGCTGTAATAGCAGTAGTGCCTTCAGCAGGAACAATAACAAAATCACCTACCTCAATTATCTGCCACAGATCAAAGTCTGTGCCTCGAATGAAGCATTCCATGATCATCTTCAAGTATTGGTAGTCCTCTCCATCAAAGAATGGAGGTCTGGTGACTGATTGGCCTTCAGCATATCCTTGAGCTGCCATGGATCTTTGCTCTAAGATCGTTGGATCTTCTTGAAAGTTCAGAGACCTGCTCTGATACCACTTGTTGGCCCTTTATGTACGGCAGCAAGGTAACCTAGAGGGGGGGGGGGGGTGAATAGATTTTTCTGAAATCTGAAATCAAAACGTGAACAGTTAAAAGTTTGGTTAGTGTTAGTGTGATGAAGAGTGGCAGTGCGGAAGCAAAAGAACAATCACACAAAAGGACACAGGAGATTTATCCTGGTTCGGCCCTACCCACATGGAAGTCCTACGTCCAGTCCCCAAGCAAGCTCTTGGGATTTCACTAACCGAAGGTACAGTCCCCTTCAAGGACACTACAACACCCTGGATACCCCACCAGGTCTTCTTCTCTTTCCCGGGCAAGAAGGCAGCCCACTTCTTTTCTAGGCTCAGAAGCAAACCTACTTCTTTTACAGGTTCAGAAGTAAACCTCCTGGAACAAACCTCAGTGCGGTTCTGCTAGACTTAAACCCCCAGCTAGGTCCTGTTGGTACAAACCCCAACAAGGTTCTGCTATACACTAACCTCTAGGTAGGTTACACACTGTATACAGTCCTACAGCTGGACAGAAATCTTTCTTAGAAAAGAAAGATCAGACTGAGAGCTATTACAAGATGAACACTCAGGACTTAGCTCACAGTCACAGACTCTCCCCCAAGATTACAATGAGCACAGGGAGAATGGAAGAGAAGAAGGCTTGAAGGCGATGAAGACTTCTGCTTTGAAAGCTTCTGTAGATTTTTGGCTCGAGCTCTTCTCTCTTTCTCTGAGTGTTTGTGGCGTAAAGGTTCTTCTCACAGTTGTACACTCCTTGAAGGATTTTCAGGAAGGCTCCTATTTCTGTTCTTCAGCAATGCTCCATCATTTATATGAGCAGCTTTAGAATAGATCCGTTGAAGAGATCCGTTGTAGCTCTTCTAATCATTGCTGATCTCTTGTCTTGATCTACCTTTGGTGGTCTTTGAGATCTGTGAGCATGGAGCAGTGTGTCAGCACAAAATAGTGTTTTCACGATGACAGTGCACTCTGCTGTATTTCTCTTAACATGCTAAAACTGATAGGTCAAATCTTTTTCTGACACTGCTTTGAATCAAGCATGCATCTTTATCTGTCAGAAGATATTTGACTTTTCAATGAGCGCCAAAAACACTTTCAAAATATTCAAGAGAAATCTATATGAATATGACTTATACAATCGTTGTTCATTTACAAGTAAAACGTTGCAAGTTTATGAACAAATCGATGTGAAAGACAAGTCGTTATGATCATTGAAGAAATCGTTGTGATCACTTAAGAAATCGTTATGGGAACAATTTCTTAACAAATCGTTGTGAAGGCAAGTCGATGCGTTCACTTAAGAAATCGTTACGGTCTAAAGAAATCGTTGTGAGAACAAATCGTTGTGCTCACTTGTCAAATCGTTATGGAATCGATTTCCCAGAAAATCATTGTGCTTACAAAACAAATCGTTATACGATAAAATCGATGTTTGACTTAACGAATCGTTACACGATCAAATCATTGTGTAACTTATGAAATCGTTGTTAGTGAAATCGATGTGGCACTTTTGAATAGAAATCGATGTATATTGAATGAACATCGATTTAGCATTTTAGTGCGCCATATTGCATCAATGTGAGACTCAGCATTTTGCTATGAGATTGATGCGACTCAGATGAAACAAAATATTCAATAGTATTTAATCAACAAAGATATATATGAAATAATCATAAGTTTTGTTATCACCAAAATATAAGGACAACCATATAGTGGTTCAGCACCTAGCTGGTCTTCTTCTCTTTCCAAGTAAGAAGGCAATTTAATGTTTCACCTCAGCCAAGTGCTTCTTTTACGAGCTCAGAAGCAACTCACTAGTACACACCCTAGCAGGTCTTCCCTTCAAACACGAGAAACACTGGTACAGAATCGAGATGGTCACCACCAGGTGCACGTTGGTCTTCCCTTCTAATCAAGGGGAATGCTTGCACAGTAAGCCTTCTCTTCCAACCGAAGAGGAACACTTCTGAACACATAAGCAGGACCTAAAGCCCCTAGATCAAGCTCAAGATACACAATAAAATGCATGATCTGAGACTGAGCCTAAGAAGGAAAGAGTTTATAAGACACGACTCTCCTTAGGCTAAACCCCCAGCTCTCTCTCTCTCAAATACACAAAGACACATAGAGAGAGAATGAGGAAGAAGGAAGACGGATTGAATGCTTTAGCTTGAATGGGCTTAAGCTCTTCCTTTCTTGCTTTGAGTATGTATGGAGTTGGATGCTCATTGGATGTACACTCCTTGAATGATCTTCAAGTTTTCACTATGTTCTTGTTGTTCTTCTACTTTCTCTTCTCCTTTTTATGGTGCAGCTTGAAGAGATCTGTTGACAGATGTTCGTTGGAGTTTCTTGGCTCTCTTCTTCTTCAACTCTCTTTCTCTTGAGTCTAACGGCTTCCTTCTTGTGCCTACTGGATACTTAGAATGTTGGAACATGTTCTATCTAGTGTGCACTTCCAAGGATGCCATCAGCAGGTCCAAGATGTTGACTATGAGTAGAAGTGGACCTGTAGACATTAAATGCAAGGCAGATGATCAGATCGTGAAGTCTTTTGTTAGGTGGCTCATACCTCTTTTTGCCTTCTGCATGTATTTCTTGTAAATAGCTAGAAATAGAATGTAGGTGCTTTTCTTTCGTTGGAGGAAGGAAGAGATCATCTTTTTGCCTTTTGTCTGTATTTCCTGCAGATAGCTAGAAATAGAATGTAGGTGCTTTTCTTTCGTTGCAGGAAGGAAGAGATCCAATGAGACATGCAAAAAGATCTTCAGTCAGAGAAATAATAAGTTAAGCGTATGAAGTACATTTGAAATTTCATTGGGCGCCAAAGATATTTTGAACCATTTGAAATGTAGAGGCAATCAATGTTTAAGTTAAAAGACAATCGATGTTCAAGTGAAGCAATCGATGTTTTAAGATAATCAATATAAGCAATCGATATGAGAGCAATTGATGTTTCAATGCACTCGAAGTTTAAGTGCAACAGATATTTAAATGAAGCAATCGATGTTTACATAGTCAGCAATCATTATGAACAAAGGCAATCAATTTAGAGCTTTGACTAGTGACTTTGATTGGAGAAGAAACTTCGATTGGAATCAAAATACAATGTTATCGGTTGAAGTAGAACTTCGGATATGATGAAGTGTAACTTTGGATATGAAGAAGTAGAACTTTGGATATGACGAAGTGAACTTCGTATAGAATGAAAAACAATGTAGTCGGTCGAAGCTGAAACCCACAGTCAATCGAAGTGAACTTCGTATATAACTTCGCATATGACGAAGTTAGCTTCGTATATAACTTCGGATATGACGAAGTTAGGTTCGTATATGATAAAGTAGGACATCGATTGATCACGACCAAAAGCATGCATGACGAAGTGACAGCTTCAGATATGACGAAGTGGACTTCGGATATGACGAAGTAAGTTTCGACTGAACATGATCAAAACATACATGACGAAGTTGAAACTCAATGTAAATCTATAATGATAATGCAAGAATATATTCTATTCATGAGAGAAACATGATAGAAAATATATTAATGATATTTTAAGTTAATCATGAGTTTTGTTATCGCCAAAATAAGAGGATAAAATATAAGAGAGGTTCAACAATCTCCCCCTTTTTGGTGATGACAAAACATATGAGAATTTTCGGACAAAGATACTCAAAACATGGAATAAATAAAAAATTCATAGTTCAAACATACTCTTCCCTTTTTTGTCAATAACCAAAAAGGAAGGATCTTACCATTTGCATTTTCTCTCTTTTGTAAAAACTCCTTACCAGTATGTTGTGAGTTTGAAGGAGAGGGGTTCAATAATGTTTGTCATGAACTTTCATCTCCCTTTTTGTTTATGCTCCCCCTGAATGTGAGGCTCCCTCTGATGGGTTTGACCTGGTTTACTTGAAACATTCACTTGTTGTTGTGTTGGGAGTGTAAGGAATCGATCAGAGCGAAGCGGAAACACGATTCCCTCTGGTAGATATCGTTGCCGACGGTTGGAATCGAACAAAAACGGAGAACCCGCGCGTAGGAAGATCCGATCTTTACCTTTGCGGGGTTGCGAAACTCCTGAATCAGGGGAGGAGGTAGCGCTGGAGGCGCTGGTGCTTCAAGCCGTTCAGGTGTCCGGCCTCTAGACGTATCCACGCGAGCTCCAGATGCAGACGGGATCTCCTCGGTCTCCACACGTCTCCCGGATCTCAGCTCCACCATGTGCCAGGCGAGAGAAGAGGTGGGGCGCCCTAGGAGAGAGAGGAGGAGGCGGCCAGAGAGAAGACCTGGAGCTTGGGCCAGGGTTTAACTCTCCACATATATATATAGACTCTGTGGTTTTTCACAAAAACCCAGTTAATGTCTATATCGGTCATCCTGCCTAGTCTGCTCGGAACTCTATTGCGTGTGACCTCTAGGCCCAAGTGCTAGTCCAGTTTTCAGCCCATTAAGCCCAATAACTCTTTATTGACTTACTGTAATTAATTAATATCTCATATTAATTAATTACACAATCAATTATCGTCTCACGATAATTGATCGGGCTTCCAATCAAGTTGGGTGCCAAGCAACACCACTTGATCCTGGAAAGCATTGGGGTTTAGCAACCCAATCAAGGAACCTTTTTCTATCATCAGTTACCACGTGACTATAATCCTTCTCTCGTACAATGCTCCCGAGTGCACTTAGGGTATGGTCAACTGTCAAACCCTAATACGCGCACTCACTTGGATTAGATGCCACATAACAATATCAGAAAACTCCTTTTCTGATAAGTAGTCATGCCCTGGCCAGGGACTATTAGGCATCTTTCCCTAGAGCATTCACTCTCTTATTACCGAGAGCGAGCGATTCCATGTTGACCACACAGTCACCTTCGAAGGTATTCCGCTAGATCCGAACACTTAACTGATTAAGACCTCATGGCTAGAGATCTATAAGTCAAGGTCAAAACCCAGAAGTCCACCAACAAGGTGTCCTTGGTGTCTCAGGTCTAAGGACCAATCACGCCAATGTGACAATGAATCTAGCTGGTTGACAGTTAGGTAACATTACATCCAGCGATTCATAACGAATCAGTTCAGTGAACTCATTCTCCAATGAGCACCTACAGATTCACCTTAGTGTCTCCACACAAGTGACTATGAGACTAGTCACCCTCATCATATGAGCAGGTGCAACGTGTACTAGTCTAACCGGATATTCGATGTCCTTCTCGAATATCCTCCGACTATGAACAATTAAGAATATGTGTTTAAAGGACATTAATCCCATTGTTATGATCTCATCATAATTAGTATCCATTGCGCATATTCATGGACTTCATAATGAAACGATAAACGAATTACACATAATGAATATAAAAGCCTTATTATTATTATTAAAGAACAAGATTGTACAAGTTATGATTGGCTTGAGGACACCCATAACTAACAGGGAGGTCTTTAAGAAGTTTTCCTACATTGATCTATATAAAAGACAAAATCCTTGCAAGGAAGTTAGTAGCACTGTAGTTTAAAGAATATAACAATAACAAAAAAAAAATGTAAGTTTTTTTTTAAAAAAAATTAAGGATGACTACTTCCTCTTCAGATTGGAATGAAGTGAAGAGTTGGTAGTCACTAATTGGGTGCTTTTGAGCATCCTCTAACCATGCCCATTTGAATGCCTTCTTATCTTGTTCATCGAGAGTAGATAGGCATTTTCTTCTTTGGTGTTGGAGCTTCCTGAGGAGTTGTTTATTGAAGGTGTCTTCTGTCATGCCATTTGGACCTGATGTGCCTTACCCTTAAATTTTTCTTTATTATAAGCTTCATAAACCATTTCCTCTTCAGGGATGTCCTTCTTGAGAAACATTTAAGGCTCCCCCTCAACCTGAGGTTCCTCCTTTATGTTGAACCACTCTCTATTTGTTCTTGTATTTTGGTGATAATAAAATTTATGATGTAACTTAAATTAAATATTTTGTTTCATCTGTGTCGCATCAATCTCATAGCAAAATGCTGAGTCTCACATTGATGCAATATGGCGCACTAAAATGATAAAATCGATGTTTAATCAATATACATCGATTTCAGTTAAGTGCCAAAATTAATAAGCGCTACAACAATTTTGTTTTAATTGATTTTTTAAAGCGCTACAACGATTCGCTAAGTGGCCATAACAATTTGTTAAGAAATCGATCTTAGAACGATTCGCTAAGTGGCCATAACAAATTGTTAAGAAATCGATCTCAGAACGATTCGCTAAGTGGCCATAACGATTTGTTAAGAAATCGATCTTAGAACGATTCCTTTAATAGTCACAACGATTTGTCCTCATATCGATTTCGTTCTCGTAACGATTTCATAAGTGATCACATCGACTTGGGTCTCATAATGATTTCATAAGTGATCACATCGACTTGGGTCTCATAACGATTTCATAAGTGATCACATCGATTTCTTTAGACCGTAACGATTTCTTAAGTGAACGCATCGACTTGCCTTCACAACGATTTGTTAAGAAATCGTTCGCATAACGATTTCTTAAGTGATCACAACGATTTCTTCAATGATCATATCGACTTGTCTTTCACATCAATTTGTTCATAAACTTAAAACGATTTACTTGTAAATGAACAACAATTGTATAAGTCATATTCACATAGATTTCTCTTAAATATTTTGAAAGTGTTCTTGGCGCTCATTGAAAAGTCAAATACTGTCTGACAGAAAAAGCTGCATGCATAATCTTGTCAGAAAAAGATATGACCTACTATTTTCAGTATGTTAGCAGAAGCACAGTACTATGCATCGTTTATCATAAACACTCTTTTATGCTAACACTTTCTTCCATGCTCATAGACCTTGAAGACCATCAGAGTCTGATTAAGACAAATGAAGAGGAGATGAGCAACGGCTAGAACTCCAATGGATCTCTTCAACGGATCTATTCAAGCTGCTCATATAAAAGATGGAGCATTGCTGAAGATCAAAAGAGAGCCTTCCTGAAAATCCTTCAAGGAGTATACAACTGTGAGAAGAACCTTCACGCCACAAACACTCAGAGAAAGAGAGAAGAGCTCGAGCCAAAATCTACAGAAGCTTTCAAGCAGAAGTCTTCATCGCCTTCAAGCCTTATTCTCTTCCATTCTCTCTATGCTCATTGTAATCTTGAGGGAGAGTCTGTGACTGTGAGCTAAGTCCATAGTGTTCATCTTGTATTAGCTCTCAGTCTTGTTCTTTCTTTTCTAAGAAAGACCCTTGTCCAGCTGTAGGACTGTATACAGTGTGTAACCTAGCTAGAGGTTAATGTCTAGCAGAACCTTGTTGAGGTTTGTACCAACATGACCTAGCTGGGGGTTTAAGTCTAGCAGAACCGCACTTGGGTTTGTTCCAGGAGGTTTACTTCTGAACCTATAAAAGAAGTAGGTTTGCTTCTGAGCCTAGAAAAGAAGTGGGCTTCCTTCTTGCCCGGGAAAGAGAAGAAGACCTGGTGGGGTATCCAGGGTGTTGTAGTGTCCTTGAAGGGGACTGTACCTTCGGTTAGTGAAATCCCAAGAGTTTGCTTGGGGACTGGACGTAGGACTTCCATGTGGGAAGGGCCGAACCAGGATAAATCTCTTGTGTCCTTTTGTGTGATTGTTCTTTTGCTTCCGCACTGCCACTCTTCATCACACTAACACTAACCAAACTTTTAAGTGTTCACGTTTTGATTTCAGATTTCAGATAAACCTATTCACCCCCCTTTCTAGGTTACCTTGCTGCCGCACACCAAAGGGCCAACAAGTGGTATTAGAGCGGGTCTCTGAACTTCCAAGAAGATCCAATGATCTTAGAGCAAAGATCCATGGCAGCTCAAGGATATGCTGAAGGCCAATCAGTCACCAGACCTCCATTCTTTGATGGAGAGGACTACCAATACTGGAAGATGAGAATGGAATGCTTCATTCGAGGCACAGCCTTTGATCTGTGGCAGGTAATTGAGGTAGGTGATTTCATTGTTGTTCCAGCTGAAGGTACTACTGCCATTACCGTAGCTGATAAGAGTAAGCTATCTCTAAACTTTAAGGCTAAAAACTATCTATGTTGTGCTCTATCTAAAAGAGAGTTCAGTAGAGTTTCTGCATGTAAATCTGCTAAAGAAATATGGGATAAATTGTAGATAACCTATAAAGGAACAGATAAAGTAAAACAAACTAGGATAGATATTCTTATCTCTCAATATGAGCAATTTAAAATGCTTCTAAATGAAAACATTACTACTATGTATAATAGATTTTCAAGTATAGTAGTAGGTTTAAATTCTCTTGGAAAAATTCTTTCTAATGAAGAAACCGTTAGAAAAATACTTAGGTCCTTAACTATTTCATGGACACCTAAGGTAACTGCTATTGAAGAGGCCCATGATTTAACTAAATTATCAATTGATAATTTAATAGGTTCTCTCATGGCACATGAAATAAATATGGAGCGATTATCTGAAAGCTCATCTAAGAAGAAATGTACTAATGCTCTTAAAGTTGTAGCTGCTCCTTCCACCTCTTCTTCTAGTTCCCAGGATGCAGATTCTGAAGACTATAATATGGATGAAGTATTGTCCAAGCTTCAAAAGATTTTGAAGAAGAAGAAAAACAGATTAAGAAGGATCCAAAGAAAAGAGAAAAAGGAGAAAGAACCAGTCTGCTATGAATGCAGGAAACTTGGACATCTGAGACCAGACTGTCCAATGCTCAAGAAGATTGGTCAAACTGATAAGCACAAGAAATTTAAAATAAAATCCATGGCGGCTGCTTGGGAAAATGATGAGGTCACAAGCTCAGAATCATCAAGCTCAGATTCCGAAAAGGAGTAGGTAAATCTAGCCCTCATGGTGGGACTAGATGAGGTACATTCTGACTCATTTTTTAATTCTTGCACAGATTCAGGGTCAGAATCAGAAGACTTAGAAGAAGTCTTTAATAAATTGTATGAAAAACATAAAGGGGTTGTAAAAGAATTAAAGAGTCTGAAAAACAACACTATTTGCTTAGAAAACACCAATTCTGATCTTAAATCCGAACTAGAGCAACTAGAAAAACAATTAAAGGACAATAAAGATAATATTTATCTTTTGAATGAAAATTTAAAAAATAAGGACAATGAAAAGTTAGAGTTAGAAGAAAAATTAAAAACTTTAACTGAAGAAAATCTCTACCTAAAAGAATCGGTTAAAAAATTAACAAAAGGAAAAACTTCTTTAGCTTTATGTCTAAAAGGGTCAAAATCTGGAAATAACAAACAAGGACTTGAATACATACCTCTAGAAAAAGGAAAACAAGCTATAATTCTCATAAGTGATCACATCGACTTGGATCTCATAACGATTTCATAAGTGATCACATCGACTTGGGTCTCATAACGATTTCATAAGTGATCACATCGATTTCTTTAGACCGTAACGATTTCTTAAGTTAACGCATCGACTTGCTTTCACAACGATTTGTTAAGAAATCGTTCTCATAACGATTTCTTAAGTTAACGCATCGACTTGCCTTCACAACGATTTGTTAAGAAATCGTTCTCATAACGATTTCTTAAGTGATCACAACGATTTCTTCAATGATCATATCGACTTGTCTTTCACATCAATTTGTTCATAAACTTACAACGATTTACTTATAAATGAACAACGATTGTATAAGTCATATTCACATAGATTTCTCTTGAATATTTTGAAAGTGTTTTTGCCGCTCATTGAAAAGTCAAATACTGTCTGACAGAAAAAGCTGCATGCATAATCTTGTCAGAAAAAGATATGACCTACTATTTTCAGTATGTTAGCAGAAGCACAGTACTATGCATCATTTATCATAAACACTCTTTTATGCTAACACTTTCTTCCATGCTCACAGACCTCGAAGACCATCAGAGTCTGATTAAGACAAATGAAGAGGAGATGAGCAACGGCTAGAACTCCAACGGATCTCTTCAACGGATCTATTAAAGCTACTCATATAAAAGATGGAGCATTGCTGAAGATCAAAAGAGAGCCTTCCTGAAAATCCTTCAAAGAGTGTACAACTGTGAGAAGAACCTTCACGCCACAAACACTCAGAGAAAGAGAGAAGAGCTCGAGCCAAAATCTACAGATGCTTTCAAGCAGAAGTCTTCATCGCCTTCAAGCCTTCTTCTCTTCCATTCTCCCTATGCTCATTGTAATCTTGAGGGAGAGTCTGTGACTGTGAGCTAAGTCCATAGTGTTCATCTTGTATTAGCTCTCAGTCTTGTTCTTTCTTTTCTAAGAAAGACCCTTGTCCAGCTGTAGGACTGTATACAGTGTGTAACCTAGCTAGAGGTTAATGTCTAGCAGAACCTTGTTGGGGTTTGTACCAATAGGACCTAGCTGGGGGTTTAAGTCTAGCAGAACCGCACTGGGGTTTGTTCCAGGAGGTTTACTTCTGAACCTGTAAAAGAAGTAGGTTTGCTTCTGAGCCTAGAAAAGAAGTGGGCTGCCTTCTTGCCCGGGAAAGAGAAGAAGACCTAGTGGGGTATCTAGGGTGTTGTAGTGTCCTTGAAGGGGACTGTACCTTCGGTTAGTGAAATCCCAAGAGTTTGCTTGGGGACTAGACGTAGGACTTCCATGTGGGAAGGGCCAAACCAGGATAAATCTCATGTGCCCTTTTGTGTGATTGTTCTTTTGCTTCCGCACTGCCACTCTTCATCACACTAACACTAACCAAACTTTTAAGTGTTCACGTTTTGATTTCAGATTTCAGAAAAACCTATTCACCCCCCTTTCTAGGTTACCTTGCTGCCGCACACCAAAGGGCTAACACTTTATGGCTTTTTCTTCATGTGGAATGATGTCTTCCTGAGGAGCTTCCTGTTGCTCCCCTACAATGGATGCTTCACCATTGACTTCCATCATATCATCAGCATGTAACTCTTCCAATATTTTTCTAATGACGACAGTTGGAGTAGATGCAATCATAGCTTCTTGCCTTGTTTCTTTAGACACTTGAGTATCAGTGTCTTCTTCTAGAACAAGAATGATTTCATCTTGATGAGTTTTTGGATTTTCCTCAACTTAAGCAGCAAGTACTTTAGCTGTAATGGGTTCTTCTTCATATTTGAGTATCAGCTCATCCCATATATCTTTGGTTGTCTTGCACACTGTTATCCAGTTGAATTTTTGCTTGGATAATGCATATGACATGAATCTCTTAGCATTACTATTTAATGATATCATCCTCTTGTCGTTGTCTGGCCATTTTTCCTTCGGCTTTGATATTACAAAGTCACCATCTTCAATGATGCTCCAGAGTAGATAGTCGCATCCTTGTAGGAAGAATTCCATTCTTATCCTCCAGTACGTGTAATCGCCATCAAAGAGTGGAGGTAGGAAGATGGATTGGCCTTCTGTGAATCCTTGAACTGCCATGAATCTTTGCTCTAATATCATTGGATCTTCTAGAAGTTCAGAGACTAGAGCTCTGATACCACTTGTTGGCCCACTTGATATGACAGTAAGACTAACCTGGGGGGGGTGAATAGTAAATCTCAAAACTAAACAAAAATCACAACTTGAAAATGTTTGGTTAGTATAAATAAATGTGTGCAATGGAAGTTAAGAGCGCGGAAGCAAGCACATAAGGGACACAAAGATTTATGCTAGTTCGGCCCTTCCAAATGGAAGTCCTACATCTAGTCCCCAAACAAACTCTTGGGATTTCACTAACCACCAAGTAACCTTGGTCTTCCTTTAAACAAGGGACATACAACACCCAACACCCTAGCTGGTCTTCTTCTCTTTCCAGGTAAGAAGGCAACCCACTATTTCACCTCAGCCAGGTGCTTCTTTTACGATCTTAGAAGCAACTCACTGGTACACACCTCAGCAGGTCTTCCCTTCAAACAAGGAAAACACTGGTATAGATCCCAGATGGTCACCACCAGGCACAAGCTCATCTTCCCTTCTAATCAAGGGGAACGCTTGCACAGCAAACCTTCTCTTTCAACTGAAGAGGAACACTTCTAAACACAGAAGCAGGACCTAAAGCCCCTAGATCAAGCTCATGATACACAATGAAATGCTTGACCTGAGACTGAGCTTAAGAAGAAAAGAGTTTACAAGACAAGACTCTCCTTAGGCTAAACCCCAGCTCTCTCTCTCTCAAATATACAAAGACACACACAGAAAGAATGAGGAAGAAGGAAGACAGCTTGAATGCTTTAGCTTGAATGGGCTCGAGCTCTTCCTTTCTTACTTTGAGTGTGTATGGAGTTGGATGCTCATTGGATGTACACTCCTTGAATGATCTTCAGATTTTCAATGTGTTCTTGTTGTTCTTCTACTTTCTCTTCTCCCTTTTATGTAGCCGCTTGAAGAGATCTGTTGATAGATAACCGTTGGAGTTTCTCGGCTCTCTTCTTCTTCAGCTCTCTTTCTCTTGAGGCTAACGGCTTCCTTCTTGTGCCTACTGTCTACTTGGAATGTAGGAAGATGTTCTAGCTGGTGTGCACTTCCAAGGATTCCAGCAGCAGGTCCAAGGTGTTGACTATGGGTAGAAGTGGACCTGCAGACATTAAATGTAAGACAAATGATCAAACTCGTGAAGTCTTTTGTCAGGTGGCTCATATCTCTTTTTGTCTTCTGTTTGTATTTCCTGCAAATAGCTAGAAATAGAATGTAGATGCTTTTCTTTCGTTGCAGAAAGGAAGAGATCCTCTTTTTGCCTTATGCTTGTATTTCCTGCAAATACTAGAAATAGAATGTAGGTGCTTTTCTTTCGTTGGAGAAAGGAAGAGATCCTATGAGACATGCAAAAAGATCTTCAGTCAGAGAAATAATAAGTTAAGCCTATGAAGTATATTTGAATTTTCATTGGGTGCCAAAGACATTTTTAAACATTTGAAATGTAGAGGCAATCGAAGTTTAAGTTAAAAGACAATCGATGTTCAAGTGAAGCAATCAACGTGGAAGCAATCAATGTTTTAAGAAAATCGATATAAGCAATCGATTGTGAAAGCAATCGATATGAGAGAAATCGATGTTTAAGTTCAATCGATGTTTAAATGAAGCGATCGATATGAACAAAGGCAATTGATGTAGAGCTTCGACTGGAGACTTCGATTGGAGAAGAAACTTCGACTAGAATCAAAATACAATGTTATTGATTGAAGTGGAACTTTGGATATGATGAAGTGTAACTTCGGATATGATGAAGTAGAACTTCGTATATGACGAAGCAAACTTCGTATAGAATGAAAAACAATACAGTCGGTCGAAGCTGAAACCCGTAGTCAGTCGAAGTGAACTTCATATATAACTTCAGATATGACAAAGTTAGCCTCGTATATAACGAAGTAGGGCTTCGACTAATCACGACCAAAAGCATGCATGACGAAGTGCCAACTTCGGATATCACAAAATGGACTTCGGATATCACAAAGCTAACTTCGTATATGATTAAGTAAGCTTCGACTGAACATGATTAAAATATACATGACAAAGTTGAAACTCAGTATAAATCTATAATGATAATGTAATAAGATATTGTATTCATGAGAGAAACATGATATAAAATATATTAATGATATTTTAAGTTAATCATGAGTTTTGTTATAACCAAAATAAGAGGATAAAATGTAAGAGAGATTCAACACTAGCAGTTCAATTGTTGAAGAGATCACAATCCACTTCATTTTCTAGCAAACAAGATCCTTAGGGAACCGAAATGAATGTATTTGTAACTGCTTTGTGTAATGATCAACCGTGAAACTTATATGTTAAAGTCGTATGTGAATAGCCAATGCACTTACATGACTGCTATGCATGTAATGAACAGACTTCAAGATGCATGTAATTTCCTATACTACATTGAACTGGTCTTTATGTTACTGAAAAAAGTCACTTGTGCATGACATACGTAATCATAAAGGCACAAGACAACTTTAGGAATATGACACTAGGTATATCTATATTTTAATGAAATGTTTTATATATTACTGATCGATAAGATAAGTGATTGAAATTCACTACAAGAAATCAGATGGTTTTAGAAAAATTGAACTTGAGGCATAAATAATGAATTAACCTATGCCTCACAGTTGTAAATAAGTGAAAATCATTGCCAGCTCATGACTTGCTTGTAGAAAAAAGTGAACTTGGTCGTAAAAGGTAGCATATCTAAATGTAATTTCCTATAAAATATTGAATTGGACTATATGTTACTGAAAAAAAAGGCACATGTGCATAACATATGTAATCAGAGAGGTTTAAGAGAACTTCAGAAATATGACACTGAACATGTCTACATATCAATGAAATGTTTTATATATTACTGCATAGAAATCACATACTTTTAGAAAAAGTGAACTTGGGGCATAGACAGTGAACTAGCCTATAACTGATAATTGTAAATTATACTAAAGTGATTTAAATTATATATCAATGAACTTCATTGCCAGCCCATGACTTGTAGAAAAAAAATGAATTTGGTCGTAGTCGCTAAAGGGTAGCATATGTAAGTACAAGTTCTTATCACTCACTGAACTACACTATATGATACTGAAAAAGTCACTTATGCATCACACGTAATCATAAAGGCACAAGGGAATTTCAGGAATGTAAAACTAAACATGCCCATATTTCAATGAAATTATTTATATATTATTCAGCCTTTATATATGTGACTGAAGTTCATTGCAATGATTTTTGGAAGGGTCGTTGACAGTGAATTAGCCTATATCTCACTATTATATATTATAAAATATTGATTTAAAGTATATATAAGTGAAATTCTTTGCCAGCCAATGACGCAGGAAAAAATGAACTTGGTCAATAATTACTAAAACGTAGCATATATAGGTGCAATTTCCTAAATGTTAAAGAAATTGTCTATAAGTTATTGAAAAAAACCACTTGTGAATGACATAATCATGGAGGCATATGGGAACTTCAGTTATAGGATACTGAACATGTCTATAGAGAAATAAAATATTTTATATATTACTGATCCTTAAGATAAGTGACTGAAATTCACAACAAAGAAATCACATACTTATAGAAAAAGTAAACTTGGGAAATAGACATTCAATTTGCCTATATCTAACAATTGTTTATATATTATTCAGCCTTTATATATGTGACTAAAGTTCATTGATTTATAATTTAAATAACTTTAATATAATTTACAATTGTCAGTTATAGGCTAGTTCACTATCTATGCCCCAAGTTCACTTTTTCTAAATGTATGTGATTTCTATGCAGTAATATATAAAACGTTTCATTGATATGTAGACATGTTCAGTGTCATATTCCTGAAATTCCCTTGAACCTCTCTGATTACATATGTCATGCACATGTGACTTTTTTTTCAGTAACATATAGTCCAATTCAATGTTTTATAGGAAATTACACTTAGGGTCCGTTTGTTTGAAGGTAAAATCTCATTAGGAAAAGATTATCCAGGGAAAACTTTTTCTTAAGATCATTTGGTACTATAGAAAAACAAAATCTGAAAAAGTAAATCGCAAAAATCCTGGATTTTGGCATCCGCTGTAAAAACGCGGATGCCATTTTCCAACGCTACAGTTGGCACTAAAGCCGCTACAGTGACAGCTACAGTCACACATAATGGTACTATTCATACAAGTTATACTTTTATTTTTTCCACTAATTTAAGTAGCCTTTGTCAAATTTAATTATTTTTTATTAGTTAATTTAATTTTTATTTTTTTATTAAAATATCTGTAAAATACTATTCATTCAAATTGTGTTTTTATTTTATTTCTCCTACTTTAAATTGTCTTTGTCAAAGTTACTTATCTTTTATTAGTTATCTAATTTTTTTATTTTTTAAAAATATTTAAAAAATAAAATAAAATAAAAATTTTGATGAATAGTGTACTAAGGATATGTGGCCTCCCTCATTGGAGTAGACCATAATATCCCATACACCTCCATCCAATTCTTTAGTAAAAACTTACATTTAATACTGTTGACTTTTTACCTTTTCTTAATATTTTATTTACACAAATAACCAGTGTGAATATTTTCCTAACAACCAAATGGATAATTGTGATTTTCATTTTCATGTAAAAGCTAATCCTTGGAAAAAGTTTTCCCTATAAATTCATCTTACAAACAACCAAACAGACCCTTAGATATGCTACCTTTTACGACCAAGTTCACTTTTTTCTACAAACAAGTCATGGGCTGGCAATGATTTTCACTTATTTATATTTTAAATCACTTTAGTATAATTTACAACTATGAGGCATTGGCTAATTCACTGTCTATGCCCCAAGTTCACTTTTGCTGAAACCATCTGATTTCTTGGAGTGAATTTCAGTCACTTATCTTAAGAATCAGTAATATATAAAACATTTCATTAAAATATAGACATATTCAGTGTCAAATTCCTAAAGTTGCCTTGTGCCTCTGTGATTATGTATGTCATGCACAAGTGGCTTTTTTCAGTAACATATAGACCAGTTCAATGTAGTATAGGAAATTACATGCATCCCGAAGTTTGTTCATTACATGCATAGCAGTCATGTAAGTACATTGGCTGTTCACATACAACTTTAACATATATGTTTTAGGGCTGATCATTACACAAAGCAGTTACAAATATATTCATTTCGGTTCCCTAAGGATCTTTTTTGCTAGCAAATGAAGTGGATTGTGATCTCTTCAACAATTGAACTGCTAGTTGCCCCGTGAAAAGTGGCATGTCTTCTTCACTGAAGTTCCATGTCTGTCTCTTTCTTTGCTTGGACAACTCTTCAATAAATTTGATGACATACAATGGACACTCATTACTATTGGGTGGGTGGGATGGGCAGTCCATGTCATATATTATCTCCCATTGATCACTTACATCAAGGGTGCTGCAAGTTGAGAAAAAATTCTGAAGCACTAGCACCTACACACACAATAAGTAATTAATTTCTCATACATAATGTAAAATAATGCAAGGTTTTATTTCAGAGGGATGTTGACATTTACCCAATGTCTAATAGCTGCGTCATATGATGCATTCCCTTTGATGGAGTTGAATGAGATAAAGCATGTGTTCTTCAAATCAACCGCAAGCAAGTGGCAATGGTTGAATGCAGAACAAAGAATAGAAAATCGACACTACCAAGCATCTCCTTACTTGTTGCTTTGGGAAAATTGTCCATCAAAGCTTGTATTTTATGTCCAATTAAAGCACATTTCTGACCATGAATGCTACACAAAAAAAGTGTTGGTAGATAGGCCTATTTCATATACTCAGATGATGAACACCCTCCTTACAACAATTGGACTGCACAATCAATGACCTATAAATAACACAACCATGAAAACTTATTAAACTTTTTTCTGGTTGAAAAGTTTAGTGACGTAGTATTTATTTATAATACATGCTATACTTACATCATCCACTATCTATTCCCAAAATAGAATGTCATGAATGTTCTTTCGATAGACCTCTCCATTCCATTTGTTTACAAAAATTAGTTCACTACTCATGCAAAAAATATGTGTTCAAATTGGAGAAGTACTTATGCAAGAAACATGTGTTCAAAATATTATTAATGAAATATGATTGCAACCTACTAATTGATCTCCAATGATAGGAAGTTTGTGATAACTTGGACATCCTTTGCTGACAAAAGGTGGTGGGCAGAGAAGTTTGTTTTGCCTTTAATAAAAGATACCTGCATTTGGAAATATCTCACATAAGAAATAAATAGGTACAAGTTACTTGTTGCATGTTAAGCTCTTATACAACATCTCAAAAAAGATGAAAACAAAGTGTGTTGGCCTTCTGATTTCTTCTTCTATACTTTATGGGTGTTGGCCCTTTCCCTTTACTAGGTATCTTCTTCACAAGCAATTCTTCATCCAATGGTTCTGGAGGGGGGGCCCTATAGTACTAATCATATGTTAGTATAGTCTCACAAAAGAGTTGCAAGAGTAACCAAAGAAGAAAAAAAACATCATTGTACTTGGCTAGACATATCGGCCTTCTCCTTGGCCCCTGTAAGGTCTTTAACAGATGTAATAAATCCTTGAACCTCTTTAATCATACATTCACACTTATTTCAGAGTTCTTGATTTTCTTTGTGTCTCCTATCCTCGATTGTTTTGACAACATCTAAAAGTGTTGCCAATTGGGAGCTTAAGCTCAGGGGTGCAATGGAAGTTTCCTGTAGCTTGAGGCATATGTTAGTGTTTATAGCACAAATATCACTGGCATATACCGCACTGTACTCATACTGTGCTTCTAGTAACCTTGTTATTCACTTCATATGCTCCATATTACTCATATTTCACTAATTCATTCCCACACTCATATATTGCCTTATTTACTAACATATATTGTGAATGTGGAATCTACATACCTCAGGTTGGCCAACATCCCCTGACTTTGCTTGATCTCCTCGCCCCTCTAATAGCCACTTTTCCGAGGGATCAACCTCTAAATTTACCTCAAACTATTACACATTAGGAGAAGTTATGTTACTAGTTTCATTTATACAAATGAAACCATTTTAATCTGCGACAACAAAAAAATATAAAGGAATAGTACTTCATAGGCATTCAGCTTAGCAACTACTATTCGGCTCCTGTTCTTTGATCCTGCATTCCACCTAAATAGTTGGGGGGAAATGAAGTGGCTTAATGGTGCAATGGCATGTGTATGCTCTAACAGCCACACCTGTGACAATATTTTTCAATAGCAATTACTAACATTGATGTAAGCAAAACAATATATCATAAAAATTAATAAAGAAACATTTACACATAATGCATCAGAGCAACCAAAGATGAATCAACATCCCTGTGACTTATCTTCACATCTTTTCCTCTTTGGAGCAGTCTTCAATCCAGCTCGTCCATTCTAGACCATTGTGTTGGCATCGACAAGCTTGTGAAGTATAATCTCATAGAAGGCCACAACCCATGCATAACTTCCAATGTTTTCAAGGTCATCCAAATATTTGGGGAGGGGGGGCAAGTTTATGTCAACCATGGGCCATGGGGCAAGGAATGTGCTGAGCAAAAGTAAAATCCATAGACGAACTGTGTCTTGAACATCCTCCTCATCATTCGAACAAACAGGATCCATGAGGTAACCTCGGATGACCTTTCGACTAAAAATGACATCCTTCCCAAATCTATGCGTAGCTTTGACTTGTTTATGCTCCAACCATAGTGATCTACAGCAACCTCGGTACACGGCATACCAAGAATGAGAGCGACATCCTCAGCTGTGAAGGCTACTGATTTCCTCCCAAATTGAAACACATTCCCACCCTCATTGCAGCATATGTAGACACGTACAAAAAGTAATGTCAGTGCAACACCTACCATAGATGACAGTGTCAATGAGTACTATAATGCCATACCCATTGCACCTGATATTGAGGAACAACAGTTCCAAGCTGATTTCTCATTGGGTGATAATGAAGATCTGATGCACATCTCTGTTGGGCAACAAAGTGAACCGAATGCTGGCCAGTTCACTCCAACATCATTGAACAATACTCCCACATCTCTGACTAACATGGGGAGCAGCTCCCCGAAGAGAAAAGCCCGCATCAATTGGCCACAAAGGACGTGGTAAGAAGATTGCACAATCAAGTTTAGATAATCTTGTTGATGTGACCCGTGAAAGGAATGCGCTCCTAATCAACTTCTTCGGCAATGGTGGTTCATGTCAACAAAGTGAGAGTTCCTCCCAATAGAGGCCAGACCCAGAGGTCGTTCCTAGCATTGTGGAATGCATCAAGGATTTACAAGACATTCCTAGCCTCCCTTATAATGTTTACCTAGAGGCCATGAACCTCTTTACCGAGCCAAAGATCAGATCCCTTTCTCTGTCATACTCGATAAGGACAAGGTTGAATGGCTAAAAATGATGACTGTCGGTAAGCCATAACAAAGTGAAACATGCGTTCATCGTCTTTGTGGCATACTAGTAGGAGTTTAACTATTTTTGTTCCTTTTCGATGGAGTGGTTTATGCTTATGCCTGTCTATTGCATAGTGCTTTCTTTCATTTCTATGTTGTTTAGTTCATGTCACTCTATTTCAGTATATAGTTCACTTTTCACGTAATGTAGCAGACTGTCATTGCAGTAGTATAAAATCTTTATTTGTAGATGTTCTTCTCTTTTCACTTTAACTTGATTATGAAGTTTCCCTATCAAATTCCTTAACCATATTTATGTGTGATCTTCACTTTACCCTCAATGTACTTGCAAGTTACTAAAACAAGATAATGGGTAAGTACATGTGCTACGTTGTGTGGGTTGGACGTCATCCAGGTATTTATTATACTTGGGATGAGTGTTTGGTTGAGGTCAATGGATTCCTAGGGGCACGATATAAGGGCTTCTACTCGATTGAGGAGGCAGAAGCTGCATTCCATGAGTACTTTAAGGTTCACCCATGTCATGTCAATTAGAAGTATAAGGCATTTGCATCCACCAGCTACCCCTGTCACAGTCTCAGGAATGCAACGCAAACGCACGTGTCGAAGCTGCCATTCTTCAACTTCCTAATCTTAGGCTTATTGATTCTTGTCATTCTACTATTGGTCGTCATTGTTGTAGGACTGTTTATCATGATTATGCTCCATCATTAGCCACATAGCATTTGAACTTTTCTATTTTCTCATGGAACATGTACCATCTTCCATTATGTATGCTAAGAATGTGATGGCTGAAATTATGGAAGAACATTAAGACCTTGATCATTGTCGTGTAATCGTACTTCTCAATGTATCTTTGTTTGCATGCGTACAGAATGGAACCTGTTGTTCACTATATTGCAAGACGATGAAGAAATATATATTGTAGTACTGAATGCTGTGTTAGAGGAACTGCAAGAAGAAGTACATCCAACCGTACTAAGGAGAATGATGAATACATCAAAACACACAGGGGAGTTGTGGCTGCAAAACATTCTGAACAGCCATGAGAAAAGATGCAACAATGTTTTAAGAGTGCATCCTAGTATGTTCATTAGTTTACTTGACTTGTTGGTGAGTAAGAACCTATTGAAAGACTCCCGACATGTTAGTGCCAATGAACAATTGGCAATGTTCTTATACATTGTTGGCCATAGTGTACCCACTGGTGTGTTGGTGTAACATTTTCAGCGTAGCTCCCAAACTATTAGCCACTACATGAACACAGTGGCTTTTGCTTTAGCTTCTTTAAAGGAGGAATATATTTTACATCCTACTCAAGTCAATGAAGGCCATCCACATATTTCGGGAAATGACCAATTTTATCCCTATTTCAAGGTGATCTCAACACACAACTTCTTTAACATTTCATATGTACATGATATAACTTTAATTATTTTACTTGCAGGATGCATTGGGTACTATTGATGGCACTCACATTCCCACAAATGTGGCCATTGATGACCAACCATGTTTTCGGAATCGCAAGCAAGTTATAACGCAGAATGTGATGGTTGTTGTGTCATTCGATGGGTTATTTCAAAATGCATGTTTTGGGTGGGAAGGTTTTGCACCAGATATGAAGGTGTTAAGATGGGTTGTTTCATGAGGAGAGTTCGTTGTGCTGTCGGGTAAGTATTACCTAGTTGATGCCGAATACGCTAACACTAGCTCTTTCCTTGCCCCATATCATGGGCATAAGTATCATATTTCAAGCTTTCGTAGGCCAGGAAATGGGCGTTATGAGAAAAAAACAAGAAAATTCAACCATAGACATGCATAAGTTCGAAATTGTGTCGAACGGGCTTTCAGTGTATTGAAGATGAGGTTCCAAACCCTCTAAGAGGGAAATATGTACCCCTTTGACATGCAGAAGAAGATAGTGTTTTCATGTCTTGTGGTGCATAACTACATCCGTCAAGAACAGGGGTACGCTGACTTCTTCAATGCACCCTTCGATGATAATGAGTCCAATGATCGGTCTATGGTCGAAGATGCCCCCTCTGGCATGTGCCTTAACACAATGACTATTGCAGCTGGGGAGGCACTGAGGGAGGAGATTGCGAATGAACTGTGGCTAGCTGGCAATGTCGCATAGATGATCATGTTCGCGCATGCTTTCATTGTTACATGTTATTTTCTTGTGTGGTTGACTATTAAATTTTTTTTTACTCTTAGTAGACAGTGATTGTATCATTGTTGGTTAACGTTGTGTCGGATTGTTGTACTAGACATTCATCATCTATGATTTGAAGTTTTAGTTATGTACTATGTTAATTCACAAGCATTTGGCAAGGCTGATGTAGTATGTTGTCGTACATTGCTCTTACTAGGATAGTATGAAAGTTGTATCATGGATAGCAGGTATGATTCTCATCCATAACTTCCATTCTCATGAATTTGTGATATTTGTTTGATGTTACCATGGACCACAGAACTCACCCACTTCTTTTTATCAGGTACAACAACAAGAACATGACTAGCTAATGATCCAATAAGAAGAACAGAAGACAGGGTTTACATAATTTGAGCACTTCTGGGTTCCCCACTTCATGTTCTATCATCACTTTCATTATAATTCGACCATGCATCCACTCCAAGAAATTTTGAATGCTTGACAACAGTGAATGCAAGTACACTTCAAAACGATATTCAGGTATGGTGTGTATGTAACAACCTGAATTTTTAAATCCCAAATAAATGGGGATAAATTAGTGGACAAGATTAATTAAGGACTCAATCAGGATAATTAAAGTAAGGAAGCCAATGAAGGAAGTCTTGGGATGAGTGGAAAAAATCATGAATGGGGGACACTGGTACCCCTCAGCTAGTTGCAACTCACCAACCCTTCGACTAGTCAAAATAAAATGATGTCAGTCAAAGCAGACCTTTGGATATAACAAAGTTAGCTTCGTATATGACGAAGTGAAACTTCATATAAAATAGAAGAAAACATAGTCAGTCGAAGTAGAACTTCGTATATGGCCAAGTTAGACTTCGGATGGAACCGAAATAACTCAGTCAGTCAAAGCAAAACTTTGTATATGGCAAAGTGAGACTTTGTATAAAACAAAAGAAAATGCTATTTTCCGAAGTGGAACTTCGGATATGACGAAGTGAGACTTCACATAAAATAGAAGAAAACACAGTCAGTCGAAGTAGAACTTCGTATATGACCAAGTTAGACTTCGGAGGGAACCGAAATAACTCAGTCAGTTGAAGCAGAACTTTGTATATGATGAAGTGAGACTTCGTATAAAATAGAAGAAAATGCTATCAGCCGAAGTGGAACTTTGGATATGACGAAGTGAGACTTCGTATAAAATGGAAGAAAACACAGTCAATCAAAGCAGAACTTCAGATATGATGAAGTAGGACTTCATATATGACGAAGTGCCAATCTATTGCCTCTATGTAATCGATGTTGTCCTTCAGTAATCAATGTTCTAAATGAGCAATAGATGTTTTTGTTTCACCAATCAATTGTCTTTATGTCAATCAATTGCCTGTTAGTCAACAATCAATTGCCTTGTTACTCAGTAATCGATAGGAGTCTGTGTATCGATTGGCCTTGTTTGCCAACCGATTGACCCTTTTAATGTGGCCTATTAAACACCAATCGATGGAGGATTTTGTTCTCCAATTGATGTGAGCCCTTCCACAACCTATTGGTGGCTTCATCAGCAATCGATGTAGGCTTGAACAAAATCCTTGTCGCAACATGGGTGTCCGACACGACAGTCATCCTTATCGCGATCGGCTTGTGCGTCGCGTTATTGTTGCACTCAGCTTTCCCGTTGCGTCTTCTTGTCGCGCCTGGTCAACGGGTCTAAATAGTGTTCTGTGGCTTTGGTTGTCTGACATATGTCAGGGTGGCAGCTATGTCAGTATGACCTGTCGGGTTATCGTGGCATCCCTGCGGGATGCGTTGGCGCGGTCAATTGACCCATCACGTTAAGGTCCTTAACGCAACGTGTCACCCCGTCGTGACTTGGGTGCCGAAGGTTTAAGTCCTTGGCCAACGACCTCTTCTCCCCTTTCCTCCTTCCCCTCCTTTCTCCTCCCCCTCCGGTGGTGCTCCGCCCCCTCTCTTCCCCTTTGTGTGTTTCAGGCGAGGAGGAGGGATGTGTTCGTGTTCCCCACGTCATGGACCTTGCGTGGAGCGAGGAGGAGGTGACCATGTTGTGTCCCTAGTTTTAATGATGTCATGAGCCAAGCAAAAATGTAATAAATATCTATGAATTCATCTAACACAAGTTTTATATGACAGTTCACAAAGTCAAAAGATCTCATGTGTGTTGACTCTGGTTGCTTCATAGGTTGACACACATGTCTCAGTGAGTGAGTTACTAGAGTTCAATGAACCTCTTGAGTCGACACTACCCAAAGGATAGGTCGACACTTGATAGTTTTCCAATAGCGCAGAAGTCTAAAGAATCACATAAGGTCGACTCTAGTTGAAGGTCATGTCGACACTAGTTGGTTTTCTCGTTAGCGCTGAAGGGAAAGAATCACATAAGGTCGACTCCAGATGAGAATCGGGTCGACACCAGTTGGGTTTCCTATTAGCGCTGAAAGGAAAGAAATGCATGAGATCGACTCCAAATAAAGATGAGGTCGACTCTACCAGTCTATGAGGATGACTCCATATGAGGATCATGTCGACTCCACCATTCTAATAGGTCTACACTCAGCTGCTATAAGGTCAACCTTATACTTATGAACAACAAGTCTACAGTAGTCAAATGGATAAGGTTGACTCATGAAGGCATGGAGCCAACTCTACTGTATCATCTGCATTAGTTTAAGTCAAGTTCTGCATGCGTCGACACTATGCTCAAGATGTGTCGACACTCCAACCTTCTTATTCCAGTGAGGAAAAGAGATTGCCAACGTATTAGGTCTAGGCATGTGACCCGAGGCCCAATGATTGGGATTCTAGGCACACTTTACAAGGTTCTGGAAGATACACTTTTTGGCGGCAATGCACCTCCCAACGAATTGGTGATTCTGTTGGGGTCCACCAGGATCAAAAAGGGGCACGACGTCCTCTTCGAAAGAACACACACAGAGATAGAGCATAGCATCTGAGAGCTGAGAAGAAAAAAAGAGTAGAGAGTTTGAGAGCTGAGAATAATTGGCTTCGGTACACAAGTTTCTCATCAATAAGAAAAGATGTTGGATTGCTTCTTCAACCTATATGAAGACCTGTTGCTGATCAACTGAAGCAGAGCATCGGAATTCCATTCCTATAGCCAGAAGAAGAGCCTGATGAACTCAAGCCTAGAGAAGATGCAATTGGGAGTTTTAGCAGAAATCTAATCAGATCTCAACTCCAATGAAACAACACAAAGAGTGTTTGCTAAATTTCTACATGCCTTTAGCGATTTCTCTTGTGTGATTTTTCTTATTTCTTATGAATATCAAACTGCTTGGTTGTCTACTCCAGTTGGAGTAGAAGAACCGATCCTACACTTTAAGTGTGAGGATTGTAAGATTGATACAATATAACGACCCTCCTTATACCGGTACGGATATACCATCCCACATCGATATAGAGAGCATCGCTACAGTGGGACATTTACCCAGCACATATTCAATAGGCTGAGATGTACACAAATATAAACAATTGACAGCGGAATAGAAAGAACTGGAAATAAATCTCTTATTCCATTATCCACATTTATACACAGTCTATATAGTACAAAAGAACTAAAGTTCTCATAACTGAAATTTAAATCAAATACAGTGTCCACAACTTGCAGCTAAATAAATTACATGAATTCAATGTAGTACAAGTCCTCATTTATTACATACTATGAAAAGGAAATACAACAAAGTAAATCTCCGCAAGAAATCTCCTACTCTCACTCCGAGTCACTCCGAACTAACTCCTCGGATGAAGTAGAGACACCTGCACCTGTACGCCGAAGCAAGAATGAGTCCAAAGACTCAGCAAATAATTTCCCATACATTAAGCATACATACATCACATGGCATTTTACTCTTTAACAATTTCACAGGTACATGAACATGGATTTAAACAATCTAAAAAAAAACTAACATGATACTTCTATCAATTTTCATGACATATAGTACATGGTTTATGTTCATATCACAGTAATAAACCTATCACATGCTTTCTACACAATTTTTAACATGCTATCTAAATTCACATTCATTTTGTATCATAATGGAAATTAAACATGGAGTTTTACACATAAAGGAAGAATGTTCCTAACATGGATTCTATGTGCTTTTCCACATGCATATCACTTTTATAAACACATTAAGCTTGCTGTTTTGACAAAATTTTAGCACATTTATAAACAAATTTACAGTTTCACATGTCAACACATTAATTCACATATCCATATGCTTACTTACTCATTTACACAATTTATACATTCACTTATCACATAAACACAATTTCACATTGTTATCATTATATGCCGTGACACATAGTCCGAACCACCTCTAGAAGGACACACACTTATCACATCACACACATATCTATCACCTAGGCATTACAGTGATAAATCTTAGTTACTGCGCATAACCGGGAGAAACACTATCCACCCTAACCAGCGGTACTTGTCCGCCTCCAGGATTTTATCCCAATGCCCATGGGATTTCACTTACTCATATGAACCTTCCCGTAGGGACTTTACTACGGTACAGCTCCTCAGCCCTCTAAGGTAGCAGTGTCACCCATGGCACACACTACAGGAAAACCAGGCTTTGCTTACGTCCAAACACCGTAGGTACATAACCAAAAACCGTAAGCATAGTCTTTGCTTATGGTGTTCCCCTACGGTTGGGTTTCGTCGGCAGAAGACCGACGGCAAAGGCCTAAGGCTACGGTGTTTTAAACTCCGTAAGTATACAGCTATAGTGACGGTGTTGGTAGCCGTAAGTAACACCATAAGGAAATCTGTTTTTGGCTACGGCGATGTTAACCGTAGTCATTTTTTTGTAAGGATAGACTCAGTGACGCCGAATATCCCTACGGCAGTTTGAACCGTAAGCATTTGTCCCTACGGCCACACACACCATAAGCAAGTATGTTTCCCTACGGCTAAATAGACCATAAGTAAATATGTTTACCTACGGCCACGTACACCATAACCAAGTATGTTTACCTACGGCCACATAGACCATAAGTATGTTGTTTCAGCAAAAAAAAAATAACATTATATTTAAATGGATCCACATTACCTATGTACACATCCACAATTAATCCACACATTCACATTTGGATCAATCAACATACACATGCTACTTTAGTTCCACACACACATCCACATTTATTTCCACACATACACATCCACCTTTAGTTCCACACACACATCCACATTTAGTTCCACACATACACATCCACCTTTAGTTCCACACACACATCCACATCCATATTAGTTCCACACATACACATCCACACACATTCACACCCACTCATTCACAATGCACAACACCTTAATAATATAAAACACATTAAAGTTAACAAACAATAATGTTAATAAAAGATGACATAAAACATCATTCTTCACATTCACATGCTAGTGCTAAAGTCTGTTCAGAAGAGCAAGTTAATTGTTAGTAGATGAAATTGTTCACATGTGGTGAGAGGAGATTTGTGAAGAGTTTGCTTTGTCCTTGGAGGAAGACAGGTTTCAGCAGACATATTTCCTGCAAAAGCAACAATAGGTGTTCAATAAGTACTGTGTGAGGAAAACCAGAACAAAAGAAACAATATGCTTAACAAACAGTAATGCAGGAAATATGATCTATGGCTAACACTACACAAGATCAAAGTATGATCTCCTCTTCCTGTCACTCTGTTTCATCATCTGCCAAGCTCATGCTAAAGGAAAAAGAAGAAAAGCCCACCCAAAACTGAGCCCGGACCTCTCTAGCTCGTGTTCTTCCACTGATGAGATCAGATCCCACCTCACCCAGCGGTTTCACTTCAAACTGGGCTTCATGATCAGTGTGATGGATGCAAAGCACCTACTTCTGCGGTTCCAGGATAAAGAGGACTTCCTCCAGCTACTGTTGTTCATGAGGAAAGTGACATATGCAGGGACATACTGGATCTCAGCCAGCACTTTTGTTTCCACATGTGTATTTGATTGTATTCACTCCAGCCAATCTTTGACATGTTATTCCTGTGCTAGTGTTTAATTTCTTTTTTGGAATTGATCAACATAGGACTTGATAGTATGAAGTTTTAAAAGTAGCATGAAGAATTAATGATACTTCATGAGCTCATGTTCCCTCTAAGTACTCTTTTTTTGGAACTGTGTCTTGGGGGTGGATCTTTGTGATAAAAAAAACATACAAGTTTTGTAACCAAACATAACACTGTCTACATAGAGTTCCAGCTCAAAATGGAGAAGCAGAAATCTACAAGTTTATGTAACCACACATAACACTGTCTTTCACCAACCTAGAATGGGTGAAAGACAGTAAAATCTCAGATGCAACTTACCAAAGAGGGTGGAGGTGAAGATCAATCATCCTCAAGCTCAACCTGTTACATGTAAAAATGTAATTAACATCAGAGTTGACAATTAACAACATATAAATAAGAATGAGATAAATGTAAATAAACTTACATATTCTCTGAACCATATTATGTGACTCCCAACAGCATCGTTCATATTTTTTCTATCTGCATCTTTGATAAACAAAGATGCAGTCGGGTCATGGGCTATGAGTATAGAAACCTCATAGTACTCACCACCTAACTTCTTCCCCATGACCACATTATCATTATCATCAGACATAAGAATGCCGCTGGCAACTACTTCTCCAGAGAAGTTTAGGATCCTCACCCTCCTCCCCGCCAATGAATCCTGTTAAAATTTTGAATATGGATGTCAGATATACATGCATTCCAACATATTAACACGGTTAGATTTCATTTACCTTTTCTTTTGAGCATGACAAACACTTGCAGAACTCTGCACAAGTAAATGTAGATTGTCAACATTAAGCAATGTTAATAATGAAGTATGTCAACAGAAACTAATTACCTCATTATTGCCACGAGACTCAATTTTTTTCATTCTTTCTTCGAGAGCTTCAATTTTTTCTTTTAGGCTTTCATTGTCCTGTCGCAGCTTTTGTTCACTTCTTGAACCCCACAAGCTCTTTGGGGTAGGGCCCGTGCCTATGCCACGGATTCTTCCAGTTCTGTCCCGTCCCATAACTTGCTCATAAGCGTCCCCCACGCTTGCAATTGAGCTTGATGTAGTTGATTGCTGCGTCAGCTTAATGTCTCGAATTTTATCCTACAATTTGAATGAAAAAATATGAATTTGTCAACAAAGAGCTTCCATGCATAATGAGAATAATGTTAAACATTAGGCAATTAATTATACAATCATTGCAGCACTCTCGTCATTAACTGGACCGCCAGCTTTCTTCATACGGGTCCTTATGAATAAGTCCCCACGATCAAGAGTGGCCCCAGTTTTTAGAAACTACAACATTGTCAGAAGATAACTTAGAAATAAACATAATTATTTTGAATTGATCAACTGAGATGCATATAAGACAATATATATGTTACCTCATCGTGGTATATGTCAGCAAAACTTTTACTACCAGCGCAGTGAAAAAATGTGTGTTTGGTCTTATTTTGCTTGTTTGTTTCACTGCGTTTCTATAAATCAAAATGATAACTATTAGAATAATTATTTTGTATCACTATATTTAGACTAATTGTAATCCAATTCCAATTACCTTGAATTCCTCCGAAGACCATATTTGAACAAGTTTTTTCCATTGATCTTCAACCACTCTTCTGTCTGAACATGCAAAGTGTTGTTGCGCTTTTTGATATGGCGTGAAGAACTTTGTCCTCAAGTCATACTTCCAAGACCTCCATTTCTGATCTAGATCCTTCATTACAAAATCTCGCAAGCTGATGGGAACATCAAATTTTCTCTGTATTTTTAAAAAAATAGTTAGATGTAATCAAGTGGAATAGAGAATTAAACAAACACATGTGTTACATCACCTGGATATAATCCCAAACATCGTCCTTGTTAGACGATGGCATTACCCTCCAAGAAATGCAATCGATCGGCAGTTTATCCCCATCCTTGCTACAGTCCCCAAAAATTGTTTTAGTAGCTGCCCCCCCTCTCCTAGTGGCTGCCCCAACTGATTAACATTCACTGGTATGCGTTCATTACTTTGCAATCCATGTACAGATCTTAACAATGTTGGGCCTCTCTTAACCTTCTTAGATGTGGAGGCAGACTGAGCATCTATGTGAATTATTTTCCCTTGCAGGTCCTCTCTAAATTTTTCATACTCTTCTCTTGAGAACCAATCAGCTGTCAGCTGCAAAAAGAAGATATTCAACCAATGAACAGAAGTACATATATAGTTTGACAAAAGAACTATTAACATTATTCAACTTACAAAAGATGGGTAGTCATTTCTGCCAAAGGATGTAGGAGCAGCGAGTATGAAACGGAATATGAAATAAAGAACCATAAATCCACATTCTGTGCTCCCCTTTTGTTGGGGCACCTACAACATGAAAGATATTAATGATACTTTTATTCTGTTTACATATGCAATTCAAACACCTCAAATTTAAAAGATTACCTTCGGCACGTGTAGATCAATCACTTTCATCTCATCGGCCAGTGCTGTCATCCCTTTCCCTTCGTATGCAATCTTTAAAAAACTGCACCATCATACCAAACATACTTTATATACATTTATATGTTTCAAAAATTCAGTTAGAAAAACTAGAAGATATTACTTTTTCAACTCATTTTCGATCCTAGTGTGTTCCCCCATGTGAAGGGAGTCAAGGAGCATAAGGAATGGCATGTCATTATCCTCTTGCTTACATATGACCACAACCTGCCAATGATTCCTACAAATTAACAAAAAATTAAACAATCATGATTTGTTGCTGAATTAGTGATGGATACTTAATACATAAAAAGGTTTAGGCATACCATATGCAAATTGGAAGTAGAGAGTATGACTTCTCCAGCAAAGAATTCTTTTGTACAATTGATTTAATTCTATTCACACCATCAGAAGTCAATCTACAAAAGTTAAACCATAAACTATCGAATATCTCAAAACGCTCTAAAAGCGTTGATGGAATCACCCCCCACAAATACCTGCAAGTTCAAAAGTAATTAAAACACAACAAAAGTAATTAAAGAAAACTTACAACACATAAATACTCACTCCACATGTTCTTGAAATATTAGGGTGTCCAGCATCTCTGGCTCCCCATCATACACTTCTTTCATTGTTTTTTTTTTGCCTTTTTTGCGTCAGTGTCGCATGATGGCCCTGTTTTCTTTTTTGGCGACTCTTCTCTATCTTCTTTGGAATCTACCACCGCAAATCTCTTCCGTCGGCCCCTTCAAATTGCAAATAACATGTTAACATCAAGCAAAAAATAAAATAACACTTAACATATTCAGTTAGAAAAATAACACTTAACCATTAGGCTTACATTTTAATGTCGTCTCACTTCCTTGGCAACTTGTAAACTGCAATATTAAGAAATATGCTATCAGAGGGTAAAACACAAGTAATATAACAAAGTCCCTTTTCTTATAATACTAAGAAAAACAAAGACAATATGAAGATAAATAGCCATGCATGTCAGCATATATATAGGACATGAAAATTGCCATTTCTATTCACACCATCACAAGTATTTAAACTACTGTACTGGCCTGAAGTATTTAAACTACTGTACTGGCATGTCAGCATATATATAGGACATGAAAATTGCCAGCCTGAAGTTAATTTCTCCTTCCAAATCAAATATGATGAAGAGCCGGCCTGAAGTTTTCAGACCCTGGTAGTGTTGGAGTCTTTAATATGTTACTCGACGTCTAAGTAAGCCTGTAGAAATAGAAGAGTGATTGGAGGAAAAGAACAGATCAGAAATGTGGAGATGACAGAAGCATATAAGTGTCTGCAGATTGTGCAGGTATTCTCTGCTAAATAACAGAAAGATTTAAGGGATTAAAATATAATCCTCATACAAAAGAACATGTAGAACCACCAACCTGCAACCCACTTGTAAATCCCATCCCCCACCCAACAGAAAAGAAAAAGAAATGTGCTATCAGCATAGCCTGTAAGGCTTAAGACAATGAATATTGACCAAAAAATGGGAAGGCATGTATGTGTTTGGGAAGGCTCAATAACATATGTCTTCAGATTGGGATTTCTACACCATCAATGTCGTCTCTCTTCCATGTGATGTTTATGTCATCAAAAAAAAAACAACATCATCATCAATCTTTACATCTTTTGCATCATTTTCAGTAACTTCTTCATTTTGCATGTCAAAGTAATTTCTCGGCTTTGTTTTCCTCACAACAGACCATCCTTCCATTTTGGGATCCTCCACATACCATACTTGTTCCACTTGAGAGGCCAAAACATATGGTTCACTTGTACGTAATTTATAGTGTAGGTTGACCAATGTGAAACCTTCATCTGTCATTACTCCTCGCTGAGTATCAACCCAGTCACACTTGAAAAGTAATACCTTTCTTTGATCGTAATAGTTCAACTCTAATATTTCTTGAAGAACACCGTAATATGTCACCTCATCTCGAATAGGAGCCTTGTCTTTAACACTGGAAAAACTTGAAGTTTTTGCAGACATAACAACCCCACTATTCTGTGTCTTCCTATGAAGCTCAATATGCTGAGTCTGAAAACGGAACCCATTTACTAAACATATGTTAAACTTCTTCCCCACATTCAATGGTCGATCTTTCAGCACAATTGTGTTTGCATGTAACCCATTCCTGTCATTGTCTTCTAAAGATTTGACCTAAAAAAAAGGGTTACATGTCGGTTATCAGTAAAACACATGTGATGTGCACTAAATAAAATGTTATATATGTTTACTTACTTTACACTTAAACCAATCTGGAAACTGTAATGTATGACATCGCTCAATTTCCATTTCACTTGCTCGTGGTCTTGTTTTCCTAATTTCTTCAAGATGCATACTACATACAAATTGTGGACAATACATTAACGATCTTCTCTTGAGAAACAATACTTTAAGGATGTTTCATTTGACTTACCTTATGTAAGGAGATATGTCCTCACAATTAAATAGTACATAGAGATGAGCTTGGTTCAACTCGTCATTCTTAAGATGACAAACGGTTCCACCACCTAAACATCGACCATTTCTTGAAAAAATATCCCATCCTTTTTGTGTCATTTCTTCAGCCCCTTCATCTTCATTTCTTAAAGGTTGGTTAAGCCATGTCTCAACATCATCATCTAGATATCTCGAAGAAAAGATAAGAGTCTCCTCTGCTATATACCCTTCTGCCATTGACCCCTCTGGACGTGCCCTATTCCGTACATAGGACTTAAGTTTCACCAAATACCTAGTGGAGATTCAAAAAAAATTCAAGTATTAATAGCAATAGTGTACAATTTTCAGGCACAAGTATAAGATTAACGCAAACCTTTCAATGGGGTACATCCATCTGTACTGAACTGGGCCAGCAAGCCTTGCTTCGTCAGGTAAGTGGATGAGAAGATGTACCATTATATCAAAAAAGCTTGGCAGGAAGATCATCTCTAATCGACACAATATGTTTGCAATTTCTTGTCTAAGCTTATAAAATCACTTGACGATGAAGTCTTCGAACATATTAGACAAAAAAAATTGCATACATCATTAATTGCAGATCTCAGCTCCTTTTGTGTCACTCCCCTCATTGCTACTGGAAACAATTGTTGCATGAGGACATGACAATCATGACTTTTTAACCCCAAATTTTCTTAGGATCATTGGGATTTACATGCCTTGATATGTTTGATGCATAGCCATATGGAACTTTCACACTTTTCAAAACATTGCAAATCGTATCCTTCTCCATCTTGCTCAAAGTGAATATGGTAGGTGGCAATAGCAATCTGTTAGAATCCAGAGTTTGAGGTTGAAGAGTGGCCCTTATACCCAAATGTTGGAGATCATGTCGAGCTTTCAAACCATCTTTTGTTTTAGCATCAACATCTAACAAAGTTCCAATAATACTATCACAAACATTCTTCTCGATATGCATGACATCGAGATTATGTCTTAATAGTAAATACTTCCAATATGGTAAGTCAAAAAAATGCTTTTCTTCTTCCAATTGGTATGACACTCAAAAGTGGATGATGAAGTTGCAGCTTCCTTTCGTTTTCTTCTCACCCCCACTTTAAATTTGGGAACTTTCCCAAAAGTAAATTTACGTGGATGCAACTGCTTAAGTATATCAACCCCAGATAACACACTTGGTCTGCCTCTCATTTCTTCTTTTCCATCAAACCTTCGTTTCATAGAACGAAACTTATGACCCACACCTAACCATCGACGATGATTAGTGTAACAGAATTTTTTACTACCTTTTAACCATAATGATGATGTATCTTCATTACATGTAGGGCAAGCTAATCGACCTTTAGTGCTCCAACCAGACAGATAACCATATGCAGGAAAATCGTTAATTGTCCAAAGTAGTGCAGCACGCATAGAAAATATTTCACCCTTATAAGCATCGAATGTTTCAACTCCGTGCCAAAGAATTTGTAATTCTTCAATAGTGGCTGAAGGTAGACATCAATATCATTTCCCGGACCTTTAGGACCCGGAATGAGCAACGACAAAAAAATACTTTGTGGCTTCATACACAACCATGGAGGTAAGTTGTATGGTGTCAACAACACAGGCCATGTACTATGACTCGTACTCATTATCCCAAAGGGGTTGAAACCATCACTTGCCAAGCCTAGGCGCACATTACGAGGTTCTAAACCAAAAGCATCAATCGCATCTAACGCTTTCCAACAAGGGGAATCAGCTGGGTGCCTTAGAATGCCATCTTCTTGGCGTTCATCACTATGCCAACACATGGTTGCAGATGATTTACTGCAAGTGTATAATCTCTGCAGTCTTGGAATCAATGGAAAATGCCGAAGAACTTTCTTTGCAACCTTAATCTTCTTATTATGACCACTTCTTTCAGTTCCTTTCATCCATCTACATTCTCCACATTGAGGACAATGATCATAAGACTCATACTCTTTCCGGTACAAAATACAATCATTAGGACATGCATCAATTTTGTGATAGTCATATCCCACTTTACCAATGATTTTTTTCAATTCATAGTAAGTAGCTGGCAACACATCACCTTCTGGAAGAGCCTCTTTCAACAGCTTCAGAAGCATGTCAAATGATTTGTTGCTCATTTTGCCTCTGCATTTTATGTTGAACAATCTGACTATAAATGAAAGCTTGTTGAATGTCTTGCAACCAGGGTACAAAGGCCGTTCCACATCTGCTAACAACTGTTGAAATTCACCATATTCTCCTTTATTATCATCCATTGACTTCACTTCTGGATGTTTTGAATTTTCCTCACCAATGACATCCTCCAACATCGAATGCAGACCAACATCCTTCGGAAATGTTGTACGTGTAAAATCCGTAAGCATGTGACTGGAAGAAGAACTACTCCCGTGGAACTTCCAAAATTGTTTGTCTTTAATGACTCCATATTGAAACAAATGTTGTCTTACTATTTCCTTTTCATGTTTCAAGAGGCATACACACTTCAAACAAGGACACTTAATCTTTATTGATGGAGCAAAGTGAGAAGAAGCAAATTGAATGTATGTGTCAACTCCATCCATATATTCCCTTGTATTCTTCAATTTATCCATCCAACTCCAATCCATAACGTCTAACTACAAAAAAAAATTCATTTACATTATATTCTTCATACTAGAAATGTTGCAAGATGTCCAATGAATTGTCTTACGATAGGACAAGGTAGAGTACATGGCAAAGAACATGCCAAAAAGCTGAAAATAGAGTGTCCCAAGGCATGACTCAACTACGGTATGATATATCACTGTTATTGTTTTGATATAATTAGCACATGACATTAAGATTAATAGGACAATAAAAAAGGAGTGCCAGAGCACAAAACATACAATGAGAATCATTGAAATGGCAAAGATGTTCTCCATTCTTACCACAGAGAGAAAGTTCTCCATTCTTACTCCTAGATCACCATTAAAGGAGGGCCATTGCAATTAATCAAAGACAAGTTGCTAGGAGGTGGGCTTACACAGTCTATAATATTCCTTTTTGGGCCAATAAAAAAACATACTTAATAAAAAGTTGGTTGGTATGAACTGATTGATACAATCATTGTACAACCTTTCCTTCATTCATTTTAATAGGCTCATGTAACTATCCAACGAAAAGAAAAAGATAATATTTGTATCACATAAATAAGTATCAAAGCTGCAATTACAAAAGCTAAGAGCAGATTAAAGGAATCAAAGCGTAGTTGTCCTAAAGAGGTAGTTCATCCTTGTATTTCAAAACAGATTAAAGGCTCTTGGAGCATTACTCTCGTTGGAGTTGAATGAAGAACAACACTTAAGAGCCCAAGGATAGTCTGTGTTTTTCCGGTTCCTGGTGGACCCTGCAGAGTGCAGACATCCATAAGGCAAATTCCACCTATCTTTTACCATTTTGGATGAATTCAGTCAACAAATAGTGAAATGTCTAATTGATGTGTGAGGGGGAGAATGTTTCACAGTCTAATTGAAAGGGTGGGGGGAATCTGAACACAGTCAAATGCCTAGGTAATTGATTGTGTGAGGGGGGGGTGTTATATATGGACCCATGCTCTGCATTAAGTACCCATGAAAGCATGATAAAAGCTTGTATGTTGCAGAAGATTCAATGTTGGTAAGAAGCCATGAACTAGTATACTGTGAAGCACTTCATACCTAGGACACTGCCTTTTGAAGCATATCAGAAGAAAAAAAAGGAAGATTGTATTAAACAAGCACCCGATTTCACAACATCAGAAGAAAAAAAAAGGAAGTTCGGCAAGAAACTGGCGCATAAACAAGGGGATTTGGAGTACCCAAGATGGCACACAGGCAGTTCTTCTGACTAGTCTTAAAAAGTCCCTAAACTTTGTCTATCTGAAAGAGTACTCACCTTCGCAGCGATGGACTCACCTTTTGGCGATCAATCTGCCCACAACTTTGCAAAGCACAGCGTTGGTGAGAAAACGGGCGATGGGGGATGAGCAGTCGGAGAGGCCAAACACCCGCTACGAAGCGGAGGAGGAAGAAGGTGATGGGGTCGGCAGGAGACGCCCGGCGGCGTGGAGGACACGCGGAGGAATAGGGGAAGGAGGAATGGGTGGCCGGAGTTCCCCTGCTGTCGCCGCAAGTTCGCCGCCTGCAAGTTCGCCGCCGTTGCTTGCCCTAAACCGCTGACGGCGCCTTCTCCGCAAGTTCCGCCGCGCAGCCTGCCTGCTACCACCTTCTGCTACCGCCTTCTCCGCAAGTTCGGCAGGAGACGCCACTGCTTGCCCTTTCTCCGTTCTTGCCCTATCACCGTTGCTGCCCCTTTTCCCTTTCGCCGTTGTTGCCCTTTCGCTGGCAGGAGGCAAGGAGAGTGGAGAGGTCGAAGGAGGAGAGTGGAGGCCAGGGGTCGAAGGAGGGGTTTTTTCTCCCTTCAATCGGGGCGCGGGACTTCCAAAGTTGAATGGCCGCCCAATTAAAACTCCGTAGCTAAATGAAATAGTTATGTGCTTACGGTATTATGCCATAGGGGTAGGCATATCTTAAACGTTTAAGAACAAACTTTGTCTGATGTACTTACGACATGTATAGTCTGTAAGTATAGATATGTCTATCCATACGGATACCTTACGAATATACTGAACCGTAAGCAACTTTTGTAGGCAGAGCTAAGATTTCTTGTAGTGTATTTACAAATTTTCCATTCTTAAACACACATTATTTGCATACCATTTAACACATTAATTCTATATCACCTATTTGCACATGATTTAGGTACCTAACATGGTACTACTGTTTACAGAGTTAAACAGTTACAACTTAATCCAATTCATGCTGAAATCACCTAATTAGTTTCTAATTACTTTAAGCATGGGTTAACTAGTCATTCTATCATGAAATACTGAATTCAGTACCTAATGCTATCCAATTTACATGAAATTTTAACCACAGACCGTTTACAGATAAAGCATCATGCATACAAATTTTCATATTTTTTGGAGTTATACACAATTTATGATAAATAAAACATGCATTCTGCCTAATTTATGAGTCATCCATTAAGCATGGTACACAGTGCCAAATACATATTCCTCTATTCTAAAACATGTATACAACATTCATGATACTACATACAATTCTTGAGAATTAATTTGGCATCATACAATTTATTGAAGATTTAAAACTAATCGTGCAAACTTACTATTTTACAGTTCAGAAATTATAATTATTTACATGGACATCAAAAAATTTCCTAAATCTCATGGTATAAACTGGCATCTATACACATCATACAGAAATTCTATGACACTCAATTTCCACATGAATCACATAAACAAAAATTTACAATATTAAAACCATGTCTTACAGTTAATTTAGAGAATTTTAATAAATAAAAGATTCAACAAAATTTCACAGAAATTTTACAACATGATTCTCTAGATGTATTACGTAACATATAAAATTTACAGTATATCCTCATGCGCAGAAATCCAGAAAATAATTTATAAAGGGCAGATAGACATACTGTCCCTGCCTGAAGAACTCAACGGCACACAGGTGGCCGCCTACCAGTTAACGGCAACAAAGGCCGCCGCCAACTTTGGATCTTAACAGCATCGAAATTGCCGTTAAGTTCCTGTCTGCAGAAAAATAGATAGAACTCACAAAAAACAAAGAGAAAGGGGGTTCCAGGACACGAATAAAATCTGTAAAATTTCCTAGGACCTACTATACGTACGTATGGGTAATGTAAAGGGTTTACTTACCTTCAGAAAAATCCACAAATGACAAATCAAGCCAGTGAAACCCTCCTCGGCCTGAGCCAAAGAGTCTTGAAATCTCCTCTAATCCGGGTTCTGTGTTGATGCAGACAGCCACCCAATGTCGAAGAAGCCTTCCCTTTTGCTTAGATTCCCCTCCAGTCGTAGAAGATCGCCAGAAGGAGTCACCAATCGCCAGATCTCAGAGCTCAAAGATCGGGTTTCGCACAGAAGGATTCTAGGGTTTTGACAAAAGCCAAAAGGGTTGATCGACCGTTAAAAGGGTGGTTTTTATAGAACCTCGGGGTCTTGGGTATGCGTAGGCAGAGAGGGATGACCGTTGGGGACGGTTTCCTAAACAAGGGCCGATAAAATCGCAAGCATTTCCGGATCTGAAGCGCAACCAGATCTGGGTTTTAGACGTCAACATCAATGGCCGCCTATATGAGGTTGGCGTCCATCGATATGGCCGCTGACCTCTACTCAACGTCAACTCATGTTGACGCCAAATGACATTTCGGCCAGAACTTAAAAATGCATAAAACTATATATTTACACAATGCAAATACATGTAATATACAATGTACACATTAGAAAATGAATACCATTCATACAATGTAAATGAATAATATATATACAATAGATATACATATTTATATATTTACAAAAATACATCAAATAGTTTATTTATATACACATGCATATGCCTACACATACAAACATCCATTTCCCACAAAATCAAACTCTTATATAAGAGAGCGTGAAATTCTAGGGCCTTACACCCTCTCCCCCTTAAAGAAACTTCGTCCTCGAAGTTAAACCGACACTACTCAAACAACTGAGGATACTTCTTCTTTATTGCATCCTCAAGCTCCCAAGTAGCCTCCTCTCGCGAGAAGTTACGCCATAACACCTTCACTGACGCAATGCTCTTGTTCCGGAGATGCTGAACCTTCCAGTCAAGAATAGCTATTGGTTGCTCCTCATAAGATAAATCTGGCTGGATCTCCACTAGCTCGTGGCTAATAACATGAGATGGATCTCTGACATACCTCCTGAGCATAGACACGTGGAAAACAGGATGAACACTATCTAACGCTGGGGGTAAAGCTAGCTCATATGCCACGTTGCCCAATCGTCTGAGAATCTCATACGGGCCAATGAATCTAGGACTTAACTTACCATGCCTGCCAAATCTAACTATACCACGAGTAGGCGAAATCTTCAAGAAGACATGCTCACCTACCTCGAACTCCAAATCCTTCCTCCTGTTGTCGGCATAGCTCTTCTACCTATCCTGTGCAGCAACAAGCCTCTTCCTGATTAGTCGGACCTTATCCGAAGTCTCCTGAACTAACTCCAGACCGATTAGCTGCCTATCGCCAATCTCCTCCCAACATAAAGGAGATCTACAAGGCCTACCATACAATGCCTCAAATGGAGCCATACCAATGCTCGCATGGAAACTGTTGTTGTATGCGAACTCCACAAGAGGCAAATGGCGCTCCCAATCATCCTTCCAATCCAGATACACTCCCTTAACATATCCTCGAGCGTCTGGATAGTCCTCTTGGACTGTCCATCTGTCTAGGGATGGAACGCCGAACCGAGCTTCAGCTCCAAACCTAACGCATCTTGAAGACCCTTCCACAGCCTCGAAGTAAATCTCGGATCTTGATCTGAAATGATCGACTTCGGCACACCATGCAATCTAATAATACTACTAATATACAATCTAGCTAAACTCTCTACTGACAGCTTCTTCTTCATGGGTAAGAAATGCGCAGTCTTCGAGAATCTATCTACTACTACCCAAATCGAGTCATTACCCCATCTAGATCGAGGCAAACCCAAAACAAAATCCATAGTGACAGCTTCCCACTTCCATACTGGGATCTCCATCTTCTGCATAAGACCAGATGGTCACTGCCGCCCGGCCTTCACTTGCTGGCATACTAAACATCTAGACGCATACTTCGCTACATCCTTCTTCATGTCAGACCACCAAAAATATCTCTTCAAATTCTGGTACATCTTAGTGTTACCTGGATGAATAGAGAATCTATACCTATGAGCCACCGCTAAAATATGCTCACAGACATCTACTATGTCGGGAACACAAACACGGTGATGGAATCTAATCACACCATCCTCATCACGAGCAATGCTCGCCTTGCCCACTAACTCTTGGAGTCTAAGGTCGGCTTTCTGTTGCTCGATCACCTCATCCAACACCGAAGACCTAATGGACAACTGAGCTACAAATGCCTGACACAATGATGGTTCTAACTCAGTCATCGCACATGCCGCATCCTCCAACATCTTCCAATCCTGTTGGAGAGAAGACCTCTTCCTACTAAGGGCATCTGCTACAACATTCACCTTTCCAAGATGATACTAGAGGTCAAAGTCATAGTCCTTCAAGAATTCAATCCATCTTCTCTGCCTCAGGTTTAATTCTTTTTGGGAGAAAAGATACTTTAGGCTCTTATGGTCAGTGAACACCTCAAATCTGACACCATAAGATAGTGTCTCCACATCTTTAGTGCATGCACCACTGCCGCAAGCTCCAAATCATTAGTCGGATAGTTACGCTCATGCTCCTTCAATTGTCGAGAAGCATATGCTACTACCCTTCCTTGATGCATCAATACACAGCCAAGGCCAATCCGAGATGCATCCGTATAAATGGAAAAACCTTCATCACCCCTAGGTAATACCAATACCGGAGCGGAAGTAAGCTTAGCCTTCAATAATTGGAAGCTACTCTCACATTCCTCGGACCACACAAATTTCTCACCCTTCCTGGTTAACTTGGTCAATGGGGCGGCAAGAGATGAAAATCCCTCAATAAATTGCCGATAATAACCCGCCAAACCAAGAAACTTCGAATCTCCGAAGGGGTCCTGGGAATCTCCCAATCCAATACAGCATGGACCTTCGCTGGATCTACTGCTACACCAGCACCGGAAATGACATGCCCAATGAAATGAACCTCACGCATCTAGAAATCACACTTGCTGAACTTTGCATACAACTTGTGCTCTCGGAGAACTTCCAACAATACTCTCAAATGCTGATGGTGTGTGGCCTCATCTGGAGAATAGACCAACACATCATCGATGAAAACTACAACGAAACTATCTAGATAAGGTCTAAACACCCTGTTCATGAGATCCATGAACGCTACAGGGGCGTTGGTCAGACCAAACGGAAGAACCAAAAACTCATAATGTCCATAACAGGTTCTAAAAGCCGTCTTGGACACATCCTCACTCCTAATCCTCAACTGATGATAGCCAGACCGCAAATCAATCTTAGAAAAGATCAATGCATTCTGCAGCTGGTCAAACAAATCATCAATCCGAGGTAAGGGATACCTGTTCTTCACAGTCACTTGGTTTAGCTTCCTATAATCAATGCATAACCTAAGTGACCCATTCTTCTTCTTTATAAACAATACAGGTGCGCCCCAAGGAGAAACACTAGGGCGAATAAATCCCTTATCTAACAAATCTTGCAATTGCTTCCTTAGCTCCGCCAACTCCACAGGTGCCATCGATAAGGGGCCTTTGAGATAGGAGAGGTGCCTAGAAGCCACTCTAGTGTGAACTCTATCTCTCTAGCCAGTGGCAATCCAGATAAATCGTCGGGAAAGACATCTGGAAAATCCTGCACTACATCTATCTCCTCAAGAGTAGGTGACTCATCAGCCTTGGGTACTAATACCGCGCTGGCAAGAAAAGCGTCACAACCCTTGTTCACCATTCTCATTGCCTTCATGGCATAGATAACAAACTTTCCCGCTAAGTTCCTTGGCAAAGGATGTGAAAACTCATCCTCACCAGGAATGCGGAAAACAATCTTCTTTCCACGGTAATCTACCAACGCATAGTGCTCCTCTAGCCAATCCAGACCAAGAATTGCATCATAGTCCTTCATCTTTAGCAAGAAGAAACACCCTTCTAGGACTCTATCCTCAATGCACACCGGTAAAGATGGAATACACTTCCTAGTCGATACCGTACCTGCAGGTGTTGCACAGACAAAGGGACTTCTAACTCCTCAAACTCTAATCCTGACTCTAAAGCTAACTGCCTAGAAAGCTAACTGCCTAGCAAAATGCTTAGAAATGAACGAGTGAGTGGCACCCATATCAAATAAAACTCGAGCCTGCACACCCATGAATAGAACCATACCTTCAGTAACTTGCTCTGCCTGCTCGTCCTCACGAGCTAACGCAAACACTCGAGCTGGGGCTCGAGGCCTTCCTGGTCTTCCTGTCGCTGGCACTGCTACTACTGCCGCTGCTGGAGCTGGTCTGCGCTGGACTCCCTACTGAAGTCTGGGGCAATCCTTTATCTTATGCTCGCTACTCCCACATTTCAAGCACTTCCCCGCCATCTTCCAACACTCCGTACCACCATGTGCCCTCCCGCAATGAGGACACTCCTTCTTACCACTGGCGGAATGCTGAGAAGATACCTGACGACTGCCGGATACTACGGAACGCTGTGGTGACTAATACGCCGCCTTCTTCTTCTCCTGCCTCTAGAATGGAGCTACAGGCCTCTTCTGCGAAGCCTTCTTCTCCTCAAGATACTGCTCCATCTCTCCTTCCTGCCGACAAGCCGCGCTAAGAGCCTCATCGAGGGTACGATGGTCAAATGCCACCAACCTCGTCCTCAGTGATGGCCTCAGAACCGTCACGAACTTCTTCGCCTTCTTGCGCTCATCGGTCACAATATGAGGTGCATATTTGGATAGCTCGGCAAACCTGGCTTCGTACTCTAGTACGGTCATGAAGCCCTGAGTAAAGGAGAGGAACTCCTGCTCCATCTTGTCCCGGATGTGCTCAAGAAAAAATTTGGCTCAAAAGAGCCTTACAAACTCATCCCAAGCCACCTTTACAGCACCATCCTCGAACCGGGTATGAAGCAACGAGGACCACCATACATCGGCTCGCTCCTGTCAAAACAGTCCATAAGGACCAATCCAGACAATCTAGGCCTAAAGAAATAGACATATATAAACAATTTACACATACCTGTAGCATATAGGTGGCTAAAGTGACCTTGTCATCCTCAGCACACCTAATCGCTCGAAAGATCTTTTCAATCTCCCTCATCCAGCTCTCTGCAAGCAACGGATCACTCTCCCCTTAAAAGAGGGTGGAGCCATCCTCTTGAACTTTTCCATGATGGAGGGTCCACCATGGTCATGAGCCTGGGGAACTGGCACCTGAGCCTGCTACAACCAACAACATAAGACACACTTATACAATATAACAACATAGCAAACATATAATTTAAATAAAACAGACTACTCTATCTTATTGATCTAACCTGAGCCTCCAGTTGAGCCTAGAGTGCAGCTTGAGTATGGGCCTGCGTCTGCATAGCCTGGACTAGACCTCGCATGAACACTCCATAATCCACTGGTGGGGGTGGAGGAAGCACAGGACCCTACGGTGCTGGGGCCTGCTGCTCACCCTGATCCTCACGCCTGGGCTCAACTCTCTCTTCTCTCCTCTACTCATCCCCACGAGCAGGAACACCACGCCTACCTCGAGAAGCCATAGCCTGTAAAAATAATTTAATCCTGATTAGGAACTAAAGTATATAATTCCTAACTATGTGGACAATCTATAGAGACTTAGCATATAATGAAGATGATGGTATATGCATATTCATGCACTATCTCAACCTAAGCGCTATGATACCAATCTCTGTAACGACCATCCTTATACCTGTAAGGATATACCATCCCACATCGATATAGAGAGCATCGCTACAGTGGGACATTTACCCAACACATATTCAATAGGCTGAGATGTACACAAATATAAACAATTGACAGCGGAATAGAGAGAACTGGAAATAAATCTCTTATTCCATCATCCACATTTATACACAGTCTATATAGTACAAAAGAACTAAAGTTCTCATAACTGAAATTTAAATCAAATACATTGTCCACAACTTGCAGCTAAATAAATTACATGAATTCAATGTAGTACAAGTCCTCATTTATTACATACTATGAAAAGGGAATACAACAAAGTAAATCTCCGCAAGCAATCTCCTACTCTTGCTCGAGTCACTCCGAACTAACTCCTCAGATGAAGTAGAGACACCTGCACCTGTACGCCGAAGCAAGAATGAGTCCAAAGACTCAGCAAGTAATTTCCCATACATTAAGCATACATACATCACATGGCATTTTACTCTTTAACAATTTCACAGGTACATGAACATGGATTTAAACAATCTAAAATAAACTAACATGATACTTCTATCAATTTTCATGACATATAGTACAAGGTTTATGTTCATATCACAGTAATAAACCTATCACATGCTTTCTACCCAATTTTTAACATGCTATCTAAATTCACATTCATGTTGTATCATAATGGCAATTAAACATGGAGTTTTACACATAAAGGAAGAATGTTCCTAACATGGATTCTATGTACTTTTCCACATGCATATCACTTTTATAAACATATTAAGCTTGCTGTTTTGACAAAATTTTAGCACATTTATAAACAAATTTACAGTTTCACATGTCAACACATTAATTCACATATCCATATGCTTACTTACTCATTTACATAATTTATACATTCACTTATCACATAAACACAATTTCACATTGTTATCATTATATGCCGTGACACATAGTCCGAACCACCTCTAGAAGGACAACACTTATCACATCACACACATATCTATCACCTAGGCATTACAGTGATAAATCTTAGTTACTGCGCAGAACCGGGAGAAACACTCTCCACCCTAACCAGCGGTACTTGTCTGCCTCCAGGATTTATCCCAATGCTCATGGGACTTTACTACGGTACAGCTCCTCAGCCCTCTAGGTAGCAGTGCCACCCATGGCACATTTACATATTTTCCATTCTTAAACACACATTATTTGCATACCATTTAACACATTAATTCTATATTCACCTATTTGCACATGATTCAGGTTACCTAACATGGTACTACTGTTTACAGAGTTAAAAAGTTACAACTTAATCCAATTCTTGCTGAAATCATCTAATTAGTTTCTAATTACTTTAAGCATGCTTAACTAGTCATTTTATCATGAAATACTGAATCAGTACCTAATGTTATCCAATTTACATGAAATTTTAACCACAGACCGTTTTCAGATAAAGCATCTTGCATACAAATTTTCATATTTTTCAGAGTCATACACAATTTATGATAAATAAAACATGCATTCTGCCTAATTTATGAAGTCATCAATTAAGCATGGTACACAGTGCCAAATACATATTCCTATGTTCTAAAACTTGTATACAATAGTCATGATACTACATATATGTCTTGAGAATTAATTTGGCATCATACAATTTATTGAAGATTTAAAACTAATCGTGCATACTTATTGTTTTACAGTTCAGAAATTATAATTATTTACATGGACATCAGAAAATTTCCTAAATCTCATGGTATTAACTGACAACTATACACATCATACAGAAATTCTATGACACTCAATTTCCACATGAATCACATAAACAAAAATTTACAATATTAAAACCCTGTCTCACAGTTAATTCAAAGAATTTTAATAAATAAAACATTCAACGAAATTTTACAACATGATTCTCTAGATGTATTACGTAACATATAAAATTTATAGTATATCCTCATGCACAAAAATCTAGAAAATAATTTATAAAGGGCAGACTGACATACTGTCTCTGCCTGAAGAACTCAACGGCACACAAGTGGCTGCCTACCAGTTAACGGCAACAAAGGCCGCCACCAACTTCGGATCTTAATGGCAACAAAGCTTGTCGTTAAGTTCCTGTCTGTAGAAAAATAGACATAACTCACAAAAATCAAAGAGAAAGGGGATGCCAGGACACGAATAAAATCCATAAAATTTCCTAGGACCTACTAGACGTACGTATGGGTAATGTAGAGGGTTTACTTGCCTTCAGAAAAATCCACAAATGACAAATCAAGCTGGTGAAGCCCTCCTCGGCCTAAGCCAAAGAGTCTTCAAATCTCCTCTAATCTGGGTTCTGTGTTGATGCAGACAGACACCCAATGTCGAAGAAGCCTTCCCTTATGCTTAGACTCCCCTCCAGTCGCAGAAGATCACTGGAAGGAGTCACCAATCACCGAATCTCAGAGCTCAAAGATCGGGTTTCGCACAGAAGGATTCTAGTATTTCGACAAAAGCCAAAAGGGTGATCCGATTGCAAAAGGGTGGTTTTTATAGAACCTCGGGGTCTAGGGTATGTGTAGGCAGAGAGGGATGACCGTTGGGGACGGTTTCCTAAACAAGGGCCGATAAAATCGCAAGCATTTTGGATCTGAAGCGCAACCAGATCTGGGTTTTAGACGTCAACATCAATGGTCGCTATATGAGGTTGGCATCCATCGATATGGCCGCTGACCTCTACTCAACGTCAACTCATGTTGATGCCAAATGACATTTCGGCCAGAACTTAAAAATGCATAAACTATATTTACACAATGCAAATACATGTAATATAAATGTACACATTAGAAAATGAATACCATTCATACAATGTAAAGAATAATTTTACAATGTAAATGAATAATATATATACAATAGATATACATATTATATATTTACAACAATACATCAAATAGTTTATTTATATGCACATGCATATGCCTACACATACAAACATCTATTTCCCACACAATCAAACTCTTATATAAGAGAGAGTAAAATTCTAGGGCCTACATACAATCTCGAAGATGTTAATCAGATGTATTGAAGTTGTGAATCAGTAGGTTGTATGAAGCTATGATCAGTAGTTGTGAGAGTGTTTCACACTTTTGGGTTGTTGAGTGAAGCCTCACTTAGGTTAGTGAGGGGTGGATGTAGGTCTCCACACTGGAGCTGAACCACCTTAAAAATCCTGCTTGCATTGTGTGGTGTGGTGTGCATTTGCTCAATTGCTATGTCTAGTTTGATATAAATAGCTCTTTCATATCTTAAGGTCTGGTTCAGGTTCTTAAATTTTTAAGAGGTCAATATCTATTCACCCCCCTCTAGATATTCATTTCATACCCAACACGTGGTATTAGAGCTAGGCTCTCCAATTTTTGGTTTAACAACCAGGAGAGATCTGTGTGGAATGGATTCCAGAGGATATATTGCAAAAGGTCATTCTATAAATAGACCCCCCGTATTTTGATGGAACTAACTATGCTTATTGAAAAACTCGCATGCAAGCGTTCTTGCAACCACAGGATCATCAAATCTAGAGGGTAGTCAGTAATGGACCCTATGAGCTATCGGAAGATGAAGAAAAGCGGACTCCAGAAGAAATCAAGAAGTCAAATGCAAATTGGAGTGCTATGAACATTATGCAGTGTTCACTCCATCCCATAGAATTTTCGAGGGTCTCCTCATGTGCTAGTGCAAAGGAGATATGGAATCGCTTAATGGTCATCTATGAAGGTAAGTCTGAAGTGAAAGAAACAAAAGCTAACACGCTAGTCTCTAAATATGAAGAATTTAAAATGAACCATGAGGAAACAATTTCAAAGATGTATGGCAGACTGACCTTGTTGACAAATGGTGTAAGGCCCTCAAACTTTATTCATGTTATGTTTATCTATATGCATAGATATTTGTTGTAAATAGCATGTTTATATATTTACTTATGCATATATATGTATATATGTGTTTATTTTTGTGCATACTATATTTATTTAATTCTGTACATATTGTATTTAAATAATGTTGTGTATATTGTATATATTCACATGGTGTATGAATGATCATAGATATTTCTGTTATCTACTCGAAATCCATGTTAACGTCCACATCCATTGACGTTAAGGGTAGGTTGACGGCAATCAGTGTGCCGTTGACTTCTTGTTGACGTCTAGATCGATGGACGCTGACTTCCTGTTAACGGCAGCAATGTGGTCATTTACTTCTCCAGTTTGTTGCGATTCACATCTGAAAATGGCTGCGTTTCTTGGGTTCTTGATTAGGAAACCCACCTCCAATGGTAGGAAACCTAAGGTAATGCGTACCCCTACCCTTTAGCTCTATAAAACACCTAGTTTTGGGCGAGATTAGGTCCGTTTGGCAAAAAGGAAATCTAGGGTTTCTTGTGAGAAAATCAGTGTGTTTGTAAAGCTTGATCCGGGTGTGTGGGCTTCTTCGGGCGATCTACATCGACTGGGAGGTCCTCCTTAGATTGGTCAATCTTCCCCGACACTGGAGATCGATCTACATCAACAAAAAGACCGGATCTGGGAGGAGTTTTCTGCATCTTCTTGGCTTGGCGAGGAGATCTTCTGCGACTAATTAATCCCTTTAGAGAATTATTCACAGGCAAGTAATCGAGGGTCTCATCCCTAGGCATGTCCTTTAGGTCCTAGGAATTATTCTGGATTTTATTCGTGTCCTAGAATCCTCAATTCTCCAAGTTATTGCATTCAATCTGCACTTTCTGCAGACAGGAACTTGATGGCAAGCTTGTTGCCGCCAAGATCCTGAGTTGGCGGCAACATCGTGTGCCGTTAACCCATGTTGGCGGCAAGGGTCTTGACGCCAAGTTCTTCAGGTTTTTCAGAAATGTGAACTTGATCTATATGCTGTTATTTTCGAACTTATGGTGGTCTGTACATGCTGTAAAATTTATGTTTGGTCAGGTATGGTCAGTAGGTCAAATCATGGGGGTATGTCGAATTTCTGTGCGTAGTTTTAATTAATATAATTCCTATTGTAGTGAATTAAGTATATTATGACTATGTTTAATTCTGAAAAAATTATTTTACTGCATGATAATGTCACAGGAAATTTGTATGATATTAGGGTTACTGTTCTCATGTTTTGAACCTATTAGAACCGACTGCTCTACTGTCTACCATCTTAAGTAGATATTTCATTAAAATTACCTTAATTCTATGTTAAATCATGATTAGGTGTATGTGAGTTTAAACCATGTAAAATTTAATGATTTGTAGCATGATTAAGCACAGTTACGATTAAATTGCCACTGTGAAACTGTGACGACCCTCCTTATACCGGTACGATTATACCAATCCACGTCGATATAGTGAACGTCTTTATAGTGGGACATTTACCCATCACTACCACAAGATTAAGATGTACACAAATACAGTCATAGAATAGCGAAAGTAAAAGAACTAACTGTCAATTTTATTTCATCATCCACATTCGACATACATAGCCCATATAGCAATTTTAAAAAAAACTAAAGTCCACATAATGAAATTCTAGATCCAAATTACATTGTTCATCCACAATTACACAAGTCTCAAATTTCATACTATGGAAAAGAAAGTACAATGTCGGTGACTCCACAACAATCTACTCTCCTCGCTCGGAATCGCTCTCAACGATCTCCTCCAAGGAAGTAGGGTCACCTGCTAATCCTGTACGCGAAGCAAGAGTGAGTCTAAAAGACTCAACAAGTAATCCATACACATTATGCATACACACATCATGCACACATTTTACTCTCAATTACGTCAATCAATACATGCAACATGGTTTGAACAATCTTTAAGAAAGCCTATCATGATACTTCTACCAATTCATAACACATGATACATGGTTGATGTCATTCCACAATAATATACCTACCGCATGCTTTCTATACATTTACTCACATGATAGCTAATTTATATCTATCTTGCAACAGGATAGCAATTGAGACAGGAATTTTACACATAAAGGAAGAGCGTTCCTAACATAGATTCTACGTACTTTTCCACATGCATATCACATTTGTAAACATACTAAGCTTGCTGTTTTGACATGAATCTAACTCCATCATATCATATTTCACAATTCTACATGCTATCACATTGGGTTCACATATTCACATATTCACATATTCACTTACACACTAGACATTTCACTTATACACAATCACATTATTCTCACTTAAGTGCCATGACACATAGTCCAAACCACCACTAGAAGGACACATATAACACATTCACATAACACATAGACGCCACCTAGGCACACAATGACGAATCTTGGTACTGCGCAGACCGGGAGAAGTACTCTCCACCTAACCAGTGGTACTTGTCCACCTCCAGGATTTCATCCTAATGCCCATAGGATATCAAACACATTGAACCTTTCCGTGGGGACTATACCACAGTACGGTTCCACAGCCCTATATGGAAGCAGTGTCACACACGGCACAATTTACACATTTTCTAATTTAACACACACACAATTTCTCACTAATTAACACATCATTTCCATTTTCACAGTCATGCACATGGTTCAGTTTCCCCTATCAAAGTACTACTGTTCATAAGACTTAAACATTCAGGATTTACACTAATCACGTTAAAAACTATTTAATGAATCTATGATCACAATAAGCATGCTTTAATTAATCATTTCTTCATAAAATTTGCATAAATATCACTTACTATTGCCCAATCAACATGAAATTTTAACCACGGCCTGTTCGTAGGTTGGATATCATACATACAAATTTTCACATTTTTCTGAGCTATACAGAATTTACAGAAAATAGAATAATCATTTTCATGCTTACCCATAAATCGGTTCATCATTGACTCACAACATATGGTAATAATTAGCAGTTTACTGCCTTGTGTCTAGCATTCATATCATTATAGAAATTTTCCCAGAATTTAGCATACATCACATGATTTACTGGAAATTTAAAGCAACCATTCATGCTCCCTATTTCTCAATCCAGAAATTATAACTAATTACATAGAGATTGGAAATTACCCAAATTTTCATGACATGAACTAACACTTATCCACATCAGCTAGAAATTTATGGCACTTAAATTCCACACGGATTATGTAAACAGTGATTTACCATGTTCAAACCTAGTTAACATGCATTTCAGGACAATTTCAATAATTAATACCATTAACGAAAATTCACAAAAATTTCACAACATGATCTACTATCTATGTTACATAGCTTATAAAGTTACAGTATATCCTCATGAGTGAAAATCCGAAAAATGATCATATAAGGAAGAACAGTTCACTATTCTTCCTGAAGAACTAAACGACAAGGGTCTGGCCGTTCAAACAGGTTAACGACAGTATCGGCTGCCGCCAAATTAGGATATTAACGGTAGGAGATCTTTCCGTTAAGTTCCTCTCTGTGCAAAACACATATGAACGCAAGAACTTGGTGAATTTGGGGTTCCAGAACTCGAATAAAATTCCAGAAAAATTCCTATGACCTACTAGACATATGTATGACAATGAGGATGGGTTACTTGCCTCAGGAAAAATCAACAAGGGGAATAAAAGGCCGAGAAGATGTCACGTCCCGTCATTTAATAAAACTATAAATGTTGGAACGTGAACGCAAGAGAAATCAAGAGTGAACTTTGAACTAATTGAGCAGCAAATTGCTCGGAAGCTCTACTAAATAAAAATTTAACAATGTCATTCTATGAATATTACAACATTTCCAGTTTACAATCTCAAAAGTAAAATGCCTCAAGGATGGTCTCTCCATACACATATCCTGAAGTTCCCTCCTCAAGAACTGTAGCTACCAGAAAAAATAGGATTTGGTGAGCTAACTAGCTCAGTAGGATTCAAATTCTCAAATCAATATATTAAACTGTATGATGATCAAGGAAAAGGCTTAAGTGATATCATAGATGAACCAACATGCATCTAAACATGACAGTGAATGTGAAACAATAGAATTGATACATAGAGTATGCTCAGGAATTCACATTGAAACTCAAGTTCTAGTTCATGTGAACACAATAAAAGACTTGACTAATATCAAAGATGAACAACAAGTATTCATCATCTGGCTCATATATATTCTCACAGGATAGGTATCATGATGACTATAATCAAACAGGTATTGATGCAATGTCAGACATCCCGGTGTCCTCATTGCCCCAAGACAAGGATAGAACAGGCATCAAAGAGACAATACCAGATCTGAACAGTAGCTTGATACATTGACAATTAAAACTCAGGTCATGCTCAGGTATATAACTCAAGTATTAGTTCATATATCAGTTTACATAGTACAGGAAGTATGATGACCATAATCAACAGTAAGTGATGTAATGCAAAACATCCAGTAGCCCTTTATCAATCTGTACGGCCAGTAAATGAATTCGGGTGCTCCTCCCAGGACTGGACCAGCCCTATTTGCACAAGCATTTCAGTCAGGTGGGGTCCAAAGACCCAATAAATGTCATCATTATTAGTTTATCACATTTCATAAGGTGTTCAAGCCTTTGAACTCTCAAGACATCAGGTTACATGAATTCAGTTACCGAATACAGAAGAATGGACTCAACGGGGGGTACCATCATAGTTGACAACTTCAAGGATAATTTAGGGAAGAGTAAGGTACATCAAGAGGGTAATCTTTACAGTGGAATGACAGTAGATACCAAGAAAATTAAGGGGGTAACTTGGTAGGCTATTAGGATGAAGTTTAAGCAAGAGTTCTATCATGAAAAGTTGCTGAAATACAAGGCAGGACAGGTGCTGTCGACAGCCAGGAAGGGGCTGTCGAAAGATGGCAACAGACAGAGCTCAGGTTTGCTGGCGTTGTGGGTATCTGTCGACAGCAACAAGAGGGCTGTCGACCGATACACACAGTCTAGAAATCCAGAGTTCAGGAAAAGGCTGGCCTGTCGACAGATGTAAGAGGCCTGTCGACAGCCACATGTTCCTTACTCATAAGTGACTTTGAATTTACTCCAAACCCTCCAACCATGGAACCTGGAATCAAGGCATGATGTATATCAAATAGAAGAATCTAATTATAGTTCTCACAGTGATTTATAAAACTGAACAAGCGAGAATGAAACGAGAGGTTTGAAATTCAAGCTTGTCTAGCTAGAAACTAGACATAGTATAGTGTTGGAAGTGTGGTCTTGATAGCAATGGTTATGGAAGATTGCTACAAGATAAATACTAAAACTCAAAGTGTTTCATGGATCTAAATCAAGGCATGAAGTACCAAACATCTGAATAGAGGTTAGTCACAAGTTCTAATGGTATTGTGACTTCTATCAAAATTCTATAACGTATACAAGGATCAAGGGTGGAAGAAGAAGAAGAGATGATTTGGAAGTAAAACAAGAATATTCTCCTCCCCAATGTGAGAATGTTTATCAAAACTGGAGGAAAAATAGTAGGATTACAAATATATCAACTTGACTACTCAACATGAGTTATTTATCATGTGTGGAGAAGAGGATTACAGAAAAGGATATGAATCCTACACTTATACATGGATTTCTTAACATGAAGGAATTATAAGAACAAGAAGAAAAAGAGGATCATTAAGAAGGGATCCTATCAATACATAAGAAAACTCAATGGTAACAAGGTAATCAAACAAGCATACTGAATTCCATGCTTATGGGATCAAGACCGATGCTTTAATTCCAAGGCTTATAAAAGAAGGAGATTTACAAGTTGATGGTCACAAGAATGAATCTACTAATACCTACTTAAGTTCAACAAAAGGAATTCCCCAATTCACAAAACAAGACATGTTCGGAAGAGATGAACTCATAACTCTTAAGATGGTTCCAAGGTTGGAAACAAGTATATATGTGGACATGAACTTTTAGCAAAGGCAAGATACAAGGATTGAGAAGAGAATAGAGAATAGAATCCTACCTACTGAGGGTAAACTTGCAGGTATTCCTAACGAAGATCCTACACCCAGCAAGAGAAGTGTTTTCCCTCTCAGCGTGGATGATGTGTCAGCAATGTTCATCTTAAGTGAGCAGTTACAGTAGCAACATGAACAGAAAGGGAAGTAATTACAGGTGCAACGGCAAAGCTCTCAACAGCAACTCAGTAGCTCCTCCAACAGCACTTCTAGCAGTAAGGAGCAAGAAAGACAAGAATAGGGCAATAACAAGGGGTGTGGAAAGATATGTAGGAGGGGAGAGGAGTGGCTCTTATAGCCCAACCAAACTCCCGTGCATGATGGCACGTTGGCCATCAAGGTGTCGAGGTATAAACCCCTTTAACCATGCAAGGCCACCTAGCTCATGCAACTCTCTGAGCCTTACACCTAAGGGACAAACGTGTTAAACTCCTACTTAAGTGAGGTGGCTGCCCCAGCCCCTCACACGTAGACAGACTAAAATTCCCAGAAAATCACCATCGTAAATAGCCCCTAATTCGACTGGCCCAAAGATCCTCACGTAAACATATTCAAATGATGTCCATTTGTGTTGAAATTTCAGCCATAGGCTAATGTAATGTTTTGCAAATTATGGTGATTTTAGTTTAATTTTTAGAATTTATTTTACACTAGGTGAAAAATCACCCGAAAAATGGTCGCGTCGACTGTACCTTGAAATCCGTACGTCGAAAAATTCAGATAATTACATATTTGATTTCTCCACATTTTCTGGAAATTATGATGTTCTCGGATTTTTATTTCGTTGTCATTTTCTGGTATCGCCTTGTGGAGGCACGCACTTCGAGGTACGATACTGGGATAACGTTCATTATCACTAATTAAGTCTATCATCTAATTATTACAATTTAATAACAACCCTAAGGTATTTTAACCAAATTATTTCTATTTTCTTAACATTTTAAATTTCTGGGGCGTTACAACTCTCTCCCACTAAAAAGAGTTTGGTCCTCCAAACTTCTTGACTTAGTTTGGATGGATCACAAAGATGTAAGTTTTCAGTTTTTGGAATCTTTATCTATTTCAGATTAGTTTCACTAATCTTATTATGATTACCATGTCATATAATGTTTACACTCTCTATATAATTTATTATCATAACATCGTCAGTTGATGAGGATCTAAATATTAGCACTTTAGATATTAAAGAGCCATGTTGTGATTATGGGTTCAATTAGATACAACCTTCACTATGTTCTTTATCACTGGCAGTAGTATATCATACTCAAAGTCTCCCTACTAAGGAATAACCTTATTCTTAGAGTTATGTAAATACATATTTCCTTGGGAAGGGTAATAAGGTATGACAAGGTTGATGAGTGTGAAGAATATGGAGATAGACAACCAGAAATTTTTTTAAATTTTTATTTATCCCATAAGATTTTTGTTACAGAACTCTATGGTCAGCCTTATAAAGTTACAGTGATTGGCAAAACTTACTAAGTTTTGATGATGTTGTAACAACTAAACTCAAGTATTCCTTACTATACTCAAGTCCTATTGACTTTTCCTGATTTTGATATTTCAACAAAAGGTAATAAATATTTAACACAAGTTTTTATAACATAAGAAAATTCATAAAGTCAAAAGGTCTATTAAGTGTGTTGACCCTGATCACTTCTTAGGTTATCACTACATGGAGCTCAGGTTGACACTAATCAAGTTTCTAATTAACATTTAGAGAAAAATATGGCTTGTGGTTAACTCCAAATGGAGATTAGGTTGACTCTACCAATATATGAGGTTGACACTAAGATACTACAAGATCAACTCTACGTGATGGATAATTAGTCAAAATTGCAATCACCTAATTGAGGTCAATTCTAGAAACCATGGAGTTGATTTTTTTTTTTTCCTACTTCTTTTCTTCACTAATTGTTTGGGTGTCTACTCCAATAGAAGTAAACAGATTCAATCCTTCACTGTATATGTATGGTTTGTGAGATTTAAAGCAATCTTGAATCTTTGGATCATCAATTGTTGAATGTTATTAAAGAGTCTCACTGGTTTAGTGAGGGATGGACGTAGATGATGATTAATTGATTCATCTCAATGGTATAATAATTTAGAATCTAAGAAAATGGGAAGTCAATGGAAGAATACATCACGAGGATAGTCATGAAGTCTATATGATCGATTGAACCATTCATTTACTAATTCTTATTTAGAGTTAGAGATAATAACATATCAATGCAAAAGTCATATTGATGTAAATTAAGGGATGAACAGGTTTGACTTTTCTTTCAGTAGGAGAGGGCTCCCTTGGAGAAGTCATATGTGTGTTTATCATTTTTCACCAGACCTTGGATTCCTAGCATTCTACTAGGTTATTTGAATTATGAAATTTTCAGGTAGGTCAAATTGTAAGAAATTAGAAAGACGCTATTTTGATGGAATCGCAAAAATCGTTTTTCTTCTTCGGTGGGAGAGTTGACTTTTTATTGGTAAGAGATATGATTTTTTGATATTTTTATTGAATTCAAATGGGGGGTACTTCCTTATTTACATGTAATATCTTAAGTAAATGAAACATCAAATTATAACATTTACTTAAATGATATGGAATGTTGGAATGTAAATAAGGTATGAGTTCAGTCTTACAAGGGTCCTGTTGACTCTTGCAAGACCAGCTGATACTTCTGACTGAACCTTGCTGGCTGTCGACAGACAAGAATCGTCTATCGACAAGTGAAGGACATCTGTCGACAGATCAAGGCTATCTGTCGACAGTTACTAACAGTTTGTATTTCTGGGTTCTGGAAGCATGGTCCCTGTCGACAGGTGATTGCTGGCTGTCGACAGGTGAGATCTAAACTTTCAGAAATGTGATAAAACTACCACATAAAATTCTACCAAGTGTTCCTATGAATCTTTACATGATTGACAACATTCAAATGGTCTTAATTCTAGTTCTAACACCATATTTCATGAGGGAGACAAGTAGGACAATAGGGATATACTATAGCATGGAAATCTAAAAGCAAGATGATAACTAGAAGTGCAACACTTCCTAAAACCTTTTCTTCCTTCTAATGGGATGAGTTTCAAAGTATGCTTGAGTCATAACACAACTCTAGCTAAACACATGATTTCAAGGAATGGAACAACACATCTATGGTTGTTTCAAGTGTGTATAAATGGTGAACACTTTAATTATGAGGTCTTGTGTAGGAATAAGAAGCAAGAATAGAAGAAGAAATCAAAGGAAGGTGAGTTCTAAGGAACATGAAACAATTATTACATATGAGTTGTACAAATGGAGAACCACAAGCATGAATTATGAAAGTGAAGATGAATCGTAGGAAAAAACATATCTATATATTCCATTCATACTCTATACAATCTATATCTGACCTTTACCTATCTAGCTTAACCTCAGGCTTTCTACCCGTACTCACAGGTTATCCCTAGGTTTATCGAACTAATGCTCTGATACCATTCTGTCACGTCACGTCATTAATATAACTATAAATGTCGGAACGTGAACGCATGAGGAATCAAGAGTAAACTTTGAATTATTTGAGCAGAAGAATGCTCGGACTTTACTAATCAAAAATAATTATTCATTGACATTCCACAGGTATTACATGACTCTCCATTACAATTCACACTTAACCACCGTAAAGGTTGGACTCTCAGCCCACAAATCCCGATGTCCCGCCTTCTAGAAACGTAGATACCTGCAAAAGTAGGATTTGGTGAGCTAACTGGCCCAGTAGGATTCAAATTCTCAAATCAAAGGATTACACGGTATGATGATCAAGGAAAAGGCTTGAGTGAAATCATAGATGGACCAACAAGCATCTGAATATGACAGTGAATGTGAAACAATAGAATTGATACACAGAGTATGCTCAGGAATTCACATTGAAACTCAAGTTCTAGTTCATGTGAACACAATAAAAGACTTGACTGATATCAAAGATGAACAACACATATCTCATCATCTGGCTCATATATATTCTCATAGGATAGGTATCATGATGACTATAATCAAACAGGTATTGATGCAATGCCAGACATCCCGGTGTCCTCATTGCCCCAAGACAAGGATAGAACAGGCATCAAAGAGACAATACCAGATCTCAGAATAGTAGCTTGATACAGTGACAGTAAAACTCAGGTCATGCTCAGGTATATAGCTCAAGTATTGGTTCATATATCAGTTCACACAGTATAGGAAGTATGATGACCATAATCAGGAAATAGTGATGCAATGCCAAACATCCGGTATCCTTATCACTCCGTACGGCCTGTAATGAATTCGGGTGCTCCTCCCAGGACTGGACCAGCTCTATTTGCACAGGCATATCAGTCAGGTGGGGTCCAAGGACCCATTAAATGTCATCATCATTAGTTTATCACATCTCACAAGGTGTTCAAGCTTTGAACTCTCAAGATATCAAATAATATGAACTTAGTTGCTGAATACAGGAGAATGGACTCAACGGTGTACCATTCGGAGTTGACGATTTCAAGGATAATTCAATAATGAGTAAGGTATCCAAAGTGGGTGATCTTATAGTAGAATGACAGTAAATATCAAAGTAAATATGAGGGTAACTTGGTAGGCTAATAGGGTGAAGTTTAAGCAAGGATTTGCACATGAAAAAGTGCTGAAATTCGAATCAGGGTCATAGCTGTCGACAGGTGAGAAGGGGCTGTCGACAGATGGCTACAGACAGAACTCAGGTTTGCTGGACTGTGTGTATCTGTCGACAGCAACCAGGGGGCCTGTCGACAGCTACACACAGTCCAGTTATCTGGGTTCTGGATAGCATGCGCCTGTCGACAGCTTTGGGCCTGCTGTCGACAGGTAGCTGTAGAACTTCTAGAAGTGCTTTGTAAATCTGTTCTAAAGGCCCTAATTATAAAACTTATAACCCAAGACATGTTTATATCAAATGGAAGAGTCTAATTGAAGTTCTCACAGTAGTTTATAAGCTAAATACGAGATGAATGAAGGGTTGCAATTCAAGCTTGTCTAGCTAGAAACTAGACATAGTATAGTGTTGGAAGTGTGGTCTTGATAGCAATGGTTTATTGGAAGATTGCTACAAGATAAATACTAAAACTCAAAGTGTTTCATGGATTTAAATCAAGGTATGAAGTACCAAACATCTGAACGGAAGTTAGTCACAAGTTCTAATGGTATTGTGACTTCTATCAAACTTCTATAACATATACAAGGATCAAGGGTGGAAGAAGAAAAGAAGAGATGATCTGGAAGTAAAACAAGAATCTTCTCCTCCCCAATGTGAGAATGTTTATCAAAACTGGAGGAAAAATAGTAGGATTACAAATATATCAACTTGACTACTCAACATGAGTTATTTATCATGTGTGGAGAACAGGATTACGGAAAAGGAGATGAATCCTACACTTATACATGGATTTCATAACATGAAGGAAGTATAAGAACAAGAAGAAAGAGGATCATTAAGAAGGAGTCCTATCAATGCATAAGAACTCAATGGTAACAAGGTAATCAAACAAGCTTACTGAATCCCATGCCATATGGGATCAAGACTGATGCTTTAATTCCAAGGCTTAGAAAAGAAGGAGATTTACAAGTTGATGGTCACAAGAATGAATTCTACTAATACCTACATAAGTTCAACCAAAGGAATTTCCCCAATTCACAGAACAAGACATGTTCGAAAGAGATGAACTCATCACTCTTAAGATGGTTTCCAAGGTTGGAAAACAAGTATATATGTGGACATGAACTTTTAGCAAAGGCAAGATACAAGGATGAGAAGAGAATAGAGAATAGAATCCTACCTTACTGAAGGGTAAAGTTGCAGGTATTCCTGACGAAGATCCTACACCCAGCAAGAGAAGTGTTTTCCCTCTTCAGCGTGGATGATGTGTCAGCAATGTTCATCTTAAGCGTAGTAGTTACAGCAGCAACATGAACAGAAAGGGAAGTAATTGCAGGTGCAACAGCTCTCAACAGCAACTCCAGTAGCTCCTCCAACAGCACCTCCAGCAGCAAGGAGCAAGAAAGACAAGAACAGGGCAAGAACAAGGGGTGTGGAAAGATACGTAGGAGGGGAGAGGAGTGGCTCTTATAGCCCAACCAAACTCCCATGCGTGATGGCACGTTGGCCATCAAGGTGTCGAGGTATAAACCCCTTTAACCATGCAAGGCCACCTAGCTCATGCAACTCTCTGAGCCTTACACCTAAGGGACAAACGTGTTAAACTCCTACTTAAGTGAGGTGGCTGCCCCAGCCCCTCACACGTAGACAGACTAAAATTCCATAAAAATCACCATCGTAAATAACCCTAATTCGACTGGCCCAACATCCTCACGTAAACATATTCAAATGATGTCCATTTGTGTTGAAATTTCAGCCATAGGCTAATGTAATTGTTTTGCAAATTATGGTGATTTTAGTTTAATTTTTAGAATTTATTTTACACTAGGTGAAAAATCACCCGAAAAATGGTCGCGTCGACTGTACCTTGAAATCCGTACGTCGAAAAATTCAGATAATTACATATTTGATTTCTCCACATTTTTCTGGAAATTATGATGTTCTCAGATTTTATTTCGTTGTCGTTTTCCGGTTCGCCCTGTGGAGGCACGCACTTCGAGGTACGATACTGGGATAACGTTCATTACCACTAATTAAGTCTATCATCTAATTATTACAATTTAATAACAACCCTAAGGTATTTTAACCAAATTATTTCTATTTCTTAACATTTTAAATTTCTGGGACGTTACAAATGCAATGTGGGAGCAAAAGTTTTATTTGCTAGGGAAAGAAGGATTATTTATAGAATGTAATCGAAGATGTATAAATCGAAAGGAATGTTAACGACTTTTTGATGTGAAGGAACAATGTCGACTTTCTTGTGAAAGAGTCGACATTAGACATAAAGGTCACCTAGAAACACTGAGATACTTTCACACCACAAACTGCACACAACAACTGATTGCATTTCAATCAATCCATATGACAAGCTGATCCACCAAGCATAGACTTTCAACCACTTTTCATCTCACTTGCTTAACGGAAATCACAAAGAGACATTGACAAAAGATAGCAAGAGGTTATTTAAACACAACCAATTACTCAGACACACTTTCACAGCAATTTCAACACAATCAATCATGAATCAAGTAAACAAAGGCCAAATTCTCTTCTTAAGTAGGAATTTCTTTCATTTCACAAGGGTTTTGTAAAAATATAAGCAATTTGTTTTGATGTTTCAACAAAATGCAATTCAAACGAATTCTTGCTTACTTCATCTCTTAAAAAGTGATGTCGAATTTCTATGTGCTTTGTCCTAGAGTGCTAGATTGGATTTTTTGCCAAGCAAATTGCACTAGTGTTATCACACAAGATTGGGACACATCCAAGATCTACTTGGTAGTCTTGGAGTTGATGTTTCATCCATAACACTTGAGTGCCACAACTCCCTGTAGCAACATACTCTGCTTCTGCAGTAGAGAGAGCAACCGAGTGTTGTTTCTTGGAAGCCCAAGAAACTAAACATCCTCCCAAAAATTAGCAATAGCCACTAGTACTCTTTCTATCCAGTTTACATCCAGAAAAATCCGCATCTGAGTAAGATATCAAGTTAAACTCACTAAATGCAGGATACCACAATCCCAACTCATGAGTTCCTGCAAGATATCTGAAAATTCTTTTTGCAGCACTCATGTGGGATTCTTTAGGACAAGCCTGAAATCTAGCACACATATGCACTGAAAATTGGATATCCGGTCTAGATGTTGTAAGATAGAGTAAGGAACCAATCATACCTCTGTAAACTTTTGGATCTACAGGGTTACCTTTCAGATCAGCATCTAAACTCACAGTGGTGCTCATTAGAGTTGCCATTGCTTTGGTATTTTCCATCTTGTTTTTTCTCAGCAAATCTTGAATGTATTTGGATTGGTTTATGAAGATCCCTTCCTTTGATTGAACAACCTGCAGTCCAAGAAAAAAGTTAAGTTTTCCCATTATGCTCATTTCAAATTCATCGGTCATTAATTCAAAAATTCCTTACATAAGGAGGATTTTGTTGATCCAAAGATAATGTCATCAACATAAATTTGGACAACCAGTGTGATACCCTGAAATTTTCATTCTTTTATATCGTGTATGTGTATTTACTTGTTGTATGTATAGCATGTGTGTTCAATTGTGCATATTACTATTTTTATACTTCTCATGAACATATACATGCATATATATATATATGATATTTTTATGTGAGAATAGGCAATTAGCTAAATTGATGTATAGTGTGTATACCAAAATCTTAGGCTCATAATACTTGAGTAATATTATGCATGTTATAATTATCTATTTCTTGCATAATTTATATAACTATGTTGTATACGTGTGTATAATTATACATACGTCAATTCAAGTGGGTGCATGTAAGAATTGTGATTGTGGTATAATTATTCTTAGTTAGCTTATTCTATATTACACCTTACAGATATTATGTATGTAAATCTTGAAGTGCATATTGAACTATCTATTCCATGGATGTTGTGTATAAATATATGAAGTACATGTGTATACATGTTTTTATCTTATGCATGTGATAATTAGCTATGTTAAGCATGTTAAATTAATTATGATGTGTAGGGTACTTAAATCATAATGTGCATGTAGTATTTAGCTAATGAGGAGTACATTTCAGTGATAGGTTCATGCATGTATTATGCAATCATGTAGTGTATAAGTATATATGCATGTATGTGTCTTATTGATGCATATTATTCTTAATGATGATTAGTGTAAGTTGTACTTCATTAAATATTGTGTAATGCATGTACTTTATGTAGTAAGAATATATGCAATTTTTTTTACACATACTAGATTATTTTGGTACATTTATAGGGTGTTTGGTTAACAATTTTTTGTCTCTTTTTTCTCTAAAATTTTAAAAAAAAGAGAAGACAAACACAATGAGGTGTTGGTAAGTAGTTTTTTTTTTAGTGTAAATTTTTATCCTATGTAAATCTATTCCAAAAAAAAAACAAGTCATAACCTATTTTTATTTTAAAAGCACACAAACTCTCTCTAAACCTCTCTCCCCCCCCTCAACTGCGGCCCTCCTCTCCCCCCCAAACCAGCCGCCCCACCGCCGGGGGAACCCCCCCCCCAAACCCAGCCGCCCCCCCCCCCCCCCGCCGGGCACCCCCCCCCAAACCCAGCCGCCCTCCCACCCCGCCGGGCACTGCCCCCCCCCCCCCCCCCCCCGCCACCCTCCGGGCACCCCCCCAAACCCAACCGCCCCCCTACAGCCGCCCCCCCCCACGCGGCCGGGCACCCCCCCCACCCCGCCGGCATGCCCCGCCCACCCCGCCGGCACCCCCCCAAACCCAGCCGCCCCCCACCCACCGGGCACCCCCCCCCTAAACCCAACCCCCCCTATAGCCGCCCCCTCCCCCCCCCCGCCGGGCCTCCCCCCCCCCCCCCAAACCCGCCCACCCCCCCCCCTCGGGCCCCCCCCACCCCATCGGCACCCCCCCCCCCCCCCACCCCGCCCGGCACTGCCCCCCCTCCTCAAACCCAACCGCCCCCCTGCAGCCGCCCCCTCCCCCACCTCGCCGGGCACCCCCCCCCCCCCAACCCCAGCCCATCCCCCCCACCCCTCGGGCCACCCCCCCCCCCCCCCCCCCCCCCCCCGCCACCTGCGGGCACCCCCCCAAACCAAACCGCCCCCCCCCCCTACAACGCCCCCCCCCCCACGCGGCCGGGCACCCCCCCCACCCCGCCGGCACTGCCCCGCCCACCCCGCCGGGCACCCCCCCAAACCCAGCCGCCCCCCACCCGACCGGGCACCCCCCCTAAACCCAACCGCCCCCCTATAGCCGCCACCTCCCCCCACCCCGCGGGCACCCCCCCCCCCCAGCAACCCACCCCCCCACCCCGTCGGCACCCCCCCCCCACCCCGCCCGGCACTGCCCCCCCTCCTCAAACCCAACCGCCCCACTGCAGCCGCCCCCTCCCCCACCTCGCCGGCACCCCCCCCCCCCAAACCCAGCCCATCCCCCCCCACCCCATCGGGCACCCCCCCCCCCCAAACCCAGCCGCCCCCCCCCCCCCCACCCCGCCGGGAACCCCCCCCCCCTCAACTGCGGCCCTCCTCTCCCCCCCAAACCCAGCCGCCCCACCCCCGGGGGCACCCCCCCCCCCATGGGACCTCTTCCCGCCGCCAAACACCTCAACATAAATTTTAAAATGTTATTCATTTTTACCAAACACATAAACATTTTTATAATTTTAAATTTAAAATTGTAAGAGAACTCAACATCATTTTTTAAGTAGAAATTTTTTTTTTTTAATGCTCCCAAACACCCCATTATACATTTAATTTTAGGTTTGGCAGAGTTTTGGCTGCACTGTGCTGTTGGCGGTCAGGACCCAGACACCAAGGAACTGTTGGCGTCCACCCCCTGGACGCCAACCCCCAGTGGGCGGCCACCCCCTTGACGTAAACCTGTCAGTTAACTACAACCGATGTTGACGTCAATATCCTCCTGGTAACGGTTCAGGAATTGTTAATGCTCGCGTTTTGGATGGTTCCAGATTAGGAAACCCATCCTAACTCATAGGAAACCTACCCTAAGGCGTACCCCAACCTCCAAGCCTATAAAATACCCATCCTAGTTCGGGGAAAAGGCTTTTTAACATTTGTGAAACCCTAGCTCCGAGATGGTGAAAAGCTGAACTTCAGAAGGCCGGATCCGTCAACTGGAGGTGTTCCCCGAGGAGCTACAACATCTGGAGGACAGCCAATACATCCAAGAAGAGATCCCAACACCGAGGAGCCATCTAAATCGACAAGAGAAGAAGTTCTAAGGAGTTTCTGAGCACCTTTTTGGCAGGGCCAAGAAGGGCTTCATCGACATATTCTGATCTTTGTAGATTTTTTTAAGAGGCAAGTAGACCTAGATCTTGATCATATACATGTCCCCTTAAGTCTTAGTATTTTTACGGATTTTTCCTCGAGTCCTGGAACCCCAAATTCACCCTTGTATGAAAAGTTGTCTGTATGGGCTGCTGGGACCAGGTTGACGGCAACATAGGTTGCAGTCAAGTTCTTCAGAAGAAGTAAACGGCAACATCCCTTGACGTCTACTTCTTCAGGACCTGAAAATGTGCTTTTTTATTCTTTTCACGTTGTTTGAATGATTTATGGACATAGTTACATACTGAAACTTTTATTGGTGATTGTATACAATCATTAGGTCATATCATAAGGTTGCCTATTTTTTCTGTGAACCGTGTAATTATGAAAATTCAATAATTATGTCATGAGCACCATATAAGCATGTTTAAATTGTGCATAAATAGAATTGCTGTAAATTAGGGTTGCATAAATTTTACATGACAGTAGGATTACTAATATCTGATTTCTGAACTGTTAGAAAATAACCATGTTCACTTGTACCCTGTAATGATATTTCAATGAATTGTCTTAAATCTAGATTTAATTATAGAAATTATATTTACTGTATGAAAAATCTGGAAAATTACATGTGTGATATATTACTGTTAATGACCTGGGATAAAAATTTAGAACTAAGATGTTAACAGCAAGTATAATTATTAGTTAAACCATGGAATTTGTACATATTAGATTGGTTGATCTAATCTTGTGTAATTCGGTAAATGTACGGCATGTTTAGGACTACAATGTAAGTTATTTTATTTCTGAAAATAGTAGTATCATGATTAGGCTAACTGAGACATGTGCAATTGATAATTAAGATGTGTAAAGTGATTAAGTATTATATCTAAAATATGTGAATAGTGTGTGAAAATGTGATAAAGTGAAAGTATAATGATTGGGCCAAGAATGACACGGCTACCCTAGAGGCATCGTGAGCTGTACATAGAAAAGTCCCTATGGAAAGCTCTACATTGTAAAAGTTTGTTCTAAAGGCATTAGGAAAAACCTGGAGGTGGACAAGTACCACTGGATAGGGTGGAGAGGGCTTCTCCCGGTCTGTACAGTTACCAAGATTCACCACTTCATTGCCTAGGTGGTGGGTATGTGATATGAGTTATGTGATATGAGTTGTGTTATGAGTTATGTGTTATGCGATGAGTATAAGTATGAGATATTGTTGTGTCCTCTAATTGGTAGTTAGGACTATGTGTCATGGCATTTTAAGTTATTGGAATATGAGTAAAGTGTAAGATAATATGTGAATATGGCATGTGATGAATGTAAATATGTGATAAGTAAAAATAAAAGAGTAGATGATATGAAGATTTTGTGAAGAGATATGTAAGGGAAAAATTAAGGTTAATGAGAATGTGATTTCATTTGAAACTAATATGATAGTCCATATGTTCATACTATCATGTATTAATATTTAAATTACAATGTCATGTTTAATATCATGTCATGTATTCATTAATCTTCTTGTAATAATGTATGTGAATATAGATATATATATGTGTGTGTGTAGCATGAGAATTATGTAACACAAAAAGATGGAAGTGTGAATTTGCTAAAGGAAAAAGATAAAGTTTAAATAGATCTAATTCTATGTAATTGAGTTTATTCTATGTCAAAACAGAAAGTAAAATATAGTTATGAATGTGTTAAGCATAAGGAAGAATGTTTAGATTCTATGCTAGATGTGATGAGTACTTAATATAGAGTTCCATGTTTAAATTGTTTAGTATTGCCAATCAAGTTGACTATGATCTAGACTTTACAATTCATGCTATATAATATGAAACCATGCATATGAAATTTACTTACATTAAACCAGCAAGCAAGATGTGAAATTTAATACGAAAAGTGCATGTGAAAAATGAATAGTCATCATGTTAGGTTGTTCTTTTCTCTATGCCTAATTCTCTACTCTAATTGTAGAAATAAATCAAGAAATGAATTAATGTGTGAATGAATGATTCATGTTACATGTTGGGTGTAGAGAATATGTACAAGTGTACAACATTGGTATCCATGATTTAGAGTAAACATGTGATAGAACAAAGCATGTCTAAGTGATTTAGGAATGTGTTGATAGTTAAAAGTATGTTCCATGTATATTCTTGTAGTTTAAAAAATCGTATATTTATCTTAGTGTTTAAAAGATTAATGTGAATGTGATATGTTTAAGATTAAGTCTTTGTTTTACTTGCTGAGTCTTAGGACTCACCCTTGCTTCGGCGTACAGATGAGACAAGAGTTACTATTTTGAAGGAAGGCATAGCGAAGGTTGATCTCTTGGAGGAGTAGCTTTTGGAGGAGTAAATTTTTAGTTGTACTTTCTTTTCATAGCTTAAATAAAAATATTGTATGGACAATATTTGGACAATGTAGTTCTTTCATTATGTAATAATGTGGACATTCTCGTTTTATTTCGCTATTTAGACTGTGGAATGTGTGATGGTGATGGATTAAAGTTGAATTATTTATTTTATTCCGCTGTACTAAATTGCTATCTACGTACTTTTCAACCTATTGGGTAGTGTTGGGTTTTATCCCACTGTAATGACGCTCTTTATACGATGGGGATTGGTATAATCGTACCGGTATGAGGAGGGTCGTTACAACCAGGATGTCCTTTTCTTGAATTTTTGTAAAGAGTGTTTGATTAACTTTACCTCTTGAATACCTTTACTTGTAAGGAATGAGCTCAACCGATCATACCATGCTCGGGAGCTTGTTTCAGACTATATAAGGCTTTATTCAATTTAAAAATATGATCAGGAAAGTTAGTGCATTCAAACCCAGGAGGTTGTTCAACATAAACTTCCTCCTTAATCAAATCATTCAGAAAAGCACTCTTAACATCCATTTGCTGCAATTTAATACCATGAGCACAAGCAAAAACAAGTAGAATTCGAATTGCTTCAAGCCTAGCTACTGGAGAAAAAGACTCTTCAAAATCTATTCCAAATTCTTGATTATAGCCTTTTGCTACTAGCCTAGTCTTATTTCTGATTACCTTCCCATCTTCACTGATTTTGTTTCTAAATTCCCATTTGGTTCCAATAACTCCTTGTGAAGAAGGTCTTGGAACTAAATGCCAAACTTTATTTCTCTCAAATTGATTTAATTCTTCATGCATTGCATTTATCCAGAAAGAATCTTTTAGAGCATCCTCTATTTTCTTAGGTTCAATTTGAGACACTAGAGCCATTTAATTAAGTTCAGAAATAGCTTTAAAGTGAGATCTTGTCCTAGGGGGATCAAGTAAGTTACCAATAATGCTTCCCTGAGGATGATCTCTCAACATCCTTATGTTCAGCTGATTTCTTTCTTTATCTGCAATTTCTGACTCCTCTATGTCACATCTTCCAGGATTTTTCTTTGTTGTCGATTCCTTTTCATTCATGTCTTTAGCTTCTTCTCCCTCAAGGAATTCTCCATCTTCCTCCTCCCTGTCTATGATAACACCATGTTCATCAAATGTGATATGTGGACTTTCCTCAACAATTTGATCTTTCAGATTAATGACTTTATAAGCCCTTGAATCATCGGAATATCCAAGAAAGATCCCCAAATGCACGGTTTATAATATAACATGAAGTTTTTACTGCTTCAGCCCAGAACTTTCTTGACAGACCACTCTCAACCAACATCATTCTTTCCATTTCCACAAGAGTTCTGTTTCTTCTTTCTACAACTCCAATTTGTTCTGAGTTCTTGGTGATGAGAACTTGTGGAAGACTCCTTCCTCCTTGCAGAAAGTCTCAAGGTCAGTGTTCTCAAACTCACCACCATGATCAGACATGATTGATATTGTTTTGAATTTCCCTTCCTGTGTAATTTTCTTGTAAAACTCAGAAATTCTGTGAATGCATCATTTGTGAGCAAGAAAGAAAACCCAGTGAATCTAGAGAAGTCATCAACAAGAACATATCCAACCTTTTTCCATTTAGACTGTTTGTTCTTGTGGGTCCAAACAGATCCATGTGGATAAGCTCAAAAGGTTTAGAAGACTGACTCTCAGATCTACTATTGAAAGATTTTCTGGTTGCTTACCTTGAGAGCATGCTTCACAGGGTTTTTTAGATTTTGTTTGAAAGAGATTTTCGTAAGCCTTTAACCATGTTAAATTTTACCAACTTATGTAATATGTTGTAGCTAGCATGACCTAGTCTACGATGCCACAAGCAAGCTAAATCATTTTTATTTGTAGTTAACACATGTTGGGTATTTTCAGGTTCATCAAGATCACCCATGTACACATTATTTATTCTTTTTCCAGTGAATTTTACAAGATCAGAATTGGGTTCAAAATAGTACAACCAGAGAGTCAAAATTACCTTGTGACCCTTGTCAGACAATTGACTTATACTCAGAAGATTGTACTCCCAACCTTCCACCAGAAGAACACCATCAATCGAGTTTGAAAGGTTTTTACCTACCTTACCTGAACCAACAATCTTACCTTTATTGCTTCCTCCAAACGTCACATGCCTACCCTTCTTTTCAGATAAAAGATAGAATTTATCCTTGTCTCCCGTCATGGTCTTGAACAGCCACTGTCTAGAAACCACATATTGTTTTTGGCTATAAGACACACCTGCACACATATCAAAGAACATTCTTTGGAACCCAAGTGCATTTGGGTCCTTCCAAAACTTCAAAATCTAAAAACACAAGATGGCAAACTCTTTGGAATCCAAACTTGTTTCTTTATTGTGGAATTATTTTCGGTTATTGAAAGTCTATTGATTTTTGTTTTTTCTGCTATTTTTCATAGTGTTTTTGAACACTTGCATTCATGAATTTCCCACCAAAATTTTTGTGAGCATTTTTAATGTGAGGCCAGAAACTGGTTTGATTCCTTAGCATTCTGGAATTTCTTGTTCTATCCAAACCACTGAAATCACTGACTTTTGTCGACGCTATGTAAAGGTAGTGTCGACCTACGTGGTTCCATTTTGCCTTGTTTCTAGTGTTTTCATGACTAGGTCTTGACCTACTATACATGCACTTAGTGTGAGACATGCATGTGATGGTATTGATATCTCATAAGTCCAATTTGTCAAATTCTGTGGCTTAGTGTATGATGGTGTCGACCTATCACTGACACAGTGTCGACCTTTCCACACAGAAGGCTTCATGTTCTTGTTCCTTTGAGACATTTGTTTATCTTCTGTATCAGTTTCATTTTTTGTTTTGAATTTTTTAGTAAAACATTTTTTTCTGTTCCACCCTTTTTGATTTCTCTTTCTTTATTCACATTCACTTGCCCTGTTGAGGTGGGGGCCTCTGAACTCTTTGAAGAAGTAAATGTTATGGTTTTCAGTCCTACTTCATTCTTCTTGGTGGGATTAAATCCTAACCCCTCTTTGCTGAAATTTACTTTTGTGCCTAGAAGGGCTTCAAGATTATTTTTGCAACTGACAAATCTTTCCAAGACTTCATATTTTTTATTATTTCTTTTTGCAAAACTTCAAGTTCCTTTTTCAGTTCACTATTGACACTATTTAAGGCAGCATTTTCTTTAGAGACAAGAGCTATTTCATCAAGGCTTTCAATATTTTGACTTTTCAGTTCATTTATGACCTCTTTTAGAGCATTTATCTCTTGTGAGAATTCTTTTTCTTTTTCTTCTATTAAAGTATTCTGAGGAAAGTGTTTCAATTTCTTCTTGAGCATTTTATTTTCCTTTTTGAGTTCATCATATTGATCCTGTAGTTCAAAGTAAACATGCTCTCAATCATCCAACATGAAATCTTTAAAAGGAGAGCTTACCTCTTCTCCTTCTTCCTCTTTTTCTCTGGCCATCAAACATAGCTTTGATTGAGTGTCCTCAGCATCTGAACTTCTTTTTCCTCATCTTCTTCTTCCTCGCTCCAAGTTCCAACCATAGCTTTTTGTTTGTTTTTGTTCCACCTTGGCTGAATTTACTTCGGAACCTTAGAACATTCAGACTTGACATGTCCTATTTTCCTGCAGTTGTAACACACAATTCTATCAGTCTTCTTATTTGCATTCGCTTTGGGTTTTGATAAATTATTTGCATGTGGTTTCTTTTTCAGAAAACTTTTACCTTCCTTTCTCAAGAATTTTTTGAACTTTCTAGTTATCAACGTGAACTCACCTAAATCATCTTCAGAGGTAGAAGACTCACTTTCTTCAATAACCTCTTTGGTACTAGGACTTGCTTTAGAGCAAGAGGCTTCTTCTTCTTCACTTCAATTCTATCTTTTCAAACCCAACTCATAGGTCATTAAAGAACCTATCAATTCATCTACAGTGGTTGTGGATAAAATTTCTAGATTCCTCAATAACAGTAGCTTTAGTGTGCCATATGGGTGTTAAAGATCTAAGAATATTTCTAACCAATTCTTTATCAGTGTGGACTTTACCAAAATTCTTTAGACCATTTGTTAAAATGTTAGCCTACCATACATTTGGAAATTATTTCATCATGCTTCATCTTAAATGCCTCATATTCTGAAACTAACATATTAGATTTAGTTTCTTTTACCTCAGATGTTCCTTCATAGATTACCATGAAGTGATCCCAGATCTCTTTTGCACTTGAACACGATGACACTCTTGAGAATTCAGTAGGATGAAGAGAACACTGCATTATGTTCATTGCACTCCAGTTTGCGTTTGATTTATTGATCTCTTCTTGAGTCCACTTCTCTTCATCCTCGGATAGCTCATAAGGTCCACTGTTCACCACTCTCCATATTTGATGGTCTTGAGCATGCAGAAATACCTGCATACGAGTTTTCCAGTATGAGTAATTTGAACCATCAAAATATGGAGGTCTATTTACAGAGTGACCCTCAGCAATATAACCCCTAGATTCCATAATTCACAGATAACTCTTGGTTGTGAAAACAAATATTCTGGAGAACCAAGCTCTGATACCACATGTTAAGTGAAGTAGGATTATCTAGAGGGGGGTGAATAGAGAATCCCTTGAGATATACGAGAATTTTGAAAATTTAGAGACAGTGCAATGATCAGGTGACTTACGAATTACGAAATGATAAGCAATGAAATGCAAACCACATAAGAGCGATCAAGATTTTTAGGTGGTTCGGCTTCAATGAGGAGCTGGCCACCCCTCACCAATCAGTGAGGATCTACCAAGAGAACGAATCGTCTGAGACACTCACACACCCGCTGAACCACAACTTCTCTAGACAGTGAACAACTGCCTAGACAAAGACACTAGCTACGGAAGGCAACCATTACTAGTCAACCAGTCAGGTGTGCCACGAGCCTTACCCTAGACCACCAGTCCATGTCCAGACCTCCGGTCGGAGTGAGATGTGGAACTAAAGGTAACCACAAACTACCGTAGTCTGGCCAGACTACGGTGCCACACCTGGCCCCTATAAATGGTACTGGAACCACGTAGAGTGAGGCAGTGAGAAGGACTAGCTGATCTGCGCTGGAAGAACACCAAAACCACCTCGGCATCCCAGACTCAGCTAAGAAAGCTCTGCAAATGACTCTATGCCGTTATCCCCACTGTTTTCCCCTCTTCTTCCAGTGTCTAAAATGTGAGATCACCTGCCACCTGGAGAACTCCCTCAGGGGTCCAGGTAACGGTAACAACCTCTCATTGAACAAGCCCACAAGTGCCTAGCACCATGTGAATGACTAGAGTAGGACCGTACTAGGAAACAACACAGGTGCCCAAAAACAGAGTCGCAGTGGAAGGAAAACTCCAAACAGGTCACCAAGCCGCTCTCTATCTGAGAAGGTGACACAAGGGTTGTCGCCACCTGAAGGCGACACCTTGCCTGTAGCGATCTGGGTCTGAAGGCAACAGGGAAAATGTCGCAGACTGGGTCGCGACAAGGGCATTGTCGTGACCACAGTCAGAGGTCCAGGTGGCACCCGAGACCTCCTAGAAACCACCGAAAAAAACAAGCATGAAGGTGACGACCACCCTGTCTCTACCAGAAAGCGACAAGGTGCGGCATCGCGTTCACGCCAGAAAGTGATAGGTCGACCTGTCCCGATCTGGGTCACGACAAGAACCTTGTCGCGACCACAGACAGTGACACCCGAGACCTCCAAAACCGGCGTCAAACCACACATCCGGTGAGCATCCAGGGAGTGGAGCATGTACAATGATATAAACCTGTGATTTAAGCTCAAACCACCGTCATTCATACCCATGCATGTCAAGGATATGCATCTACACTCCAAAACCTCACATGCAAGCATGATAGAACACTCAAACCCAAATCCTCAATTCAAACACAAACAAGCCAAACATGCACACCATAGTCCTAGCATGCTTCTGCTAGCTTGGAGAAGGGGCTTTGGAGGTCCTAGCATGGTAGAACTAGGGGGAAGACAAGATTCCCCACCTAAAAATGAAGAACCAACCCGTTGGGTCTTCTCGTGTGCTGGCCACCTCCTCCTCACTCCAAGCTCCACGGTCATGCCGTCCACAAGCAAGGATCATCCTACATGCCAGAGAAGGATCACCACCATGAAGAGGAAGCCACGTCGGAGAAGAACACTAAGCCAGGAAGAAGAACCACCAACACACCTCAACACAAGCCCTCAAAGCCTCTCCACGGCAGAGTTCACACAGAGGGAGTTGTAGGAAGATAAGGAAGGACAAGAAAGGGAAAGAGGAAGACTGGTCTGAAGGCCTTGTTCATATAGGTCACGGATCTGAGAATGCGACAACTTACCCATCGCGTTCACTTACTGAACGTGACGGCTAACCTTTTTTTTTTTAACTAAAGTGATCTCTAGACTAATACGACAAAGGAGTGAGCCTCCGATGTCACAAATAGCTAGACATATTTTATATATATAGAAAGCATGAAAAGAGCGTACATAAACAACAGGGGCACAAGCTGAAGACTCCCTACGCAGAGGGGTCAAATATGCATGAAGTGGCAGCCCATGAAAACAGGAGATACACCAGCAGGCCAAGGATCAATCCCGATCCCGAAAAGAGTTGTAGAGTTTACTTTGCGGAAGTGTTTCTGGTGTAACACCTAGGAAAGCCTTCCTGGTTTTCCTTTATGATTACCTACAAAACCGCCCGGAGATGCAGGAGCATAATCAGTAGGTGGGAAGGCATAGTTGTCGATTAATAGGTAAGCAAGCGATGGGTCCCTCAATTTCATTTCTCTTGGGTGTCATTCTGACCAGCAACACAAGTCTAGTTAGGGGCTGACTTGACTCCCGTAGATGATAGGGCTGCCACCTCAGAAGGAGCAGGTGCTGAATCAGCAGATGAAGTATAATCGAGGATCAGGTGAATGAGACAGTCTAAAATTCCAGCCGAACAGATACATCAGAAGAGAGGGAGAGGTGAGTGAGTTCTGACTCAAATTGCCATGACAGAGGCAGCTGCTAGGCTGCCAAAAGGTGCAGTGCAAAGGTGAGTGTGCCTCGGCACCAAAACGTGGCGGCTAACCTGTCGTGACCATAAAGTTAAGGTTAGACCTGGCCAATGGTCTGCCCACGTGTCATCCTCACAGACCTGACACCATGAATGCGGCACCTGAAATGTCGCCTCATATGTTAACGCTTGACACTTGTCCCAACTATCCCTATAGAAAATGACAAAACTACATGATGCGGTCAGAGGGCAAATTTGACGACATGCCGGTCGGTTCCCAACCAGAACGCGACAGACATCCCATCACCTTCAGAAGGTGACGCCCAAGTACGTCGCTACCTTCAGCAGAAGGTAGTTGACCAAAGAGAAGGGGATGTTACAGGAATCATGAGAGCTTGAAGAGAAAGATCCCCGATGAGTATTTTAAATTTAATGCAGCTGGCAACTGGTGTAAATGGCATTATTTCACAAGGCCTCTTGATGACCAAAAGTGGAGGGGAGGACTTCCGCTTAATGATAACACCCTGTATATTGACAATGACTGGCATGCGTGGGATATAATCTTGGATCTTAAAAAGCATACTCAGTCTCGAGACTTCCTTCTTTGCTGACCTTGTTGTTGCTCTTCAAATACCTGCACTCGCTCCATTGGATGGGGGTGAATGGAAGTAATGGTGTGGAAGGCTGTATAGTTAGTGTAGGTTCAATAGGTATGATAGGGAGTACTTGCTCAGGTTCACTGGTTAATATAGGTGGAGGTGTGATGATGGGAATTGGGGTTGTTGGAGGTTTAATAATAGAGGGAATAATTGGTGGTGGAGGTTTGACAATGGGAGTTGTATAATGAGAGCAGATGGTTAACAATGGATGGTTTAATGATAATGGATTGTAATGCGGGGGTAGTTGGTAAGTGACGTACGAACTTGACCTTGGAAGTTCATTGTCGTAACACCAAGTGGTTTCATGGAGGGGTTCTATATTGACAGCATTAGCCTGAGTAATAGGCTGTGGTGGAGGTGGAGGTTGTTTTGGAGGTAATGGTTATGGTGGAGGAACAGGTGCGGCAATGGGAGCAAGTGCAATGATGGGCACATGAGCGTCTTTAATAATTGGGGCGTTGTATGGCCCGGTTGGAGATTGTTGAGTCCAAGGAGGATGAATCAATGCACGCCTGGGTGGAGTCATGTTGATGTATAGAGGTGTATATGGAGTAATATATGAAGTGGATGTTTGGTGGTGTGGATGGTGGAGAGCATCCACTGATCGGTAAAACCTTGGACTTTGATTTAATAACCCCACGATTCAGTAGTCCATTAGATGTGTTTGGATGTAAGTCCCCGCTTGTAGAGCTCTTCCATTGTGGTAATCTTGTTCATGGCCAAGATGTGCTGAGCCTGGAAGTAGAGTAAATAATATTGATTTGCTAACTCTGAGAGCACATGTTGCAATTTGGTGGCCATTGACCTCCAACGGTCAGCGAACTGGATAAATTCCTCGTCAGGCCTCATTTTCTTAATTGCTACATCCGTGATGGAGAGAGATGGGCTGGCGCGGTCTTTATACCTCTAAATGATTTTTTTTGTGCAAGATGCGGAAGTCCTCTGCCTCTCTTGGCTCTAACGAGTAGAGCCATTCAAGTAGAGGTCCGTCAAGAGATTTCCGGAAAAGGAATGCCAGTGTAAGGGGATCTCATTGTCAACAAGAAGACTCATAGAGGAATTCTTTTACATGAATGTAGGGATTACATGTGCAATTTTACATTCAGTACGAAGACATCTCAGAAGGATGAATATAGATTTTAGAGAGAGCCAGCGTAGCAGAAAAAGGGTCACCTATGGAGTTGGAAAGTTGGTTGATTTGTCTCTCCATTTGATTTAATTTATGAGAAGAGCTTGAGGGATTGAAGAGTTTTGCCACTGAGCATGTGAGGATGTACATGAGGGAGGCCGTGAATTATTAACAGGCCTTCCCAAAAGTTGGTCCATATGGACTAGAGCTTGGCACCTAAAATGGCCAGGGGGCCGAGGTAAAGGATGTACAAGAGGGGGGTGGCGAATTCATCAGAATATACAAATTTGGGTGCCTTTTGGGAGAAGGAGAAGGAGGAGGAGTCACACCGTGTAGCATCGGAAAAAAAAAATCAGTAATTAAAAATTTTAATAAATGGAAATAGGTAATTCCCATATTATCGAAATAGTAAAAACATATGTACCATTATCATATGTGCATGAACACATCTGAAAATTCCATTAAAATAATAGTTCAACCCTAAATAATATTCTAAATGTTCCACAAAGAACATTCTACGACGAAAAATACGATTGGCCAAGTTTATGACACATGGTGACTAATTATCATAATTAGGAAAGGAAGTCAGAAAACCATGATCATGGGTAGATAATGTGATCATAATTTAAATAAAAATGAATGAAAGACTCTAAACAACATGAATTGACAACTTGATAGGAGATTTGGGCCAATGGGCAACTTTTGGCCCAAGCATAAAATGAAGCAAGAAAAATACATGGAAATTCGTAACCCTAATTGAGTTGAAAATAGAAAGAGGCAATTAGGGTAAATCTTGAGGCAATTTGCCACACGTAGCAACCCAAATTCATGCCTAACCATACTATAGGGTTTCCTAATGGACAATACACTATATTGGGGATGGGAATCACCAGAACATGGTAGGGTGCATGCTAAAAACACAACCCTTCTTTCTTATACACATTAGGACTCCTAAAAACCCTAGATGCTTAAATACTCATCCCAAAGCACTTGGGGACGAGTTTACCACTGGGGTCGTGAGTAGCAGAGATTGACACCAGAGGAGGAGGAAATCACCCCCAACCAGAGCTTTTCTTCCCCACTTGCGTTCTGCATTGATCTGCAGAAGAACTCTATAGGAAGCGACCAATGGTAGGTTGTCTCGGGCCAACGCTAAGCAAGCCATATACCAATGTGTAGTTCTTCCAATCTACATTAATATGCATGCATTTTCACGGAGTATATATGGAGTATTAAGCATTTTCCAAAGGTCGTGCATGTTCAGGGCATTTTATGTTCATGTCATTTCTCACGCATCCAAGGCCAAATCCCATAAAACCAAACCATAGTTCTCTCCTACTCCCCGATCCCAACAAGTTTCATATTCACACTTTTGTCCCAAAAGCCCTAGATCAGGAGATACAAGTGTTGCATGCATCGTTGTGCAGTTTTCCTCATTTTCAGGCAAGAATATGAAACGCGACGACACTAAACTTCGCGTTCTTCTTTGCATGAATGCGACGTACTAGACCGTCGCATTCATCTAAACTCTGACCGTACTCTACGTCACAATTTATCCTTTGACTTGATCGATCTGACTCTCAAACTGTGCGTCACGTGGATTTCTGTGGCATGCATGAACACGACATAGAACCACGTCGAGATTTAGACCATTTTCCCACTCGTCGTTTTTGCCCTATTTTTATATTATTATTTTGAAAACCCTTCTTGAAAACGATGTGTCGATACGTCGCGATTCAGGGGTGATCGCGACATGCTGTCGTCGCGTTGAGAATGCGATAGATATGGCCATCACGTTTTAAACCTTAAAGCGACGGTATAGACCGTCGCGATTATATAGTTCATAGGATACTCATGGTTTCAACCGTGTACTATCTTCTTAATTGCGACGACTATATCCGTCATGGATTTCAAGGCCTACCCAAGACCTGTTTTGCATGGTCTAAAGTTTACGGTTTGCATGTCATGGTTCTGTTCAAAGTATGTAGTCGGTCCAGTGGCTTAAAAGTTGTTAACCCATGAAAAAGCCATAACAACATGAATGTTTATTCTATTTACTCCTTAATGATATGATCAAATTCTTGCAAACTATTGATTGTCATCTTGCTCTCCTAGCTTGTTAAAGTGAATAATTGTTATCTTAAAATACTGCAAATCATGTCTAGTTAAGTGCATAATTCAATCTTATGTCATCGCGTTACTTGCTTTCCGCGTTGTTTTAAACCAGTGGAATGTGGATTGAGACACATATTACACTACACACTTGCACTTATAGGCAGCCCTTTCTTGGGGGATTGGAAACTCATGGCCGGTCATTTCGTATCGGCATTCTAGTGACCTTTCTCTTAAGACCTCCGTAAATCATTGTACTCCATAGATTCCCTCACGAACACCGAGTTGGTTGTACCATTGAAGTTCCCTAAAGATAGCGTGCACTTCCTCTCTTATCTTGTTCTCGTGAGTGTGATTTATAATCTTGATTTAAGCCATTAATGTAAAGAGATAACTAAAGTATGAATCGCGTTGTTATGCTGCCAAAATTATCTCTTGAACTATTGTTATCATGAAATCATGTCCACTTTACTTGCTACTTATATACATCATCATCATCATGAACATGACATTTCAATTGCTTAGATCTTGAAACTCTTATTGGCCATTAATAACTGTGGGTATCCACATATGAAATTAAGTGAGATGCTGATCGGGCACGGCGAGTGTCCGAGGGCTCCAGTCTAGCCCCAATGATAGAGAGTCATAAATATACTGTTAACCATGGGGTATAATGATTACTGGAGTTGCATCTGTGCTGGGAGTACTTGCGTGTTGAATGATTGATACAATAACCACATACACGTGTCCTATTGTACACTTCAAGGTAGATCTTTCCTTGGTGTACATTAGTGTCTTCATGCTTGATTAGTGTTACATGATCGTGCTCGTGCTTGCTTGCTTGCGTGATATAGCCATCCTGTAATTTTTGCAATTAAGTGATATCTTGTGTGCTTGTTACTTGCCACTCTATTGATAGCTCTTGCTCGTTATATCATTCTAGATCTCACTCTACCATGATCATTCAATCTATCTTGTTCAAGTATCATGTTTAATGAGTTTTATTCGCACATGTATATCTTGATAATCATGCTTACCTAGTTCTAAATTGCTTATCACTTATATCATTGTCCACACATTGGGATATAAATCCTACTAGGCTAGTTTGCTCATTCCCTACTTTTAACCTTCTAGGTGACTATGAAGTACAAGAGGAAGAACAAGTCGAGGATGGGAATGCGTCAGAGTGATGAGCGTTCCAACCATAGAGTTATCATTAGTTTACTTTGAGTGTTAGAGCAATGTAGTAGGAAGTGAGGATTAAATGTAATTTGCTTTTATTGAATCTTATTCCTATCATTCAGCAATAAAGAGTTGTATTAATTCCATTTTGAAACAATGAGTTTGAGATTTGAATACAAGTTTAATTGAGTTCAATATTTGGGCCCTAGTATTTCGTTGTGATGATATACAATTAATGCTTGCTAGATATATCTTATTTTCTTATTGTTCACATCTTGGAATATCGACTTTAACTCTTCGTATGTATCCGCTGCGTATTTCTCGGGATATGACAGTTTTGTGGTATCAGATCCTAGGAAACAACATGAATATTTAAGTCCTAGGTTTAAGTGACACAATAGAAACTTACGTTGTGGATCATACATATAGTTCATGGTGAGAAATGGTAGAGATTGGGAAAATGTTAGAATGAACCAAGCACTCCTACCCATTGGCTCTTGCAATGTATCAATAGACATTAATTGGTTTCTATCCTTTTCTCAGGAACCTTATGACCCCTTCACTCAACTGCAATGGCACGCAATCAGTGGCAGGCTATGCAGGAGACTGTGGCAGAACTCACACAAGCCCTGCAAAATGTAGTTCAGGCTAGAAACGAAGCTGCAGCTACTAGGAATGGAGGTGGTGATTTCATCGTAATTTTAGAAGTATGAATCCTCCTCGCTTCTTTGGATCTCCTGACCCAGATGAAGTTGAAAATTGGCAGGAAGAAATAGAAAGGATATTTCAAGTCATGCAATGCACGAACCGGGAGAAGGCGATACTTGCTACGTTTCAATTTAGCAAGGATGCAAGGGCATGGTGGAAGGCCACATCGGCTCATCTACCTATCGTGGCTGAACTGGAATGGGCTAGTTTTCTGGAGATATTACGGGGAAAATACTTTTCAGAAAGGGTGAAATAGAAGAAAGCTGCGGAATTTGCAGCACTGAAGTAGAAGGTTATGTCCGTAGCTGAGTATGAAGCTCAGTTTGCTCGGCTGGCTGTATATGCCCTACATCAGGTGGGAACTGAAAGACTGAAGGCAAATCTCTTTATGGATGGACATAGGCCCATGTTCATTGAAAGGTTCGGACCACTCAACCTTGGCAGATATGCTGAAATGGTCCAAAGAGCCCAATTGGTGGAGGACACAATGTCCAAAGTAGAAGGCATGAGGGGGAAAGATATCTCCAAGCTGGTTTTCATTAAGAAAGGGGCAGCCAATACTACGACCACTTTTCGAAACAACAACAACCAATACAACAACAGCAAAATGCCTAGCACGGGGAAAGACTACAATGTAGACAAGAAAGTCAAGACAGAGGGAAGGCAGTTAGTTGAGAACTGCAAATTTTGTGACAAGCCAGGACACCGAGCAGAAGAATGCTGGAAGAAGCTCGGAGCGTGTCTAAGGTGTGGTGGTCGAGACCACCGTATACCTGACTGTCCAATGCTGAAGGACCAGCCAGGAAAAGCCCAGAACATACCACGACGTCAGGGACACCTCAATGCTGTTGTAGAAGCTGACCTACCCGAGGAAGGGAGTATGGTGGAAGGTACCATTTTCATACACTCTCAACCTGCTTTTGTTCTTATTGATACGGGAGCTCAATATTCATTTATTTCCACCACATTTGCTGTAACTATACCAATTAAACCTGTACCCATGAAATCCAAGATCACTGTAGCCTCGCCTCTTGGCTCGGAATCTAAGCTCACACACCACTTACCAAATTCTGAAACCATGATTGGAGGGCACAATCTCCCCGCCAATCTCATCTGTCTAGATATGAAGGGCTATGATGCCATATTGGGTGTCGATTGGTTGATCAAATATGATGCCGATGTAAATTGTCGTCATAGGAGGGTCACCTTTAAAAGAACAAATCTTCCAACCTCTTTCACTACTTGGCACTCGCTATCATAAACACCCTATTATGATATTGTAACGACCCGAAAATTTTAAAAGTGTTAAAAAAATATGAATAATATGAGTATTATACATTATTATTGTCATTAAATTGAAATAAGTAGAATTTTGGTTTAATTAATGGTAACATACGTTACCCCAGTGTCGTACACAGAGGTGCGCGCTTCCATAGGGCGACATCGGAAAACAACAACGAAATAAAAATCTGAGAACACCATAATTTCCAGAAAAATGTGGAGATCTCAGAAATATAAATATCCAAATTTTTCAGCGTACGGACTTCGAGGATAAGCCGACGTAACTATTTTCCAGGCAATTTTTCACCTCGTGTGAAATAAATTCTAAAAATCAAACTAAAATCACCATAATTTGTAAAACCATCACATTAGTGTATGGTTGAATTTTTAACACAAAGGAACCCCGTTTGAATACATAAAAATGTGAATCATAAGGCCAGCCGAATTAATTTTTAACACAAAGGAACCCCGTTTGAATACATAAAAATGTGAATCATAAGGCCAGCCGAATTAAGGGCCAATTACGGTGGGAATTTTATGGGATTTCTTGGTTGCCTATGTGTGGGGTTTTGAGAAGGCCACCGCACCAAGGATGAAGGTAACACCTAGTTACCTTAGGTGTTAAACTCAGGTTGCATGCATGTAAAATGTGTCCCCAGCAAAACCTAATCGGTTTTACTGTCACACCTCAAGGGTGACGTGCCGTTGTGCATGATGTGCGTTGGAGGCTATAAAAATACCCCAAAGGCTTTCGTACCTATCTTTCTGAACTTTTCTCCTACTAAGATGCTGCAAGGTGTGTTGTGAGGAAGCTGTTGCTGTGCGTACAAGCACCACAGTTGGGGTGAACTGAGCTATTGTTTGCTCTCTTGCACCTTGTTCTTGCTCAAGCTTTTGCTGGAGCTGTTGCTGGGTAATGGTTGAGGAGCCATCTTGGAGGCTGCTGTTGCTGCTACTCTTGCTAGTTTTCTTATTGTGAGTGCTACCTCTGCCTTGAGGGAACAATTGTTGCTGGAGCTATTGTGGATGTTAGTGGAGCTACTGCTTCTTCTAGGAGAGTGGCAAATTGTTGTTGCTAGTGGACGGCCGGTGGCAACCTTAGTCTCTTCTTCTTCCTACTAGTTGTACTCCCATTAAAGGGGGAAGGCTTCATCCTTCAAGCAAGGTAGAATTCTATTCCTTTCTCCTTCAATCTTGCTCAATTGACTTATTAGGAAACCTCCTGTGTAGGTGGTTCCCTCCTCAAACTGTTGCTTGACTCTATAAACACTCTTAGAAGTGTATGTTTATCCTGTATAATTTTTGTTGTATACCTAATTGTTGTTATAAGAGTGTTCCTCTAGTATCACATTGTGTTAAGTTTTAAGCTAACCAGCTGTAGGATTCAATCTCTCTTCGTTCCTCTCTTACTCTTACCCTTGAATAGGCTATAGAACTTACTGTTAGGTGTACAAGCTCTCAAGTTCTTGTTTGATTTCTGCAAGTACCTCTATAAGCTTGTGTGCATCATGTGTTGTGTAGGATTCTTTTCCTTTCTCACTCTTTTTTGAATCCTTGACTCCCACCTTTGTTAAAGAGGTCATACATCACTTCTCTTCCATTATAACTTGTTTAAATCTGAAATCATGTTGATCTTACTGTGTAGTGTAGATTGAGCTATGACAGTTCTTTCTACCTTCTTAGAGTTGATTTGTTGAGAGGTCATGAAAGTGTCAAGTGAATGTTTCTTGATAAATGATTGATGGAAGAAGAAAAGAGAGTTCTATGGAAATTTGTCTTCCAGTAATTTTCCCCTTGATTGTCTTCTTTTTTGATCATTCATGTGTACCATGTTCCATGTTCTTTCTTTCATTCCTTGTAACGTTGGTTTAATTCTTAAAGTTGAGATTATACTTGTTAAAGTCCTAATCATGTTAGGAATGATGGAAGAGCTTGGTAGCATAATTTCTAGTAGGTTTTAATCAAATTTGAAAGTCTACATAGCAACTGTCAACAGCTCTGCTTCTAGCTGTCGATAGGGCCACCTTGCCAGAACCCAGAAAACCAAATCTGACAGGGGCTGTCGATAGACACCCCCTTGGCTGTCGACAACCACTGCCAGGCTGAGATTTCAGCTTCTGGGAAAGCCCTACCTGTCGACAGCAACACCCTGGCTATCGACAGCCACGGCCAGACTTGGAAATCAGCACCTATCTTGACTCATTTCTTGATCAGAACTACACCCAATTGTTCTAACTAAATACTCACTCATTCATGGATGTTTCTACCACTTAAACACCTACTAAACTAGTCAAGCTTCTTTTCTTTTTACCATAAATCATCACTTCAAAGTTCCAAACATAATTGACCTTGTTAGAGCATCAATTTCTGAAATCAATGAAGGAACATAGTTCCTTAATTCTTGTGTGTGAACCATGAGTGAAGCCTTGTGTGTCCTTGATTCATTATAAGGATGAGTGTGTGATGATGACATGTTGTGAGTCTTTGGACTCGTTCGAGAAATATGCCTGGCAAATAAAGGGCTGGTTCAGTCCTGGGGGGAGCGCCCGAATTCGTCAGTGGCCGCGCGGGGGCGATGAGAATTTCTGGATGTTGGCATACATCAATTCTATTTGATTAGTCATCATATCATGCTTGTGTGTGTGAAAATGTGTCTGACTCTGGATTCAAGTATCATCCCGAGTTATTGGTCTTGCTACTAAACTATTCTTGTTCAATACGTGATATCAATTTGGCTCATTTGTCCAATTTCTTGAACACTCAGTGCTAGCTATACATATGATCTTATCTTGAGATTATACGTTTGAATCCTTTCTATTTCAAGGAATTGAATTCTACTGGGCTAGTTAGCTCATCAAATGCCACTTTTTCAGGTATTCTACAATTTTACAAGGCGGGACTTCGGGACTTGTGTGTGGAGAGACCAACCATGGTGGAATTTTATTTTTACAATGTAAATCAAGAACCATGTAACACCTATTGAATGGTGAATAATATTTTTTATTTAGTGAAGCCACTGAGCAAATGTCCTGTTCAATCAGTATAATTTTACTCTTGATTTCTTGTTCGCTCACGTTCCAACATTTATAGATATATTAAATGACGGGACGTGACAGATATCCTTTCTAAAGGCTTATAAGCTGATCAACCAGGGTTGTGATGCCTTCCTAGTTTCAGTCATGGCGACTGAAAAGACGAAACCAATTGTTGGACCACTCTTATATTTTATCCTTTATTTTGGTGATAAAAAAACTCATGATTAATTTAAATATCATAAATATATTTAATATCATGTTTTTCTCATAAATACAACATATTATGGCACTATGGATTAATGACTTGCACTGAAAAGCAAAATCGATTGCTATTCAATGCACATCGATTACCGTCTTTAAAGTCCACATCGATTACAGTTTACTTAAACATCGACTTCAGTTGAACACAACGATTACTGTTTGAAGAACATCAACATCGATTCTGCTTAAAACATTGATTTCATTCAAACATCGATATCACTTAAATATCAATTTCGTTCAAACATCGACTCCATTGAAACATCGACTTCAGTTGAACAATGACTTAATTTAAAACATCGATTCACTCAGAACATAAATTTCCTTTAGAACATCAATTTCATTTTAAACATTGATTCACTCGCAACATCGATTTCCTTTGAACATCGATTACATTTTAACATCAACTCTATTTGAACATCGATTGTCTTTTAATTTAAACATCGATACCTTAAGACATCGATTGCCTCTACATTTCAAATGTTTCAAATGTCTTTAGTGCCCAACTGAAAATTCAAATATACTTCACATGTTTATCTTATTATTTCTCTGTTTGACTGAAGATCTTCTTCCTGTCTATCCTTTAGGGTAGGTGAGATATTGTCAACCGAAATCATGGACTTACACATAAGAAGGTATGGACTATCTATCAGAAGACGTTTCTAGTCTAACACTTTCTTGCATGCATTAAATGTCTACAGGACTATCCTACTCTTAGTCAAAACATCGTGGACCTACTGTTAGTACCTGTTGGATAAAAGAAGAAGGAAAGGAGATGAAGAAGAAGATGAGCAACGACTAGAAAGAACTCCAAAAGAATCCAAGAAGCTCCCATGGCTACTCTTCAATGGATCTATTCAAGCTACTCCATAAAAGGATGAAGCAAGGCTGAAGAACAGTTAGAGAGCGAACCTGAAGATCATTCAAAGAGTGTACATCCAGTGAGTATCCAAATCCATACACACTCAAGGAAGAAAAAAAGAGAGCTCGAGCCTATTCAAGCTGAAGCATTCAAGCCATCTTCCTTCTTCCTCATTCTCTCTCTATGCGTCATTGTAAATCTAGGGGAGAGTCTGTGGCTGAGAGCTAGAGTTCCTAGTATTCATCTTGTAATAGCTCTCAGCCTGTTCATTCTTTTCTAAGAAAGATTTCTGTCCAGCTATAGGACTGTATACAGTGTACCTTTTTCTGTGTGAAGAGAAGGCCAGTGGGGTTACTAGCGATTTTTGTCTAGCTAAGGGACTGTTCTTAGCACTTCCTTTTGGGTAAGGGAAGAACCTAGCTGTGTCAGCAGAACCGCACTAGGGTTTCTTCCAAGAGGTTGGTATCTTTACCTGTAATAGAAGTGAGTTTTCTTCCTACTCGGAAAGGAAGAGGACCAGTAGGGAGCTGGGAGTTTGTATATCCTTGGGGGGATTGTACCCTGGTTAGTGAAATCCCAAGATTTGCTTGGGGACTAGACGTAGGTCTTCCTTTTGAGGAGTACCAAACTAGGATAAAATTTCTGTGTTCATTTGTGTGATTGTTTAAATTTGCTTCCACACTACTACTCTATATCACACACTATCACATTCACTAACCAAAGTTCTTAAGTTGTGATTTTTGTGTTTTAGTTTCAGAATTTCTGTAGCTATTCTATTCAACCCCCCCCCCCTCTATAAAGTTTGCTGCCAACCGTAAGTGGGCCAACACCAACTCTAGAAGACATTCTCGTAGCCAAAGACTATCCTGATGTATTCCCAGAGGACTTACCATCTCTTCAAGCAACAAGTGGTATCATAGACAATCTCTTCAAGCAAGTAGATCTCACCATCTATTGAGCAAAGATCAGATGGCAGTTGAAGCTCACAACTATGAAGGTAGTCAGTTACCAGACCACCTTTCTTCGATGGTGAGGACTACCAATACTGGAAGATGCAAATGGAATGCTTTATCAGACCTGCTGAAGGTACTACTATAATTACAACAACTGATAAAGCTAAACTATCTCTAAATTTTAAAGCAAGAAATTATCTATGTTGTGCTTTATCAAAAGAGAATTGAATAGATTATCAGCATGCAAATCCACAAAAGAAATGTGGGATAAATTACAGGTAACATATGAGGGAACTGATAAAGTTAAGCAAACTAGAATAGACATTCTTGTTTCACAATATGAACAATTTAAAATGTTGCCAAATGAAAATATCACTCAAATGTATAACAGATTTTCAAATATAGTAGTTGGTCTAAGCTCATTTGTAAAATATCTTTCTGATGAAGAAACTTTCAGAAAAATTATAAGATCACTAACTCATTTATGAACCCTTAAGGTCACGGCTATTAAAGAAGCTCATGATTTAGCAAAACTTCCCATTGATAAATTAATTGGTTCACTTATGGCTCATGAAATAAATATGGAAAGATTTTTGAAAGTACTTCAAAAAAGAAAGTCACTAATGCTTTCAAAGTTATAGTTGCTCCTTCCACCTCTTATCTTCTAGTTCAAAAAATGTAGGCTCTGAAGACACTGATGTAGATGAGTACTGTCCAAGCTTCATAAAATTCTTAAGAAGAAGAAAAATGGATCAAGACGGCTCCAAAAGAAGGAGAAAAAGGAGAAAGAACCAGTCTGTTATGAATGCAAAAAACCTGGACATCTAAGGCCAGATTGTCCAAGACTCAAGAAGACTGTTCAAGTAGAAAAGTCCAAGAAAAGCACAAGAAATTCAAAAGAAAAGCCATGGCTACTACTTGGGACAATGAAGAAGTCACCACTTCAGATTCATCAAGCTCAGATTTAGAAAAAGATAGCAGGTAAGTCTAGACCATATAAGGACTGGATGAGGTACATTCTAACCCATCTTATAATTCTTGCACTAATTAAGGATTAGAGTCTGAAGATTTAGAAGATGTCCTTAATGAACTTTATGAAAAACATAAAGGTGTTGTAAAAGAATTAAAGAATCTTAAAAATAACCTTATTTGCTTAGAAAACACCAATTCCGATCTCAAATCCGAAATGGAACAATTAGAAACACAATTAAAGGAAAGTAAAGATAATAATTATCTTTTGAATGAAGATTTAAAAAGTAAGAACAATGAAAAATTAGAATTAGAAGAAAAATTGAAAACTCTAACTGAAGAAAATTTTTATTTAAAAGAATCAGTTAGAAAATTAACAAAAGGTAAAACATCTCTAGCTCTATGCTTAAAAGGATCAAAATCTCACAACAATAAACAAGGTCTTGGATATGAACCTCCTGAAAAAGAAAAACAAATTAAGTATCCTGAAAAATATCCATTACCAAAATTTGTGAAAGAAACCAAGATGCCTCATAAAAAGGCCCCTGTAATGAACAAATGCTTAAAAGAAAAAGGTTTCTAAAAATCATGTTTTAAATAAACATCACAATGATAATAAGCCTTGTAAAACAAATTACATTCATTGTTACTCTCATTGCAACAAATTAGGCCACACAGTAAACACCAGCACAACAAGGCACTTAGTATGGATTCCTAAAGGTTACTTTTATGCATCTAACCAACAAGGACCCAAAAAGATTTGGGTACCTACTTCTGAGTAGTTTATTTGCAGGGTAGCCTTGGAGCATCAGAAATAAAGGATGCTCAAGGCATTATTGACTACCAGCTCTTCTTCCAACTCAAATCTGAAGAGGGAGTAGTCACAGATTTGTATTTAATTTAAGTACTACTAATAAGGTTGTGCAAATCTCTTTTTATAAGATCAATGCAGATAAAAGTCTTGAAGACATGACAAACACAGAGAAGAACAGGTCGACACACTATGAAACAATTGTCGATAGACAAGTGAAGACTCATCAAGCCTCACTATAAGGGGGAGCCTCACATCAAGGAGGAGTCTCATATTAAAAGGGAGCCATACTCTAAGGGGGAGCAAGTAATAAGGGGAGATGTAAATTCATGACAAGTATTGTTGAACTCCTCTCATTCAAACTCACAAGTCGTATTGGTAAGAAGTCTTTACAAGAGGAAATATGCAAATGGTAAGATCCTTCCTTTTTGGGTATTGACAAAAAGGGGGAGAGTATTTTATCCATGAATTTTCTATTTAATCCTTGACTTACGTTTATGTCAGAAAATTCTCATAAGTTTTGTCATCACCAAAAAGGGGGAGATTGTTGAACCACTCTTATATTTTACCCTTTATTTAAGTGATAACAAAACTCATGATTAATTTAAATATCATAAATATATTTAATATCATATTTTTCTCATAAATAAAACATAATATGGCACTATCGATTCATGACTTGCATTGAAAAGCAACATCGATTGATGTTTAATGCACATCGATTATTGACTAAGTGCCACATCGATTACTGTCTTTAAAGTCCACATCGATTACAATTTACTTAAACATCGACTTAAGTTGAACACAACGATTACTATTTGAAGAACATCAACATCGATTCTGCTTAAAACATCAATTTCATTCAAATATCGATTTCACTTAAATATCGATTTCGTTCAAACATCGACTCCATTGAAACATCGACTTCAGTTGAACAACGATTTCATTTAAAACATCGATTCACTCACAACATCGATTTCATTTAAACATCGATTCACTCAGAACATTGATTTCCTTTAGAACATCTATTTCATTTTAAACATCAATTCACTCACAACATCGATTTCCTTTGAACATCGATTACGTTTTAACATCAACTCTATTTGAACATCGATTGTCTTTTAACTTAAACATCAACTACCTTAAGACTTCGATTGCCTCTACATTTCAAATGTTTCAAATGTCTTTGGCACCCAACTGAAAATTCAAATATAATTCACATGTTTATCTTATTATTTCTTTGTCTGACTGAAGATCTTCTTCCTGTCTATCCTTTAGGGTAGGTGAGATATTGTCAGCAGAAATCATGGACTTACACATAAGAAGCTATGGACTATCCGTCAAAAGACTTTTCTAGTCTAACTCTTTCTTCCATGCACTAAATGTCTGTAGGACTATTCTACTCCTAATCAAAACATCTTGGACCTGCTGCTAGTATTTGTTAGACAGAAGAAGAAGGAAAGGAGATGAAGAAGAAGATGAGCAACGGCTAGAATGATCTCCAAAAGAATCCAAGAAGCTCCAATGGCTACTCTTCAACGGATCTGTTCAAGCTGCTCCATAAAAGGATGGAGCAAGGGTGAAGAACAGTTAGAGACTGAACTTGAAGATCATTCAAAGAGTGTACCACGAGTGAGCATCCAAATCCATACACACTCAAGCAAGAAAGGAAGAGAGCTCAAGCCTATTCAAGCTGAAGCATTCAAGCCATCTTCCTTCTTCCTCATTCTCTCTCTATGCATCATTGTAAATCTAGGGGAGAGTCTATGGCTGAGAGCTAGAGTTCCTAGTGTTCATCTTTTAATAGCTCTCGGCTTATTCTTTCTTTTCTAAGAAAGATTTCTTTTCAACTGTAGGACTGTATACAGTTTGCCTCTTCCTGTGTGAAAAGAAGGCCAACGGGGTTGCTGGCGGTTTCTATTCAGCTAAAGGATTGTTCCTAGCACTTCCTTTTGGGTAAGGGAAGAACCTAGCTGAGGTTTGTGTCAGCAGAACCGCACTGGGGATTGTTCTAGGAGGTTGGCTTCTTTACCTGTACTAGAAGTGAATTTCCTTCCTAAACGGAAAGGAAGAGGACTAGCAGGGAGCTTGGGGTTTGTATATCTTTGGGGGGATTGTACCCTAGTTAGTGAAATCCCAAGATTTACTTGGGGACTGGACGTAGGTCTTCCTTCTGAGAAGTACCAAACCAGGATAAAATCTCTGTGTTCATTTGTGTGATCGTTTAAATTTACTTCCGCACTACTTCTCTATATCACACACTATCACATTCACTAACCAAAGATTTTAAGTTGTGATTTATGTGTTTTAGTTTCAGAATTTCTGTAGCTATTCTATTCACCCCCCCCCCCTTCTAGAAAGTTTGCTGCCAACCGTAAGTGGGCCAACACCAACTCTAGAAGACATTCTCGTAGCCAAAGACTATCCTGATGTATTCCCAGAGGACTTACTTGGTATAACACCTAAACGGGAGGTAAACTTTACTATCGAGTTACTTCCTGGGGCAGCCCCTGTATTCAAAGCTACATATCGCATGTCCCCTGTTGAATTATAGGAGCTAAAAAGGCAGATCCAATAATTGTTAGATCAAGGTTTCATCAGACCCAGCACATCCCCGTGGGGAGCGCCAGTACTATTTGTTAGGAAGAAGGACAGGTCAATGAGGCTCTGCATTGATTACCGTCAGTTAAATCAATTGACAATAAAGAACAAATATCCACTGCCCCGCATCGACGAGCTGTTTGATCAGATCTCCAGTGCACAATACTTTTCCAAGATCGATCTAAGATCGGGCAACCATCAGCTGAGAATTAAAGAAGATGATATACACAAGTCTGCATTCCAGAGTAGATATGGTCACTATGAGTTCGTGGTCATGCCGTTTGGCTTAACAAATGCACCAACAACTTTTATGCAACTTATGAACAATATCTATAGGCCATACTTAGACCAGTTCATAGTGATATTCATTAATGATATCCTCATTTACTCCAAGTCTAAGGAAGAACATGAAGAACAACTGAAGATTGCTTTGCAAGAGCTTAGAGATAATCAACTCTATGCAAAACTTAGCAAGTGTGAATTCTGGATGGATGAAGTATCTTTCCTTGGCCACATCATATCTAAGGAGGGAATCTCTATGAATCCATCTAAAGTGGAAGCTGTAAAGAACTGGGCAAGGCGGACGACTGTGTTGGAAATTAGAAGCTTTCTGGGTTTAGCTGGTTACTATTGTGGCTTTATTAAAGACTTTTCAAAAATAGTTGTACCACTGACCAAACTTACCAGGAAAGAAAATCCATTCACATGGACCACCGAATGTGAAGACAGTTTCAGGGCATTGAAGGAGCACCTCACTTCAACACCTGTACTAACACTGCCAGTAACTGGGGGAAATTTTGAAGTTTACATAGATGCATCTGAGATCGTCCTAGGCTGTGTACTGATGCAAAATGAGAAAGTGATATACTATGCCTCAAGACAACTGAAGAAGCATGAAGACAACTACCCTGTGCACAATCTTGAGCTAACTGCTGTAGTCTTCACCTTGAAGATATGGCGCCACTATCTCTATGGTGAAAAGTTCATTGTATTTTCTTACCATAAAAGCTTGGAGTATTTGTTTTCTCAGTAGGAGTTGAACATGAGACAGCGGAGGTGGTTGGAGTACTTAAAGGATTTCAACTTCACAATCCAATATCATCCAGGCAAAGCAAATGTTGTGGCAGATGCTCTGAGTAGAAAGTCAATGATTTCATTATCTAGCCTTATGGTAGGAGAATGGCGATTACTTGAAGAATTTGCCAAGCTGGATATTGAGGCTGATGTTAAAAAGGAGGGATGTCTAGTTGCTAATATTAAAGCTCAACCTACCTTACTGGAAGATATCCTAGCACTCTAAGACAATGATCCTATGCTTGTGGAAATAAAAGTTAATCTAGACCAGAGGCCGGATTTCTCCTTGGCTGAAGAAGGAAGATTGCTATTCTGAGGCTGAGTTTGTGTACCCGACCATGCGGAAACCAAGAAGATCATTATGGATGAAGCCCACAAGACTAGGTACACCATTCATCTTGGAACTACTAAAATGTACCAGGACTTGAAAAGAAGTTTTTGGTCGCCAAATATGAAAAGGGAGGTGGCAGATTATGTCGCCAGATTCTTAACCTGCTAGAAAATCAAAGCATAACACTTGGGACCTGCAGGTAAACTTAAACCCCTAGAAATCTCGGCATGGAAATGGGAAGGTGTTGGTATGGACTTCATTTTCGGACTACCTAAATCTAGAGGTGGATTCGACGGCATATGGCTAATCGTCGACCGCTTGACCAAATCCGCTCACTTTTTGCCAGTTAAGAATAAGTGCACAGCTGATGTTCTGGTTGCTTTATATATGAAGGAAATTGTTAGACAATATGGGGTACTGGTGTCGATTATGTCTGATAGAGACCCTAGATTTACATCCCATTTTTGGAAAGGACTACACTATTCGTTGGGATCTAAACTGAATTTCTATACGGCTTTCCATTTGCAAACCGATGGTCAGACGCACAGAACAAACTAGGTGATTGAAGATATGCTTAGAGCCTGTGTCCTAGATTTTGGAGGTAGTTGGTATGAACACTTACCCCTTGTGGAGTTCGCCTACAACAATAGTTATCAGGCCAGTATTCAAATGGCACCATTTGAAGCACTTTATGGCAGGAGTTGTCGATCTCCAATCTGCTGGTATGAAGTTGGTGAAAACAATTGCTAGAACCAGAAATGATAAGGGAGACTACAGAGAAGGTAAAGCTTATCAGAGAAAGAATGGCGATGGCACAACAAAGGCAAAAGGCATATGCAGACAATAGAAGGAGAGACATGGAGTTTCAAGTTGGTGAGCATGTGTTCTTAAAAATGTCTCTTGGTCGTGGAATCAAGAGGTTTGGAATTAAAGGTAAGCTGTCACCAAGATTCGTCGGGCCTTTCGAAATCCTCGAAAGAATCGGTGAAGTTGCATACCGCCTGGCATTACCACCACAACTTGATGGAATACACAATGTGTTCCATATATCTATGCTGAAGAAATATGTACGTGATTCTTATCACGTCATAAATTATGAACTTCTGGAGTTCAACGAAGACGGAACCTATCCGAAGAGGCCAATTGAGATCGTGGACTGGGAACTACACCAACTGAGGAACAAGGTCATCCCACTAGTAAGGGCTAGATGGAATCAACGCCTGAAAGAAGATGATACGTGGGAAACCGAGGAAGCAATGCGCAAGAGATATGTAGAGTTGTTCACAAGTAAGTACACCTCACTTGTACTATAAATCGTATCTATCAATTTTAGGGACCAAATTATTTTAAATGTGGGAGGCTGTAGCACCCCAGAAAAAATTAAGTAATAAATAATTTAATGGAAATATTTAATTCTCATATTATCGAAATAGTAAAAAGATACGTACCATTATCGTATGTGCATGAACACATCAGAAAATTCCATAAAAATAATAGTTCAACCCTAAATAATATTCCTAAATGTTCCACAAAGAACTTCATATGACGAAAAATCTGATTGGCCAAGTTTATGATGCATGGTGACTAATTATCATAATTAGGAAAGGAAGTCGGAAAACCATGATCATGGGTAGATAATGTGATCATAAATTAAATAAAAATGATGGAAAGACTCTAAACAACATGAATTGACAACCCGTTAGGAGATTTGGGCCAATGGGCAACTTTTGGCCCAAGAATGAAATGAAGCAAGAAAAATACATGGAAATTCGTAACCCTAATTGAGCTGAAAATAAAAAGAGGTAATTAGGGTAAATCTTGAGGCAATTAGCCACACTTAGCAACCCAAATTCATGCCTAACCATACTAGAGGGTGTCCTAATGTCCAATACACTATATTGGGGATGGGAATCACCAAAACATGGTAGGTTGCATGCTAAAACCGCAACCCTTCTTTCCTATACACATTAGGACTCCAAAGAACCCTAGACGCTTAAATACTCATCCCAAAGCCCTTGGGAACGAGTTTAACAATAGTTGGGGTTGTGAGTAGCAGAGCATGAGCACCATAGGAGGAGGAAATCGCCCCCAACCAGAGCTTTTCTTCCCCACTTGCATTCTGCATCGATCTATAGAAGAACCCTATAGGAAGCGACCAAAAGGTAGGTTGTCTCGGGCCAAACCTAAGCAAACCATATAAAAATGTGTAGTTCTTCGAGCCTACTTTCATATGCATGCTTTTTCCCTAATTTTCATTGAGTATACATGGAGTGTTAAGCGTTTTCCAAAGGTCGTGCATGTTTAGGGCATTTCACATTCATGTCATTTCTCACGCATCCCAAGGCCAAATCTCATAAAACCAAAGCCATATAGTTCTCTCCCAATCCCCGTTCCCAACAAGTTCATGTTCACACTTTTGTCCCAGGAGCCCTAGATCAGGAGATACAAGCGTTGCATGCATTGTTGTGCAGTTTTCATTGTTTTCGGGCAAGAACATGAAACGCGACAACACCAGACGTCATGTTCTTCTTTGCATAAACGCGACGTACTAGACCGTCGCATTCATCTAAAATGTGATTGTACCCTACGTCGTGATTTAGCCTTTGACTTGACCGATCTGACACCTCAAACTGTGCGCTATGTGGATTTCTGTGGCATGCATGAACGCGACGTAAAACCACGCCGTGATTTAGATCGTTTTCCTACTCGTGGTTTTTGCCCTATTTTTATATTATTATTTTGAAAACCCTTCTTGAACGTGATGTGTCGATACGTAGTGATTCAAGGGTGATCGCAACACACTGCCATCGCATTGAGAACATGACAAATAGGACCATCGCATTTTAAACCTTAAAGCGACGGTATAGACCGTCGCGATTTGATAGTTCACAGGATACTCATGGTTTTAACTGTGTACTGTCTTCTTAATTGCGAAGACTATGTCCGTCGCGGATTTCAAGGCCTACCCAAGACCTATTTTACAGGGTCTAAAGTTTACAATTTGCATGTGATGGTTCTGTTCAAAGTATGTAGTCGGTCCAATGGCTTAAAAGTTGTTAACCCATGAAAAAGCCATAACAACATGAATGTTTATTCTATTTACTCCTTAATGATATGATCAAATTCTTGCAAACTATTGATTGCTCATCTTGCTCTCCTAGCTTGTTAAAGTGAATAATTGTTCTCTTAAAATACTACAAATCATGTCTAGTTAAGTGCATGCTTCAATCTTATGTCATCGTGTTACTTGCTTTCCGCGTTGTTTTAAACCGGTGGAATGTGGATTGAGACACGTATTACACTACACACTTGCACTTATAGGCAGCCCTTTCTTGGGGGATTGGAAACTCATGGCCGGTCATTCCGTATCGGCAGTCTAGTGACCTTTCTCTTAAGACCTCCATAAATCTTTGTACTCCGTAGATTCCCTTACAGACACCTAGTTGGTTGTACCATTGAAGTTCCCTGGAGATAGCGTGCACTTCCTCTATTATCTTGTTCTCGTGAGTGTGAGTTATAATCTTGATTTAAGCCATTAATGTAAAGAGATAACTAATGTATGAATCGCGCCGTTATGCTGCCGAAATTATCTCTTGAACTATTGTTATCATGAAATCATGTTCACTTTACTTGCTACTTATATACATCATCATCATCATGAACATGACATTTCAATTGCTTAGATCGTGAAAGTATTATTGGCCATTAATAACTGTGGGTATCCACATTTGAAATTAAGTGAGATGTTGATCGGGCACGACGAGTGTCCGAGGGCTCCAGTCTAGCCCCAATGACGGAGAGTCATAAATATATTGTTAACCATGGGGTATAATGATTACTGGCGTTGCATCTGTGTTGGGAGTACTCTCGTGTTGTATGATTGATACAATAACCACATACATGTGTCCTATTTGTTGCCCAGTTGACGAGCCCAGAGGGTGGGGTGAATGGTCTTTAAAAAATTAATCTAGAAGATACCTGTAACCAAAAACATTTACACAAACGTTCTTCGAAGTAGGTTAGTGATTGTTAGTTTAAATATCAAACGCACAAAGAAGATTATCATATAACTCAAGGTTTATCCTGGTTCGGACCTCCTTTCCTTAGGAGTCCTACGTCCAGTCCTGAGCAACAACTCAGGATTTAACTAACTAGGGTACAGTCCCCCTAAGGACGCTACAACACCCAGTTCAGCTGGTCTTCCTTCACACTCAAAGGGAACAACACCCTGGATACCACTAGGTCTTCCTTCACAACCGAAGGGAACAACACCCTAGATACCACCAGGTCTTCCTTCCCAACCGAAGGGAACAACACCCTGGATACCACCAGGTCTTCCTTCACAACCGAAGGGAACAACACAAAGAGCATAAAATGAAATTCAAGCCCCTAGATCAAGCTTTTAACAAGCAAGGATCTGAAGCAACTAGAACTGACAGGAAGAGGGTTAAGCTAAGCACACTCTCAGAACTACACAGGCTCTCGCAAGATTTTCACAAACTAGTGGAGAGCAAAAGAGCAAAAGCTAAGGGGAATGAAGTTCTTCGCTCTAGACTTTCTTCAGAAGAATTTGAATGCTTGAAGTTATTCGTTAAATTTTCTTCTGTTCTTCTGACTTGTATTTATATCTTCAATTTGAAATCTAGATGTTGAAGAGTCTGTTGTCTCTCTTTTGAGTAGACGTTACACTAAATGACATCTGGAGTCTTGGAAGCTTCCTGTCAACGGTCTTTTGATCACTTGAGCACGCAAAGAGATGAGATCATCAAAGATATCCGTTGGCTTCTATTTGTTTAACATTGTACCATGAAGCTACTTCAGAGGTCTGCACAAATGTCAATCTCAAATAGCAGACAGATAAGCTGTCTCTGATGTCAGTCAACGTCAGTAGCAATAGACATGAAAATAGTAATGCCAAATAGCTTAAGTCTAAAGGACGTTATCAGAGTAGGCACGATAAAGGATGATATGGTCTACATGCATGCAGAGATATGTTCAGATCTCATAAATGCTAGAGCGTCAGAGAGATGTCTACGTGGACTTTGACTCGTCAACGCTTTTAAGATGAATAATATATCAAGATATGAAATCGATGACTATATGACTTATGAAATCGTTATGAGTCATAGCAAATCGTTAAGTGACAGAAGACATATTATGAACAATTTGCATAAAGCAAATCGTTATTAACACTTATCAAGTCGTTATAGAGAGCAAGTCGTTACGAGTTCTAAAGAAATCGTTATGATAACTTATGAAATCGTTGTGCAAGACAAATCGTTATAAGCATCAAGGAAATCAATGTGATTACTTACCAAATCGTTGTGGTAAGCAAATCGTTATGAACAATACAAAAATCATTATGAATTCTATAGAAATCGATGTGATCACTTAGGAAATCGTTGCGACGAGCAAATCGTTACGAGGTCTTAAGAAATCGTTATGACAACTTAAGAAATCGTTATAGAGAGCAAGTCCTTGCGGGTTCTAAAGAAATCGTTATGATAACTTATGAAGTCGTTACGGCGAGCAAGTCGTTGTGAGTTCTAAAGAAATCGTTACGACAACTTAAGAAATCGTTGCGACGAGCAAATCGTTGCGCCGTCGTAAGGAATCGTTACGATGACTTACAGAATCATTATGAGATCGACTTGTTTAAACAACATGACTTTTCAGTCTTTATCAGAAAATCGTTGTGATCACTTATAGAATCGTTACGGCATCGATTTGTTTGCAACAACATGACTTTTTCGCCAGAAGGGAAATCATTATGATAATTCTACTGAAATCGATATGGACTTATAGAAATATCATGTTGAAGAGATTAAGGCTTCAGAAAAGTAATGCATACCTTTATTGGCTTGTTTGACCTTGGTATTTTTCCTGTACTTAGGACTTATGAATTATTCATTAGTTATAATTGATAAACTCTTGTTTGGTTTTGTTAATCATGAAAATATATAGATATATGTAATTAATTAAAATTACATGGGAACAGACTGATCATCAATCTCCCCCTTTTTGGTGATGACAAAACTGAACAATAAGTATGGATGAAAAAATAAATTTTAAAATGCATATAGATATTTCAGACATAAGTTTTCTCCCTTTTTGTCATTAAGCAAAAAGAAAAAAAAATAATCTAAGACAAAGACAGGATAAGAAATATATGAAGATAAGAGAAGTGAACTTTATTATTGTTCTTGAGGTCGAAGAGAAGGATCAAGATAGAAGGCGGGAGACAACAAAGAGGCAAACTGTCGGATGACAGGAAGTGTCAATCTTTCCTGCTCTTCAAAAAGGGCTTGAAAGGCTCCAATCTCAATGTTATAGGAGGGTCCCATAGTGGGGGCCATCCGCTTGAGATGAAGCTTCCACTGCTCAGAAATAAAGTCCCCATATTTATCCATACCTAAGGCTATTTTGAAAGAGGAGAAGGACCCAAAGCTGGCAAAGAGGAGAAACTTATCCATCTTGATAGGATAGAAGATCTGATGAGACCTGAGCTCCTTCGTCAAATCACGAAAAATATTGAATCTCTCAAGCCAGATGGCGAATGAATCCCTGATGAGGTGACGGGAATTGGCGTCCAGAAAGTCACCAGGTGTCAGAGGAGGTAGATGTGCTTGAGCCTGGGAGGCATTCAGATCAGACAGCTGTTGAGCAGACAAAGGATAGAGCTTGAGCCACTCATCAGAGGTCAGACTTTCACATTCTGAGAGAATGGGAGTGAGGATACCAGCTGAAATCTGCCCTTCAAGATAGTGTTTGAACACAAATCTTTGGAATGAAAGATCACGGCCTTCATAGACATGCAACCTGGCCATGACTCTAGCAGCTCTCTCAAAGATAAGTGTACCAACCGAGGAATCCATGATCAAAGAGTGGAGCGGTGGAAGGAACACAATGTCTGGGAACTTCAAGGTAGCAAAGTCTACCTGAAGAGGTTCACAATGAGTGGACTGCAAAGATGTAATGGCTGCACGAAACTGTCCCAACTCAGGTTCATCCAAGCTCTTGACATAGCAGTAATTGCAGAACATTTGATACTGCCTGATGAACTTGATTTCTTTCTGAATGAAGGGTCCAAACAAGTTCTTGTGATGGATCTGAAACCATTCATACAGAGGAAGAGGGGCTTCCCTGGGAGGATATCTGGCAGCTTGCACTCTCTTAAATTGGGAGTACAAAGCACTGTTGATCCGAGCCCACTGCTCTTCAGTTTTGGCTTCAGTCATGGAAAAGATTTTTGACTGATGAGCCTTTGGAATAGAAGTGTAAGGGAAAATGGTAGTCAAATGGTGGGAAAGATTTTGGAAAGGTAAACCAAAAATATGAGCAAGAACCACCTTTTGAAGGTATTCCTCATAAAGGGGTTTGTGCTTATTTGCAATGGCTAGGGAAAACCACAGAGGTGGATAGCAATGAGCTGAGGAGACAGGAAGGGTGGAAGTAAGTCTCCTTCGTTTGGAGACAGGGCTGGAAATACCAGTCCTGTGAGAGTGAGTTCCAGTGGCTAGGACAGATTTGAGAATTGCTTCTTCAAATTCATCCTTGATGCCATGGATCTCGGGTTGGGTGAGTTGGGCACCTTCAGGAATAAGAGTGATGAAAGATGGAGGTGCTGGTGGGTGAATCAAAGAGTCAGGAGTGATGGTAGAAGGATCATTGGGTCTTGAGGAGGAGGGACCAGATGAGGAGGCTTCAGCTGAAAAAGATCTGAGAAGAATTTCAATAGAGGAGGAAGGTAAAGGAGTGGTGGAAGAAGTGAAAGGAGTGGGAGAGGAAATTTGTCGTGAACGAGGCCTTTTGGGAACAGGAGGTGTTGAGGAGCTTTGGATGAGGATGGTGAAGAAGGAGGAGCTGGAGTAGGAAGAGTGGAAGGCTCGGGAACAACAGCCTGTGCTTCTCCAATGGCTGCCGAAATCTTCAGGGATGACAGACCCTCATCCTGTACTGCTGGCCCTTGATCCTCAGAGTATTCCATCTTCCATTGAAACAGAGACATGAGACTCCTCTTCAAGATTCTGCCCTGATGGCCTTCCAACCACAGTAGGCTGTAGTGAGGCTTCGGTACTGAGAGATGGCCCAGATGGCCCTGCATTCTCACCAGATGGTCCGGGTGCTTCTGCTGGCTGTTGAGTCTGAACTTGGACTGGCACACTGTCTTCTTCTTCTGCGATTACTGGCCCTGATGGCCTGAGAACAGCTTCGGAAACATCTTGAGTGTGATGAGGTGGAGAACTTACTGCCTTCAGAATCTCATAAAGTGTTGCCTTCATGCTGCTCATTTCCTTATTGAACCATTTCAAAGAATGTTGTACGAGTGATACATCATTGGAAGTAGAGTCCTGTCGAATGATGATAGAACTTACATCTGATTGGACTAAGGATAAGATTTCATTTTGAGCGGCCAATCTTTTTAGAATAGGCTTCAAATTCAGCTTCGGTGATGTCCTTTGCCTTCTGTGAGCGATCTTTTTGCCTTTCCTCCCAGCTGAATCCTGATTGACTGTGGTCTGTTCTTCATGAACACAGGCATCAGTTGTATGCACCCCTTGAGATCCAGAGAGGTCCTCAAACTCTTGCTCCCCCTGAATGGGAGCATCTTCCATGATCCTGTCTTGCTCCCCCTGAATGGGAGCATCTACAAAAACTGCGACTCCCGGAGCAGCTGATTGCTCCGCTTCTTCAATGTGGCCTGATGCCACAACTTCTTCTACTGACACATCACGGGCTTCTGTAATGACTGGAGGGGTATGGATAGAGTCCAGCACCTCTCTAAGGATAGAGGCTACACTGGAGGAGGGCAGAGGAGTTGTTGCACCTTCCACTGGTTCTTCTGCTGCTGCCAATTCAGATAATGCTGCCAGTTCTGATGGTTCATCATTTGCTACTGATGCTGCTTCTGCTAGCTCTGTTGAGGCTTCGGGCACATCTTCTTGAACTTCTGGGACATCTTCAATGATGGCCTCTCCTTCTGCTATAGAGGTTTTAGACCAAATTCCATTGATCAATGAAAAACCACTCTTTCTCAGATTCCTGGACCTAACAGCTTGGCCCATGTTCTCTACTACCGCCCCAGACAAATCAACACCAAAGTGTTTGAATATCTTTGTAAGCAAGTGGGCATAGGGCAACGACACATTAAGCTTACTCCTGGTGTCCCAAATCTGATCTCTGGCAAGTTTCATTCTTTCCATTATCACTGCGGCCATATTTATTTCCATATTTTGAATGGCCCAGTACATCATGTCTGAGTCGGCCTTTGTGCAAGATGAAAAAGTTGCACTTCTAGGAACTAAGATTTGACAAACTATGAAATGAAGGAGGCGGTTGAAAGCATTGAACTGATTAATGTCTAATTTGCCATCCCTCAGTCTGAACCCCGGTCCTACAATACCAAAACCTTTAACTTGGGCGTCCACTGAATGAACCCCACTGTGCCCTGAAGTTGTAACTTCAAACAACTCATGCAGCAACTTCCTATCAATCTTAATCTGGATTCCTTTAACATTCGAAACTAGGGACCCATCATCCTGAGTCTTCAAGCAGACAAAAAAGGCCTTCACGAGTTCTGGGTAACTTACCTCAGAGAAGGTTGAAACACTCATCCACTGCATCCTTGTCATAGCTTCAACAATGCTATGCATTCCATTCTTTTCGAGATCAACTATATCCACTACCTTGTTCCCACAAACTTTTGTTTTCACAAACTGGAACCTTTCCTGCTGCTCACGAGTCAAGAACTCGGCGCTGTAGCCACCCAAGCTTCTGGAAAAGGATGAGGCGACCATGGAATCGAGTGTGGAGAGTTTCTGGAGGATTGAGAAGGAAGGAGGATAGAGATTCCTCAAGAAATTTTACGGGAAGGGAGCAAATTTTCAAAGGGTCGAGAGTCGTTGTTGAAGAGGTTAGGGCATCGGCTTGCACAAGCAGATAAAGAGGGAAAGGGTTGAAGACGGGAGATGAATCGTTATCGCATTTAATTTTTAGAATAAATAATGGGTGGAAAGTGAGGCGCCAAACGACGGAGGAAAACGACAAACGGTGTTGACTATTCAAACCGACTTCAATGAAAGAGCGCTTACAAAGGATAATTTGAATTTCTTTTGCTTAAAACCAAAAAAAAAAAAGCTTAAATCTGAAAATTGATGTGCCAGTTGTAAGCAAACCTTTATCACAAATTACACATGCCTAATTCCCTTCTAAGAGATGTGAATCTCTCTTCAGGTAAGGCTTTTGTGAAAATGTCTGCTAATTGGCCATTTGAATCAATAAAAGATATTTCAATATTTCCATTTGCAACATGATCACGAATAAAATGATATCTAACCTCAATATGTTTGGTCCTTGAGTGCTGAACTGGATTCTTGGTGAGATTTATGGCACTGGTGTTGTCACACAGCAGTGGGATGGATTTAATGTTTAATCCAAAGTCATCAAGTTGTTGCTTTATCCATAAGAGATGTGTACAACAATTTCCAGCAGCTACGTACTCAGCTTCAGCAGTGGATAGTGCTACTGAATTTTGTTTCTTTGAAGACCAAGATATTAAACATCCTGCAAGAAATTGACAACCACCACTGGTGCTCTTTCTATCTAATTTGCATCCAGCATAGTCAGCATCAGAGTAACCTACTAAGTTAATTTCACAGAGTTTTGGATACCATAGACCTAAGTCATGAGATCTTGCTAAATATCTAAATATTCTTTTTACGGAATTTAAATGTGATTCTTTAGGATCAGCTTGATATCTAGCGCACATGCATACACTAAATAGTATATCTGGTCTACTAGCTGTTAAATAAAGTAGTGAACTAATCATACCTCTATATATCTTTTGATCTACTTTCTTACCATCTCTGTCACTGTCCATCCTTGTTGATGTGCTCATTGGTGTTGACAGTGGCTTGGTATTTTCGAATCCAAATTTCTTTAACAGCTCTTTGGTGTACTTAGCTTGACAGATGTGAGTTCCTTCCTTTCCTTGTTTGATTTGTAATCCAAGGAAGTAATTAAGTTCTCCCATCATACTCATTTCAAATTCTCCCTGCATTAGCTTTTCAAAGTACTTGCTAAGAGATTCATCAGTAGAACCAAAAATGATATCATCTACATAGATTTGAACTAATAGGATGTGTTTGACCTTTGACTTTATAAAAAGAGTGCTATCTACCTGACCTCTACTGAAACCATGGTTTAAAAGAAAAGAACTAAGCCTTTCATACCAGGCTCTAGGTGCTTGCTTTAAACCATATAAAGCCTTGTGAAGTTTGAAAACATGATTGGGAAATTCCGTGTCATCGAAACCCGGAGGTTGCTCCACATAAACTTCCTCTTTAATGAAACCATTCAAAAATTCAGATTTAACATCCATTTGAAATAGTGTTAAATTCAAGGCAGATGCATATGCAAGTAATATTCTAATGGCCTCAAGTCTGGCTACAGGTGCATAGGTTTCATCGAAATCTATGCCTTCCTCTTGAGAGTAGCCTTGAGCTACCAATCTGGCCTTGTTTCTTAAAATTGCACCAGTTTCATCCAGTTTATTTCTGAACACCCATTTGGTGCCAATGACTGGATGGTCTGATGGTCTAGGAACAAGTGACCATACTTGGTTTCTCTTGAATTGATTTAATTCATCTTGCATGGCTACTATCCAAGATTCATCAGAAAGAGCTTCATTGACTGTCCTAGGCTCTATCTGAGAAACAAAAGCTAGGTAATCACAAGGAATAACATTACCTCTTGTTCTTACCCCTATGGATGAATCACCAATAATATTCTCAAGTGGGTGATCTTTCTTGTATCTCCACTCCTTTGGAAGTTTTTTATGAGTAACTTCTTCTTGTTGTAATTCTTCCAGAGGTGGATCATCCTTGTCCTCAATTGATGTATCTTTTAGTTTCTTGGACAGTTCATCTGCATCATCATTGTCACTATCTACTTCCTTCTTAAGGAAGGGTTAGTTTCATCAAAAATAATATGTACAGACTGTTCAATCAATAAAGTACGTTTGTTGAATACTCTATAGCCTTTAGGTTTAGAGTGTACCCCATAAAGATGCCTTCATCTGACTTGGCATCCAACTTACCAATGTCCCTTTTTCCATTGTTGTGAATGAAGCAAGAGCAGCCAAATGTTCTGAAATGGCTGATCTTTGGCTTCCTTCCTTTGAACAGTTCGTATGCAGTTTTCTTCAGGATTGGCCTGATCATTACTCGGTTTGACAATGTAACTTGCTGTGTTGACTGCTTCAGCCCAGAAGTATCTTGGCAGATCATATTCTGAGAGCATAGTTCTTGCCATATCCAATAGGGTTTGTTCTTTCTCTCAGCAATACCATTTTGCTGTGGTGTTCTTGGTGCTGAGAAATTATGCTCAATTCCCTGATCATCACAGAATCTAGCAAACCTTTCATTTTGAAATTCGCCACCATGATCTGATCGAATGGACACAATGCTGAATTCTGATCTTTCTGCACCTTCTTGCTGAAACTGACAAATTTTTCAAAGGTGTCATCTTTATGCTCTAGGAATTATACCCATGTATATATTGAATAGTCATCAACTATGACAAATCCAAAATTCTTTCCTCCAAGACTGGTAGTCCTCATTGTCCAAATAGATCCATATGAAGGAGCTCTAAGGGTTTTAAGGTGGTTACCACCGTTTTTACTTGAAGGAGCCTTTAGTGTGCTTTCCTTTAGCACAGGCTCTACAGACACCTTCCAACTTTCCACTGACTTTTGGCAGACCTTCCACAAGATTTTTCTTCAGCAATTCCTCATGCCATCTATGCTGCAATGTCCAAGTCGTCTGTGCCATAATTCTGTAGACTTGTCTTTACTTGCTGCCAGACAAACATTTTGCTCTTTGAGTTCCTCAAGGTAGAGCACATACAAATTCTTTTCTCTATTTGCTTCAAAGATGACTGCTCCATCTTTCACTATGCTGCACTTGGACTCTTGAAATTGATCTGATGGCCTCTGTCACACAGTTGGCTGATGCTAATGAGATTGTGTTTCAGTCCCTTGACTAATAACACATCTTCTATGACTGTTTTTCCTTTGTTATTTACAGAGCCACTGCCTATCACTGTTCCTTTCCCATTATCTCAATAAGTGACTGTTCCTTCGTCAGCTTGGAGATGAGAGAATAACTTCTGGTTTCCTGACATGTGTCTTGAGTACCCACTATCTAAATACCATTTGAATGCTCGAGAGATGTCCTTTTCATCAACATTTGCCATGAGCGGCAAGTTGGCTTCTTCTTTGTCGCTGCATGAGCTTGACTCAGTGTCTGAGTCACTACTGTTTTCCCATGCTGCTGTCATTGCCTTCTTCTTGTACTTTTTGAACTTCTTGGAGCTCTCTTTCTTCTGAAATCTGGTTTCTTGAATTTAGGACAATCAGCTTTGATGTGTCCTGTTTTTTACATTCGTAGCAGATGGTTTCTCCTTTCTTCATTTCTTTACCATCTGATCTTTTCAGGTCCTTGTTTTTCTTGAAGTGCCTTCTGCCGGATTGAAACTTTTTCTTCTTGGCCAAGATTCGTTGCAGTCCTAGAGAGCATTGCTTCTTCATTTTCACTGTCCTCATCACTTTCATTTTCACTTGAGCTGGCTTCTGGTGAGTCTTCATCTGCTTTCAAGGCATTTGAGTGCTTCTTTCTACTAGATGACTCTCCTAGCCTTTCCATGTTGATCTCATGGGCCATAAGGGACCCAATGAGCTTTTCCACTGACATTCTTTTCAAGTCATTAGCTTCTTCTATAGTTGTTACTTTAGGTGTCCAAGAGGATGGCAGGGATTGAGAATTTTCCTTACCATATCTACAGTCTCATATATCTTCCCTAGACTGGCTAAACCATTGGTGATATCAGTGAATCGGTTTAACATTTGAGTGATTGACTCACCTGACTGCATCTGAAATCTTTCATACTGAGTGACAAGAATGTTGATTCTTGTCTCCTTTACCTTGTCTGTACCTTCATAAGTAATCCTGAGCTTTTCCCACATTTCCATCGAGGATTTTCAGGCTGAAACTCGATTGAATTCCTTCTTACTTAGAGCACAACAAAGGATGCTCTTTGCTTTGCAATTCAGGGAAATCTTCTTCCTATCATCATCTGTCCATTGTGCTTTCTCATTTGTGACTAACGGATCACCTTCTTCTACTATGGACCAAATTTGATAGTCGTGCCCTTGTAGAAAGTATTCCATTCTGGTCTTCCAGTAAGATAATCATCACCATCGAAGAGAGGAGGTCGGTTGACAGACTGACCTTCAAAGTTACTTTGGGCTGCCATGGATGTTTACTCTTCAGATCGTTGGACCCTTTATTTGTCGAAGAGACTCGCTCTGATACCACTTGTTGCCCAGTTGACGAGCCCAGAGGGGGGGGTGAATGGGTCTTTAAAAAATTAATCTAGAAGATACCTGTAACCAAAAACATTCACACAAACGTTCTTCGAAGTAGGTTAGTGACTGTTAGTTTAAATATCAAATGCACAAAGAAATTATCACATAACACAAGGTTTATCCTGGTTCGGACCTCCTTTCCTTAGGAGTCCTACGTCCAGTCCCTGAGCAACAACTCAAGATTTCACTAACTAGGGTACAGTCCCGTAAGGACTCTACAACACCCAGTTCAGCTAGTCTTCCTTCACACACAAAGGGAACAACACCCTAGATACCACCAGGTCTTCCTTCACAACCGAAGGGAACAACACCCAAGATACCACCAGGTCTTCCTTCACAACAGAAGGGAACAACACAAAGAGCATAAAATGAAATTCAAGCCCCTAGATCAAGCTTTTGACAAGCAAGGATCTGAAGCAACTAGAACTAAGAGGAAGAGGGTTAAGCTAAGCACACTCTCAGAACTACAGAGGCTCTCGCAAGATTTTCACAAACTAGTGGAGAGCAAAAGAGCAAAAGCTAAGAGGAATGAAGTCCTTCGCTCTAGACTTTCTTCAGAAGAATTTGAATGCTTGAAGATATTCGTTATCTTTTCTTCTGTTCTTCTGACTTGTATTTATATCTTCAATTTGAAATCTAGACGTTGAAGAGTCTGTTGTCTCTCTTTTGAGTAGTCGTTACACTGAATGACATCTGGAGTCTTGGAAGCTTCCTGTCAACGGTCTTTTGATCACTTGAGCACGCAAAGAGATGAGATCATCAAAGATATCCATTGGCTTCTATTTGTTTAATGTTGTACCATGAAGCTAGTTCAGAGGTCTGCACAAATGTCAATCTCAAATAGCAGACAGATAAGTTGTCTCTGATGTCAATCAACGTCAGTAGCAATAGACAAGAAAATAGTAATGCCAAATAGCTTAAGTCTAAAGGACGTTATCAGAGTAGGCACGATAAAGGATGATATGGTCTGCATGCATGCAGTGATATATTCAGATCTCATAAATGCAAGAGCGTCAGAGAGATGTCTACGTGGACTTTGACTAGTCAACGCTTTTAAGATGAATAATATATCAAGATATGAAATCGATGACTATATGACTTATGAAATCGTTATGAGTCATAGCAAATCGTTAAGTGACAGAAGACATATTATGAACAATTTACACAAAGCAAATCGTTATGAACACTTATCAAGTCGTTATAGAGAGCAAGTCGTTACGAGTTCTAAAGAAATCGTTATGATAACTTATGAAATCGTTGTGCAAGACAAATCGTTATAAGCATCAAGGAAATCGATGTGATTACTTACCAAATCGTTGTGGTAAGCAAATCGTTATGAACAATATAGAAATCGTTATGAATTCTATAGAAATCGATGTGATCACTTAGGAAATCATTGCGACGAGCAAATCGTTACGAGGTCTTAAGAAATCGTTATGACAACTTAAGAAATCGTTATAGCGAGCAAGTCGTTGCGGGTTCTAAAGAAATCGTTATGATAACTTATGAAGTCGTTACGGCGAGCAAGTCGTTGTGAGTTCTAAATAAATCGTTACGACAACTTAAGAAATCGTTGCGACGAGCAAATCGTTGCATGGTCTTAAGGAATTGTTACGATGACTTACAGAATCGTTATGAGATCGACTTGTTTAAACAACATGACTTTTCAGTCTTTATCAGAAAATCGTTGTGATCACTTATAGAATCGTTACGACATCGATTTGTTTGAAACAACATGACTTTTTCAGCCAGAAGGGAAATCGTTATGATAATTCTACTGAAATCGATATGGACTTATAGAAATATCATGTTGAAGAGATTAAGGCTTCAAAAAGTAATGCATACCTTTATTGGCTTGTTTGACCTTGGTATTTTTCCTGTACTTAGGACTTATGGATTATTCATTAGTTATAATTGATAAACTCTTGTTTGGTTTTGTTAATCATCAAAATATGTAGATATATGTAATTAATTAAAATTACATGGAGAACAGACTGATCATCACTATTATGCATTTCAAGGTGGATCTTTCCTTGGTGTACATTAGTGTCTTCGTGCTTGATTAGTGTTACATGATCCTACTCATGCTTGCTTGCTTGCGTGATATGGCCATCCTGCAATTTTTGCAATTAAGTGATATCTTGCGTGCTTGTTACTTGCCACTCTATTGATAGCTTTTGCTCATTATATCATTCTAGATATCGCTCTACCATGATCATTCAATCTATCTTGTTCAAGTATCATGTTTAATGAGTTTTATTCGCACATGCATATCTTGATAATCATGCATACCTAGTTCTAAATTACTAATCACTTATATCATTGCCTGCACATTGAGATATAAATCCTACTAGGCTAGTTTGCTCATTCCCTACTTTTAACCTTCAGGGTGACTATGAAGTACAAGAGGAAGAACAAGTTGAGGATGGGAATGCATCAGAGTGATGAGCGTTCCAACCATAGAGTTATCATTAGTTTACTTTGAGTGTTAGAGCAATGTAGTATGAAGTGAAGATTAAATGTAATTTACTTTTAATTGAGTCTTAGTCCTATCATTCAACAATAAATAGTTGTATTAATTCCATTTTGAAACAATGAGTTTAAGATTTGAATAAAGTTTAATTGAGTTCATTATTTGGGCCCTATTATTTCATTGTGATGATATACATTTAGTGCTTGCTGGCTAGAGGCTTATTTGCCGACTGTTCACGTCTCGGAATATCGACTTTAACACTTCGTATGTATCCGCTGCGTATTTCCTAGGACGTGACAAACAGTCAACCAAATATTGAATCATATTAAGTTGTTAGATGTGAGTTGATCTAGTGCATTCAAGACATTTGTACATTAGAGTCAGGGTGGGGAGAAGGCTCTCTCAAGGTTTTAAGTGGAGTTAAATTTGAGGGAATACCAAGTTGGTTAGCATGTGTACACACATAACCATAAGAAGTTGATGTATGTCCCTCATTGTAGCGAGATGGACAGACTAGAGATTGAAAGATTGGCCATCTAAACTATCCTCATAGTCTTCATTAAAATAAGCATGACAATGTGAGTCCATTTTTTAACAAGTAAGCAAGCAATCAATCAATGTTCAACAAAGATATAAATCAATCAATATGGTTCAAACAAGTTATGATGCTTAACGCTTGTCTTTTAGGAGTTTCAAGATTGATTAGATAGATTGAAAGAATTTGTATCACTCCAGGTGAAATTTTGGTGAATGGATTGTGTACTTTAGTGTAAACTAGAGTTACCTATCACCACGTAATAGGATAGCTAACTTGGGTCAACAATATGGTACAACCTGCTCGGTCCGCTGTAAGGGAATCCACGGGGTACGGAGACTTATGGAGGTTTCGGGAGAAGGTTCGCTAATCCAAAGGGACGGAATGTCCAATGAAGAGCTTGCCTTCACTAGAAGGGTGTGTGGAGCCTAGGATGTGAAGGAAGGAGGTCCCCCGACGAAGATGGAATGGCATGTATGGTATAGATTATAATACAAGTGTTCTGGACAGCATAAAAGCCACGTTTTTTCTACATTAAGAATCGTGACAGACAGAGACGTCGCGTATCAAGATGTGTGAATTATGCCCAGTTACCTGGTCACGGATCTGAGAGCCCTAGAAAGCTGTTAGAGATGTGTCTAGTCCCTGTGGATGGACTGCAGACAGAAATGCGACGTACCAAGCTATCGTAGGAAAGGAAGCAAAAGACGACCGACTAAATGGCTGCATATAAAATAGTGAATCGCGACCACTGTGTCAATCACGAATTCATAAGGCAACCTAAGAACTAAAAATGAATAGAAATCAGAGATATATGTACAAATCAACACATAAGCATACTTTTCAGGGTACTGAAGTAAGCAGAAAGAAAACACAATCTCGCATGGATATCATGAATTAACTCATCATATTATTCCTTTAACTTTTTCCTCAAATTTTCTTTGGGGTTCCACAAGTTGGCTAACCTCGGGGAGAAAAGGAAAGGAGGGGCATATGAGGGTGCCTAGAGGAGTGCCACATGGGGAATGGTGGAGGGGTAATCAAAAGAAGTGGCGGAAAGAGGTCCCACTGTGATCGCCAATTTGTAGATTATGCTTTTTAATGCTATGAGAACTGCGAGGCATCCACAAGGAAAATAATGAGAAAAAGGAGAAAATAATAATGGAGCACAACTCCTTGATGTAAACGTGATCACCAGACACGTGATGGTGTCGAAGGAGTATAAATAATAAATGAATACAAAGGAGTGATCGCAAGAAATACCTTTTGGAGTGGGAAGATTGCGTGGGAGGATGTGGGTTCGCTTCTTCTTCTATGAGCATGACCGGTCGTGGTAGAAGGCTTCTTCTTAATTTGATTACCCTTGCAAAACACACAAAATAGAGGATTAGCCAAAGACGCGTAGCATCAACTCTTAATAATGAAACAAGCATGAGGACCATGAAGAACGACGAACCTTTTGTGGCTCTTAAAACCCTTACAAAAATAGATGGTTGTGTGCAAGTATGAAAAATAGTGTGTGCTGATTAAAAAAAATGAAGATATTATGGACAAGAGGGAGAACAGCCACGTTGGGGCTTGGAGGAGATGATGTGAATTAATAAATATGAATAAGAAAAGAAGAGAAGGAGGTGCTTCCCCTTTGATGGCGCAGGGAGCTTATTGAAAGATGTGCGGAATTATCCAGTATGGTAATCTAGAAGGGTGGTTGAATAGATTACAACTAACTCTAACCACAATTACCTTTTTTTCGATGAAAACACAAACTTATCAAAATCTTAAACAGATTCGAGATTAGTTTGACTTGCAATTAGTGTGCTTGTTGTGAACAGAACATGAACAGCCAATCTAACGTGTGTAGAACCAGCATGCCTACGTGAAAACGTGCAAACCATAGGACACAAAGATTTAAGGTAGTTCGGAGTACACAACTTGTGTATCCTATGTCCACCGTCCACACACACACACAGAAACGACTGCTTATGAGCGCGTTTCACTCTACAACACACACACTCATGTTGTCTGATGTTAACACACGATCAGAACAACATGACCCACGTGAATCAAGCACAAGAGACACTTGACCCACCAACACACACACAGAGTATGAAAAACAGACACAGAAAAGAGTTCTGAGTTGAAGAATCAAATCTTGAGATAGAACTCTTTATGATGGTCGTCCAGATGTGCTTCAAACTTCGTCTTGACAGGTATGAGTTGATGTAGAAGCTTGAACGATGGACAAACTGGCTTCAACTCCGTGTAGAAGATGGTTCTTGTACGCTCTGGATGGAGTGCTGAAGCAGAGCAGCAGAGAGAGAATTTTCTCTTGAGATTTTTCTAGGGTTTGGTATGGTGGCTGCTTCTGTACGAGAATACCATCAAAATATTCCTTATATATGGGTGTTCAAGTATGGAGAGGTATGGTAGATGGAAACACCCAACTTGGAAACATGTGGAAATCACGGAACTGGAGTTTCTCTTCGTCTGTCGATAGCAAGATATGCATCTGTCGACAGGTTCTAACAGAGTTACAAAAACCCAGAGAACTGAGCATTACGGGTGACATTCCTGTCAGTGGCTGTCGACAGGCGATTTGCTTCTGTCGACAGGCACACTAGTCCTGAAGCCAGTCTTGTCTTCCTATTTGTATCTGTCGACAGAGCCTTTGGGGTTGTCGACAGGCACATGCTTCTTGAGTTTTCCTTGAGCTTTTGATCTAGTCTTGGTACATTGTCTTGCATGCAATCTCACCTACATTTAGGAATTATTAGTGAGATATTATGACATATAAATGAACATGTTAGACATGTTTTTCTTGATTAGGATTTGCTTGACTTGACATTCTCATCATGTTTCACATATTCACATCACATCAATTTGTATTGTTCATGAATTGCTCATCATCAAAAACAAACATACCAAATGTAAACCCAACATTCTCCCCCTTTTTGATGATGACAAAATTTTCAAATGTATGCACAATTCACAATTGATGTTTCTCCCCCTTTTGACAACATCCAAAAAGACACGACATGCACACATGAGGAGAACAGAAGCAAATAACTGTGAATTTCATTGATGTGACATTCAGTACACATAGTTACAAAAGTGATTCATGACATGACAAAAGGAAGTGCTAGTAAAGAAAATATCATGACTGAGAGAACAACAACACAACAGTGACAAGACCATGACCAAACAGAGCAGAATTCTAGATTGTGAACACTTAGACTCTCTAAACATCGTCATGGCCAGGTGGTGCAGAGGCCTGACGAAGCTCTGTAGAGAGCCTGGTAAGCCTGAGCTGAAGCTGGACTTGTGTGTCAGCCAGTGCTTCTATACTCGTATCAATAGTATCCAATCGCTCATTGAGCTTTTCAAAGTCAATGGTCATTTGGAGTTGCATTTGCGCCATCTGAGCAGAGATGAAGTCTCGGAGTGAGGGCTCATCAGGCACTGGATCACTAGCAGCAACATAAGCTTCATCTCCCTGAGCATCCATTGGCTCGGACTGGGAGTCTTTATCAGCATCATCTTCATTAGATTCATCTTCATCAATTGCCTGCTCCTTACCCTTGAGTTCCCGTGTGACAACCCCATCAAGCAGCTTATAGCCCATCCGATGGGCAGCAGTGATATCAAAGGAACTGCGAGATTTGAGGGCGACAAGCTCACAATCAGGAATATGTATCCCAATGAAGAAAAGAGGGGAAGTGATCGGGCAAGCATATGGCATTGATCTCCTGGGGTTGTAGAAGCATTGACGGATCAGGTGAAGCATGAGTTCGGGCAAGTTGATTTGTTCGCACTTGAGGAAGAAGAAAAAGAGAGATTTATGAACCTCAGTGACGAGTTCCCGACTGCCATGCTTTGGAGCAATCAGGGTGGTGAAGATGTGATGGATCATTCTATTCAATGGGGGAATGGTGTTGGCATTCAGTTTGGAAATTTTCTTAGTTGCATCATAAGGTTTAAGGGTGATGAGATGATAGTATTCAGATGTAGAAGAGTGGCTAAGAATCACATCAGCCCCAGAGTTAGGAATTTGAAGTGCAGTGCTGATGAGGTTGGAGGTAATCTTGAAAGAAGTACCTTTGACAGAGGTGTAGAGATCCCCATCCCCACACAGGCCAAGATTGTTGAAAAACTCTATGACGACAGTAGGAGAGTAGTTCAAGTGAGAATAGAGAAATACCGTCCATCCCTGGGTGTCAAAGAGGGGTAGAAGATTGGGGAACATGTCTCCCAAAGAAGGAAAATCAACATAGCGGGGCTGAACGAATTTGCTGATGGTTCCTGGAACCATGGTGAGTTGCAAACCTTGGGGAACAACAAGCTCGGGCAGCCGATCATCACGATGCTTGGTCTGGCACTCAGAAGAAGCCCGGGAGCCTCCGCCAGCTTCGTGGGAAGTGGGACGACGATGAGAGGCAAGAAGTTTGCCCTTAGGAGCCATGAGAAGGAAAGGGTGGAGCAGAGAAGGGCTCTGAAAGAAGATGAGACGAGGAGGAAGGAAGAACAGGAGGGCAAAAGCTTGGCAGCGCCCTGGAGAAGAAGGGTTCGTGGAGAAGGAAAGAGGAGGGAGTTTTGGAAGTGGAAAGGGAGGAAAGGGTCGTGGGTTCCCTTTTAAAGAGTGGGAAAGAATTTCAAAGGACAGGGACCCAAAAATCCAACACTAAAGAAACGCCCGTTGGGCTTCCAAAACAGACCATGCCTCCGGCTGTCGACGACGCACAGTCATCTGTCGACAGGCACACTCAGAAATGTGCCAGAGAGGCATTTTGACAGAAGTTTTTGGGGCAATGAGCGTCCAATGTGTACATAAGGTGAAAAATAGGTAAATACACATTATAAAATGTCATACCCACTAATATTAGGACACGTCAAACATCTACAATGGTTGTGAAATAACATTCCCAAATCTCAAGTTGCAGCATGAAGAATACATTGTACAAAAACATATGAAAATAAGATAATCCTATTGAGTAAAACCATTGCAGAAAAACATATTTCATAGTGGGTGACAGTCAAAAGGTGTATGAAAAAGATGTCTACATGGGCAATTAATCATTAACAACAAATTGGCCTTGATAAGAAAATGAGGAGGCTACACTCTATTTCTCCTTTTATGATTTGTTTCTGAACGAACAGTAAGAGAAAAAGTGGTAATTAGGATCACTATGACCTTTTTACGTGAAGATAGACATGAGTAATGTCCGTATCCCAGTTACTCAGTGGAAGTGACCATCAGACCATTATACAGAGTTAATGAGTAAGCTTTTTGACGCGAAGATAGACATTTGTGATGCCCATGTCCCTGGTTACTCAGCAATACTCAGCATTGCTCTGCCTTTGTTCCCTTATTATATTTTTGATACACATTTTAGTGTTTGAAATAGGTAGCTTTTCTCCTTTTATTTTTTATTAGATTGTTTTTTTTTTTCATGGTCAAGAGTTAGATAAGGTTTAAAAGCCAATGCAAGACATAACCTTCAATGACCTTTGGACTTATCACGTGACTTTGAAAAATGATAGTCCACAAAGGAGTTATTCAAGTGAGTTAGGTTAGACTCATGTGATTTGTTAAATGTACTCAAAATGATGCAACCTAGACTCACAAAAGAATAGTATGTCAAAATCATTGTGATTTAGACAATATCATTGGTATTATGTGGATATGAAAGATTATAATACAAGTAAGTCACCAATTTTTACCTTAAATGCAGTAGAGAAGTATGCTCATGAAATAGGTTGAGAAAGGATATGAAGAACTTAGTGAAAGGTTTATCTGCCGACAGCTATAGTGAGCCTGTCGACAGCTGCTAACAGTGTTGAACTACGGAGTTCAGGAAGGGTGCGTCTGTCGACAGATACAATGTTGTCTGTCGATAGATGCTAACAGACTGAAAGATGTTGAGTTCGGGGTGAGGAAAACCTGCTAGTGGCTGTCGACAGCAATGAATGGGGCTGTCGACAGGAGCTGTGAGAAGGCTTTTTGAAGGCTGAGATGAGAGATATGATTGGAGCTCCATGCAAGGGAAATAAAGCAAATGAAGAATGGATAGTTTCCCTCAAAACTTCACTCATCTAACTTAACTTTACTCCCCCATAGTGTGTGCATGTGGAGACTCAACATTCAAGCAATTCAAGATAGACTTTCATATGTTTAACAAGCAATTGCACACAAGTTCATAAAAAAAACATTCCAACACAGAAATCCATTTGTTTGCAAAAATGAGTGGGCAAAATGAAAAGAAACCATATACCTTTTGAATTGAATGACCTTTATGTGCAACTTGACTATGGATACATGGCGGAGAATGTTTTCTCACGCATAATAATAGTTTCCAAACAAGCATAACTTGTTCTTACACAGTTTACGTTTTGATATACCTCATAGTCAGAGCACACAAAGAACTTATACTTCAAAGTTTGGTATGGGCTTCATTGCATTTTGCACAATCCCAATTCTCTTCTCAATGTTGTGAATCTATCCTCAGCCAATGGTTTTGTGATAATATCAAATAATTGCTTATTAGTGGGTATGAAGCTAAGCTCCAAGGATTTGTTGGCTACTTCATCTCTCAAGAAGTGATGTCTAATCTCAATGTGTTTTGTCCTAGAGTGTTGGACTGGGTTCTTTGAGAGATTGATGGCACTAGTGTTGTCACATAGGATAGGTGTGCATCTAATGTCAATGTTGTAGTCAGATAGTTGACTTTTTATCCACAACACTTGAGCCGCACAACTTCTTGCAGCAACATATTCTGCCTCTGCAGTGGAGAGTGCAACCAAGTGTTGCTTCTTGAATGCCCACGAAACCATGCAACTGCCCAAAAATTAGCAGTACCCACTAGTGCTTTTTCTGTCAATTTTACATCCAGCATAGTCAGCATCAAAATATGATATCAAATCAAAGCTACTTCCTTCTGGATACCAAAGACCCAAATCATACGTACCTGAGAGATATCTGAATATTCTCTTAACTACAACCAAATGACTTTCCTTTGGACTAGATTGATATCTAGCACAAAGGCAAACACTGAATTGTATATTCGGTCTACTTGCAGTAAGATAAAGGAGTGAGCCAATCATACCTCAGAATTGCTTTGTATCTACCGGTTTACCTTTCTCATCATTTTCCAATTTTATGCTTGTGCTCATTGGTGTTGAAGCAGGCTTAGCTTGTTCAAACTGAAATCTTTTGAGAAGCTCCTTAACATATTTTTCTTGGTTGATAAAGAAGCCATCTTCATGTTGTTTAACCTGCAAACCAAGGATAAATTGAAGCTCCCCATTAAACTCATCTCAAATTCACTGTGCATGTGTTTTGAGAATTCTTCACACAGTGATGGGTTAGTGGAAACAAAGATGATGTCGTCCACATAAACTTAAACAACAATTATGTGATTGCGAACTTTCCTAGTGAAAAGAGTTTGGTCCACTTTACCTCTTGCGTCGTTTTTACTCACCAAAAAATTACTTAGTCTGTCGTACCAAGCTTGGGGTGCCTATTTCAAACCATAAAGAGCTTTGTGCAATTTATAAACATAGTTAGGCATTTCATGATCCTCAAATCCAGGTGGTTGAGAAACATAGACTTCCTCTTTGATAGCCATTCAAGAAAGCAGTTTTAACATCCATTTGAAAGAGTTTGAACTTGTGTGAGCATGCATACGCCAACAAGATTCTAACTGCTTCAATTCTAGCTACAGGAGCAAAGGATTCTTCAAAGTCTACACCAAACTCTTGATTGTATCCTTTTGCTACCAGTTTAGCCTTATTTCTCACCACTTTACCCTCTTCATTTAGCTTATTCCTAAATACCCATCTAGTGCCTATGACAGAAATCTTAGGGGTTCTAGGAACTAAACTCCAGACATTGTTTCTTTGAAATTGACCAAGTTCCTCATGCATAGCATCAATCCATGAGTTTTCTTTTAGAGCCACTTCAACATTTTTTAGGTTCCACTTGAGAGACAAAAGCTAAATGATCATGTTCAACTATTTCTCTAACCTGAGACCTAGTTTGAACTTTATCATTTACATTCCCTATCACATTCTCAAGTGGGTGATCTTTGGAATACCTCACATTGGTGATTGTTGAAGGACCAGGCTGATCTTGGACTTGTGGAAGTTGATCTTGTGGAAGTTGTTCTTGAGGAGGGCTTGCTTGAGGGGATTCACCTTGAGGTTCTTCCTCTTGTGGATCTTCATTAAGCTCATCATCTCCCTTTTTGAAAAGGATTTGATGGTCATCATCATCGTACTTGCGAAAATATCCACTTTTAGTTTTTGGTGCTGCTTGAGAATCTCTTTCTGCTTTTACTTGTTGTTGTTCTTGGAGAATTGTTCCATCATTTCCATCTTGTGTCATGTGAAGATTTGAATTGTTAGTTTTTGCATGATACTCATCAAAGACAACATGTGGAGTTTCTTCCACAGTTTTATTCTTATTGTTAAACACCCTATATGCTCTAGAGTGTTCTGAGTATCCAAGAAAAATACCTTGATCACTTTTGGCTTCAAACTTGTCCAAATCAACTTTATCATTGTTATGAATAAACACTTTTGAGCCAAAAACCCTGAAGTACCCAATACTGGGTTTCTTACCTTTTAACAGTTCATAGTGAGTTTTCTTCATCACAGGTCTTACCATGGCTCTATTGAGAATATAGCAAGAGGTGTTCACCGCTTCTACCCAAAAGCTCCTTGAGAGTTGACTTTCGACCAGAAGAGTGCGAGCCATTTCCACCAGGGTCCTGTTCTTTCTCTCCACTACGCCAATTTGTTCCGGAGTCCTTGGAGAGGAAAACAAGTGTTCTAACCCGTGGAGCCTGCAAAAATCAGAAAAAGAATTGTTATCAAACTCTCCCCCATGATCAGTGCGGATTGAGCATATCTTATGAACATTTCCATGCTCAATCTTATTAAAGAAATCTTCAAAGACTTTAAGTGCTTCATTTTTGTGTGCCAAGAATTTGACCCAAGTGAACCTATAAAAGTCGTCCACAATGACAAAACCAAACTGTTTGCCATTGAGACTTAGAGTTCTAGTAGGTCCAAAATGGTCCATGTGCAACAGTTCATAAGGTTTAGAGGTGCTTACCGGTGCTTTTGATTTGAAGGATTTCTAGGTTTGTTTTCCCTGTGCACATGCATCACAAAAACTTTCATTCTTATTGAAAGAAATTTCAGGAAGCCCACTTACCAATTTCTGCTTCATAATCTTGTGCAAGACATTGTAGCTTGCATGGCCAAGCCTATGATACCACAAAGTAAGCTCATCTTGTTTATTTGCAACAAGACACAAATTTTCGTTTTCTGGATCATCCAAATCAACTAAATAAATGTTGTTCACCCTTTTTCCAAAAAATTTAAGACTTCTGTTTCCTTATCAACAATTTGACATGAACTTGATTCGAAAGCAACTTTACGACCTTTATCACACAGTTGGCTTGTGCATCCTCATCTTCATCTTCATCACTCCAAGTCGCCAACAATGCCTTGGCTTTCTTGAAGGTGAATTTTTCTTTCTTTAGCTTCTTCTTGAGCTCCGGGCATTCTCCTCTCATATGCCCTTGTTTCTTGCACTCATAGCATAAAATGTCAAATTTTTTGTTAGACTCAAATTTATTTGAGAAATATTTTTTCTGAAAGGGTTTGGAGTTACCTGAGCCTTTCGTTTGAACTTAAGGAATTTTTAGAACTGTCTGGTAAGCATTGCCATTTCATCGCTCTCACTATCACTAGACGTTCCATCTTCATCACTTTCCTGTTGAACATCCTTTTTAGAAGTTGAAGAATTTTTATTTGAAGCTTTTAAAGCAATTGACTTCCTTGGGTTCTCTTCAATTTCTTTCTTTTTACATTTATTTCATATGTCATCAGGGAACCAATTAATTCATCCAGTTTCATTTTTGAGAGATCTTTAGAATCCTCAATGACAGTGGCCTTAGTATTCCTGAGGATGGAAGAGACCGAAGTATCTTCCTAACTAAGTCACTTTCTGAGTATTCTTTCTTAAGATCTTTCAGCCAGTTGATTATTAACATGAATCTAGCAAACATATCTGATATGGTTTCATCATTTTTCATTTTAAACATTTCATATTCAGATATTAGCATGCTTACTTTGGTTTCCCTTACCTCAGACATACCTTCATATATGAGTTCATGCTTGTCCCACATCACTTTTGCTGAGGTACGTGTGGAGACTCTTGAATAATCCTTGGGATGCACAATGCATTGCATCATGTTCAAGAAGCTCCAGTTGAAAGTTCCCTTTGCAATTTGGTCCTTTGTCCAGGTATCTTCATCCTCGGGAAGCGTATATGCTCCTTTGCTGACGATCTTCCATAGCTCGAAATTTTGAGCTCTCAGAAACACCTGCATACGATTTTTCCAAAAAGGATAGTCAGTGCCATCGAATAAGGGTGGCCTGGACACTGAGTGTCCCTCGGGCATTAACCCCTTGCTAGATTCCATGAGACCGAGAATCTCCTGATCGTGAGATCAAGCCTCAAAAGTAATAAAACGGAGAAACCTGGCTCTGATACAATTGAAATGCGGAATTATCTAGTATGGTAATCTAGAAGGGGGGTTGAATAGATTACAACTAACTCTAACCACAATTACCTTCTTTTCGATGAATACACAAACTTATCGAAATCTTAAACAGATTCAAGATTAGTTTGACTTGCAATTAGTGTGCTTGTTATGAACAGAACATGAACAGCCAATGTAACGTGTGTAGAACTAGCATGCCTACCAATCATCTATCGTGAAAACGTGCAAACCATAGGACACGAAGATTTAAGGTGGTTTGGAGTACACAACTTGTGTATCCTATGTCCACTGTCTACACACATGCAGAAACGACTGCTTATGAGCGAGTTTCACTCTACAACACACACACTCACGATGTCTGATGTTAACACACGATCAGAACAACATGACCTACGTGAATCAAGCACAAGAGACACTTGACCCACCAACACACACACAGAGTATGAAAAACAGAGACAGAGAAGAGTTCTGAGTTGAAGAATCAAATCTTGAGATAGAACTCTTCATGATGGTCGTCCAGATGTGCTTCAAACTTCTTCTTCACAGGTATGAGTTGATGTAGAAGCTTGAACGATGGACAAACCGGCTTCAACTCCGTTTAGAAGATGGTTCTTCTTCGCTCTGGACGGAGTGCTAAAACAGAGCAGCAGAGAGAGACTTTTCTCTTGAGATTTTGCTAGGGTTTGTTATGGTGGCTGCTTCTGTACAAGAATACCTTCAAAACATTCCTTATATATGGGTGTTTAAGTATGGAAAGTCGTGGTAGATGGAAACACCCAACTTGGAAACATGTGGAAGTCACGGAACTGGAGTTTCTCTTCGTCTGTTGACAGCAAGATATGCATCTGTCGACAGGTGCTAACAGAGTTACAAAAACCCAGAGTATTGAGCTTCACGAGTGACAGTTTCCTGTTAGTGGCTGTCGACAGGCAATTTTCTTCTGTCGACAGGCACACTAGTCCTGAAGCCAATCTTGTCTTCCTGTTTGTATCTATCGACAGGAGCCTTTAGGGCTGTCGACAGGCACATACTTCTTGAGTTTTCCTTGAGCTTTTGATCTAGCCTTGGTACATTGTCTTGCATGCAATCTCACCTACATTTAGGAACATTATTAGTGAGATATTATGAACATATAAATGAACAAGTTAGACATGTTTTTCTTGATTAGGATTTGCTTGACTTGACATTCTCATCATGTTTCACATATTCACATCACATCAATTTGTATTGTTCATGAATTTCTCATCATCAAAAACAAACATACCAAATGTAAACCCAACAGGAGCTACTTGCTGGAGATTTTGAAGATGCAGAGGCCTTGCCGCTTGATGATGGAGATGAAAGGTGTCGTTGAGGCAGCAGTCCGGTAGTGCTTCGCCTTGGAATTGCTCTCTCAAACTCACTAGACATGATGGTCCTCTGGTATGCTAACCTGTTCATCTCTAACATTGGGAATGACGAGACATGGGTGTATATATAGGAGGAAAGCTCGAAGTTCGAGGTGGACAATAAATGTAATTCACGGCAGTCACAATGGTCAATTTTAATGTTGAATTGCGATGGGTCGCCCAGTCGCGTTCATGAATTTAAGAATTTTGGTTATGGAAACTTGCCAAAAGTCAGATATACAAAGTTGAATCATGATGGGTGTACCAAACGCATTTCAAGAAAAGGCAATAAGTATTTCCAAAATCAAATAAGAAAATTATCGAGAAATATGGAATTTCAAAATCACGACGTACATAATAGATGCGTTAAAGAATGTTCAGCAATCGATTGTCCAATCGATGTTGAATTGTGATGGTTTGACCTGATGCGTTTCAAGAATGTTCAGGAATCGATCTGAATCGTGACAGTTTGATTCGACGTGCTTTATTTCTTCTCCATTAGTCGATGTGAAATGTGACCACCATAACCGTTGCGATTTAACATTTTTTCCCAAACCTCCAGCAGACTAGGAAAATAACGGAGAAACACCAAGAAATGGGGGAAAATTGGGAAAGACCCTAAATAATGGGAAAAAAACTCACACATGGTGAAAACAGAGCCATTTGTGGTGTCATGCCCCAACGCGGAATATCGGAACGCGAGATAGATGCAAATAAACGGGTACAGAGCGAGTACTAGACATCATACCATTGAACAAGAAATAAACACTAAAGAAAATTCTTCTCATTAATAACTTCCAAATGTCTAGTTACAACCACTAAATATCAGAGCCATTCTATAGGGCCCAATTACGTAAAAAAAAAAAAACAAAAGACTAAGACTCTATCATAATACTAAGACGCTTGGGTACTCTTGACTTCACTCTTGGTCATTCCCGTCCTCTTAAGTGTCAGGTTCATCCTCGGTCTCACCTTAGAATACAACGACAAATAACGCAGGGTGAGAGATAACGCCCAGTAGGACTTAAATCTCAGATCAATCAGTCTTTAAATGATTAATGTATTAAAAAGGCAGAGTAACTAATGATAGAGCAAGAGAGTCAAGTAATGTATGAGATAGCATGAGTAGCACGAAACTGAAATAGCACAAGTTCCCAAATATAGCACAAGCGTCGAGTATAGCACAATAACAAGATGGCCATAGCACAAGTATATCAATTGCACAACGAGTATGGTATAGTACTTTTGATTGTCATGTAGAAAACAAGAGAATATAGTACTTTGATTGTCATTTAGATAGTCGAGATAGATGTCACTCGAGTGTAATGCCAAATACTCTAGTCATTTAACTCCCATGGGTAAATAGCACTTTCGGGCGCACATCTCAGGACCAGACCGGGCCCTTTATGTATTGCCAGGCATTGGTTATATTGTTTATCTTTAGACAATCAGTTAATGGCCAATATAGAGTACCAAGGAATAGACGAGAGTACTAGATGAATATATGAGATAGTAGAGTGAACGTGGACAGACGAGCGAGTAAAGTATAGATGAGAACTAAGGGACATTGCACATAACACGTCGAGTAAACAAGCGATAGTAACAGTTGCACAACATGCACACTTGGTGTTGGTAGTCAGGTGGAATTCACTACCCTTCCGTTGTCCATGTTACGCACATGTCCAGAGGTTCAGCATGATTTAAGATAAGAGCGAACTTCTAATAGCCGTTTAGATCATGTTGATCCCTGAAGGGTATCATAGGTGTTAGGGTAAAACCAGCTCATCGACCAAGTGGAAATCCATGGACAGAGGAGACTTACGTAGGCCTTGAACAAGGATTCACTAGTCCGACAGAAGTAGTGCCCGACGAAGAGTTCGTCCAAGCCAAGAAAAAGTGTGTATAGAGAAACAAGTGCTCGACGTTCCAGAGGAATTCTAGAACAGTGGAGCGTCGTTAACGGTATTCCAAAAACATCACACGAAACGAAGACAACTTCATTGTAAAAATATGGCAATTTAAATATATTATTGAAATAAATTACCAGATGCATTATGAGATATTTTCATGCCACGTTAATCCATATTGGATGGTTCAAAGTGTGTGCATATGTCATGAAGAATCATGGACATGAAAGGTCAAGTGAAAGATTTTAATTAATTAAATTATATCCAACATTAAAACTTCGTTTATTGTGTTTAAGAGAGTTAACAAGGTATGATATTACTGTAGAAAATCAAGACTTGCAGAAATAGGGGGTTTCATGCAAAAATCCCAGATCGCGACGTACCCCTGTAATGGTCGGGATAGGGTCAGATCAGAACACGATAGGGTCATGCACAGGTCGCGACAGGTCGGCCAGAGCAGGCTGCCAGAACGCGACAGTGTAGCCTATCGCGATCAGATCACGATAGGTACTGTGTCGCGATGGCCCTGAGAATGCGGCCTATCGGGCCGTCGCGTTCTCAAGTCCTACACCAGTGTCCGAGCGGGAAAAGGATAGGCCTTGGATTGCGATCCAAGCCTTCCCTGTTTTGACATAGGGTGATTCAAAAATTCATAACTAAATGTACAGTTCATGAAAAATCATGAAACTAGTTTTAAACAACTCCCGACATGCAAGAGTACTTACAGTAATTAGGAATTTGAAAACATACATAGTTTTGACATGCTTTAGTCATGAGTATTCAAGAAGAACAGGGAATAGTGAACAATCGAGGTAAAAGAATTAATTCGCGAGGTAGGGTGGATGAAAATTAGGGCTTTCAGGGACGAAAGATTCCCAACCATCATCAGTATCACCAGTAAAATCTTCGTGGTAGGGGATAGAGTATTCAGGAAGATATAAATTTAACATGATTGGTCGGAGTCAAGGGGATTGTAGAACTTCAAAAATGAAACATAAAAGATTGGGTAAACGAAAAATTATGAAACGAAAGGGGTTTTGTTCCTAATGCTTGGAACAATCTACAGAGATGTTTAATTAGGTTTTGCTCGTGAGAATGTCTACCTTTGATTCATTTTCCTCTTCTAGGGCTAGAACTTGAAGAACACGGGTTGAGAGCTTGAGCAGCCTTCTCCCCACGAGTTATCTTCCTCCTTGGCTTCCTCTCCACGTCCAGCAACCCTTGGCAATGAGCTAGGGCCGGCCATGGGGGATTTAGGAGAGTATTTAAGCTTCCTCCCTTTCTATTTCCTTATAGGACTCTAACTCCTATTAATTTTGGGATTTCCTATTTTCTCTCCTCTTTCTAAGCTTTCCACTTCCTATTTGGGTTAGGATGGGAACTAAACTCGTGGCCACGCTATTAGGGTAGGGTTAGGAATCTAAATCCAACCCAAATCACTTATTTTAATGATTTATTACTCCTTTCTTATTTATGCAATATTTAAGTTGTGAGGCCCCCGGATTTTGTTCACTTTATATTCTATAGATGTAATGTTTACTTGTTCCTGCTTATATGGTGTATTAGAATTGTGCATATTATAATTATTTAATTACTCATGTGTATATGTATGTATATACATTATTTTTTGTGGATGAGTGCTTAGCTTATTTTATACATCATAGAATTTATTTAAATCCTATGTATATTGAATTTATGAGATGTTGTGCATATAATATGTAGTTATTGCTAAATATCTTATGGATATATATGAGTTTAATTCAATGCATGCATTATATTTTAATGTGCACGTAGTATCTAAGTATTTTATGTACATATTATATTTATTTATTCCGTGCATAGTGTATTTAAATAATATAGTGTATATAGTATGTAACCATTGTTGTATATCTTGTAAGTACGCATAAGGTTATTTTGTACATGTAATATATATTTAAATGTGCATGCATTATCAATTGTTGAAGTACATAGTATATACATTTAAATCTATGCATGTGGTATGTAATTATGTTGTGTACATATATAAATATATGTTTAACTTTATGTATGTAATATCTACTTATTTTCGTGTCCATTAAATTGTTATGATGTGTTAATACATCAATTTTGAATTAATAGTTGTTTTCTGGCTGAGATGCACAGTTGGCGGCAGCATCCTGTGCCGCTGACTGCATGCCTTGGTTGGTTAGTGTCCAGATCGATGGACGTCTACCTATCTGTTGGCGGCACCTTATGTGGATGCCAAGTTCCCAGCTGTCTGACGGTTTGAGATTTGGTAATGCTCGCGTTTTGCCCAGTTTCAGTTTAGGAAACCCACCTAAAACCATAGGAAACCTACCCTTAAGTGTACACCGACCCCGTGGCTTATAAAAATCTCCCTATTTCGGCCGAGGGAAGTCTTTTGGTCTTTGGGGAGAGCTAGGGTTTTATGTGTGCGAATCTTGATCTTGGAAGAGCTGGATCCGACGACTGGAAGGAACTTCTGGCAACCTGCACTGACTGGACGATAACCCATACATAGGAGAATCATCCCCAACTCTGAGGAGCAAGCTACATCAACAAGAAAGATCGGATTCAAGCAGTTTTAGGCCTCTTCCTGGCTTGGCCGAGGATGGCTTCACCGGAAAATCTAGATCCTTTTAGATTTATTCTCAGGCAAGTAGCTTAAGGTTTCAATCCATAGACTTGTCCTCTAGGGTTTGCACATTTTTACTGATTTTTAAATCGTGTCCTGAACCCCTAAATTCACCTGTTTCTGTGTTAGGTCTGCACTGTGTGCAGATAGGAGGTAGACAGCCAATTGGTTGCCGTCTAGTTCTTGTGTAGACGGCGAGAGATCCTACCGTTAACTTCTTCTGACGGCCAGGACCATGTCGTCAAGTTCACATGTTTTTGCAGAAATACTAGTTAATCTTTGTAATGTGATTTTGCTTGTTCGATGGTCTGTACATGTTGAGAAAATCAGTATTTGTCAAATATGATATTTAGGTCTTATCATGAGGATCTACCAAATTTCTGAGAATGATAATAAATATAAGTATTTCTATTAATTGAGATTAATTATGTTTTGACTGTAGTAAATTCTGATTAAATGGTTTTTGTGGCATGTTATGGATTAAGGAAATTTTAGTGAACTTGGAATGACTGTTCTCATGTTTTAGACCTGCTAGAACAACCTTATCACTGTAAACCATGCTTAAATGATTTATCTTATTAAATCCATGTAATATGTGCTAATTATTAAAAATAGTGTTTTTACTCCAAAAATTGTGAAAATTTTCATATATGTTCCCTGTATTGTATGTGAACCGTAGTTAAAATTTGGTAGGTCTCTAAGTACTGTGAAGAGTGCTATTAAATTCTGAATTCTTCTATACTATGATATGATAAAGTTAAATACATAATAATTATGCATGTTGAGTGTTATTGTTTCAGAAATTTTAATGAAGTTAGAACCACTGTGTGAATGTTTTATATCTGTTAGGATGGATGGTTCACCGTCTACCATGTTTAAATTGAAATATCTTGTAAATTGCCTAAAGACTATGTTTAATATTAAAAATAGTTTTAGTGATTCTAAAATTCTGAAAAATTACAAATATGTTCTTTATGTTAAATCCATCTTGTGGTTTAAATTTTATATTATTCTGAACACAATACATACTGCTATGATTTTCTGAATAATAAATGCATATAGAAATCAATGGACATGATAATGTATATGGATGTTGAATTTTGGATAAAAATAGTACCATGATACATTGTTGTTTCACAGTAGAATTTGATTTCAGAACTGAGAAAATATGATGGGTGATAATGGTATTGTCGTCTTAATAAATTATGCATGAATGTACAAAAGAACATGATTTAGTTATATGAAAATGTTAGTTTCATGTGATAGTTCCATAATTGCATTATTATATATGTTATTGCATTAATGAAATGATTGGCCAAAAAAACATTGCTACTCTAGAGATTTCCTACAGGGAACTACACCATGGATGTCTCTATAGTATTGGTTCAACTATATGAATCCGTGGGCAACGGATTGAAATCCTGGAAGTAGACAAGTTCTACTGGTTAAGGTGAGAAGGGCTTTCCCCGGGTTTGTGCAAATAACCATGACTTCATCACTGCATTGCCTAGGTGATAAGTGAACGTCTATATGCTATATGATCTCTATAATAGTGCGGGCTATGTCTTGGCAACTAAATGATGAATGACTACATAACTATATGCTACATGACTACATGCTATATGACTACATGCTACATGTCTATACGCTACATGATTACATGCCATATGAACTACATGTCATTTGTTATATGTAATATTTATTACATGTTTAAATGATCACTCGCTACATGATAACTAATTGAATGTTGCATATTGTCGGTTAAAGAATTACTTGAATTTGTTTATATGCTACATAAAATTGGCTACATGATTCTATTTAAATGATTTGTTTCATAAGTGGTATCCATATGCTACATGTCAGGAAAAAGGTAAATGCATGTGTTAACATGATCCATGTTAAATGATGAATATGATATTACATTTAGTACCGTGAGTAGGATTTTGTGAAATTGTCCATGAGATAGTATTTACTGGATAAGCATGTGTTAGTATCAAGTTATAAATTAAAAGGAATGTCATGTGTTTGTATTATATAAAATCATGAAATGAAAGCATGTAAGTATACAAATGATCACCATGTTATAAGTACCCATGTTTAGAAATCATTACTTTACATGTATTAGTATAGTTTTGTTTAAAGGATTCCATGTTTGATTCTTATGTTATAGCATGAACATATACGAGATTAAATGTTAAATTCTAGTAAGTTAGTAAAATGTTAAATTGTTAGAAGGCATGTGTGATAAGTGTATGATTTGTGATTTTAAGTTGCTTGCTGAGTCTATTGTGTAGACTCACCCTTGCTAAACATTTCAGGAGACTTAGAAGTTGAGAACGTAGCAAGACCCGACAAGGAACGTGAAGATTAGATTGAAGTCAGGTATTTCATTTGCTAGTAGGTGATGAAAATTGTAATTTGAATTTTGGTATTATTGTACTTGGAAACTGGAAACTGGCTATGTAGATGTTATGGTTTATGTTATTTCTTTCATGGACTATATTGTCACGCCGCGATGGGGAATATCGTAATGCGAGGTAGTTACAAGTAAATGGGCACAGAGCAAGTACTAGACATCAAACCATTGCACAATGGATAATACTAAAGATAATCCTTCTCATTAATAACTTTCAAATGTCTAGTTACAACCACTAATATCAGAGCCATTCTATAGGGCCCAATTACATTGAAATAAAAGAAAAGACTAACTATGACTCTAACATATTGCTAGGACACTAGGGTACTCGTGACGTCACTCCTGGTCATTCCCCTCCTCTTGAGTGTATAGTTCATCCTCGGTCTCACCTGAGAACACAACGACAGACAACGCAGGGTGAGCGATAATGTCCAGTAGGACTTAAATCTCAATAGTCAAGCAGGCTTTAAATGATTAATGCATTAAAAGGCAGAGTGTCTAATGATAGAGCGAGAGAGTCAGGTAAAATATAGCAGGATAGCACGTGAACGAAATAGCACAACTTTCCAAATATAGCAAGAGTGTCGAGTATAGCACAAAATAGCAAGATGGCCATAGCACAAATAGCACAAAGTATAGCAATAGCACAACGAGTATAGTATAGCACTTTTGTCAATAGACAACGAGAGAACATAGCACTTTTTTATTGTGATTTAGATAGTCGATATAGATAGCACTCGAGTGTAATGCCAAACTCTATGATCATTTAACTCCCATGGGCACTAGCACTTTCGGGCGCACATCCCAGGACTAGATCGGGCCCTTTATATATTGCCAGACATTGGTTATATTGTTTATTTTAGACAATCAGTCAATGGCCAATATAGAGTACCAAGAAAATATGAGAGTACTAGATGAATAAACGAGATAGTAGAGTGAAGGTGAATAGCTGAGCGAGTAGAGTATAGATGAGAGCTAGTGGACATTGCACGTAACACGTCGAGTAAACAGGCGATAGTAACAGTTGCACAACACGCGAACATGGTGTTGGAAGTCAGGTGGAACTCACTACCTTTCCGCTGGCCATCATATGCACAGGTCCAGAGGTCCAGCGTGATTCAAGATAATAGCAAACTTCTAATAGCCGTTTGGATCATATTGATCCCTAAAGGGTGTAATAGGTGTTAGGGTACAACCAGCTCATCGACCATGTGGGAATCCATGGACAGAGGAGACCTACGGAGGCCTTGAACAAAGACTCACCAGTCCGGCAGAAGGAGTATCCGACGGAGAGTTCATCCAAGTCAAGAGAAAGTGTGTATAAAAACAAGTGCTCGACGTTCTAGAAGAATTCTAGAACAGTGGAGCGTCGGTAACGGTATTCCCAAATCATCGTGAGAAAATGTAGACAAGTATAATTAATAATAAGGCAATTTATTTACATAAATTACCAGATTATATAACATGTTAATGCCAATTAAGCCATATTTGGATGGTTCAAAGTGTGTGCAAATGTGACAAGAAATCATAGACATTAAAAGGTCATGTGATTAACTTTTATTAATTAAAAATATATTCCATATTTACAACTTCATTTTTCAATGTTTAACACAGTTAACAAGATATGGGAATAGCGGAAAACCAACAAGACTTGCAAAAAGATGGGTTTTCCTACAAAAAGTCAGATTGCGACACACCCTAATGAGGGTCGCGACAGGGTCAACTGAGATCGCGATGAGGTATTGTACAAGTCACGACGGCCTTGTCGGTTCGGGCAGGCAGGTTGCGATGGGGTTATGTGAGGGTCACGACGGGCTCAACAGACCGGGCAGCCGGATCGTGACGACCGGTCCTGTCGCGATCAGATCGTGACGGAACGCTCTGTCGCGATGCCCCTGTGAACACGGCCAATCGGGCCGTCGCGTTCACAGGGTTTGAGCCCGAGTCTAACAGGGAAAGAACAGTTCATTGGGTTGCGGGCCAGACTTACCCTATTTGACACAGGATGATTCAAAAAATCACAACTAATTGCACAAATGATGAAAAATCATGAAACCAATTGTGAATTGTTCTAGAGATGCATGGGTACTTACAATAAATAGGAATTGGAAAACAAATAGGGTTTCGACATGCCTTGGTCATGGTATTCATGAAGTACTTAGAACAGTACAAGATGAGATCAACGAATGAATTCGCATGATAGGATGGATGCAAATTAGGGTCAGGGGCAAAAGAAGCCTAACATCCATCAGTTCTTATAGTAAAAATTTCATGGCATGAGGACGAGTATGCATGAAGATAAGAACTTGAAAAGAGGGTTCGGAGTCATGAAGTTCACAGAACTTTGAAAATTAAAACAAAAATTTGCTTGATGGAAAATTATGAAACCAAAGGGCTTTTGTTCCTGATGGATGAAACATCCTATAGATAAATTTTCATAGTTTATGCTCGTGAGAATGCCTACCTTTGAGTAGTTTTGTCTTCTAGGGTTAAGAACTTGAAGAACTCGAGGAAGAACTTGAGGGATCCTTAATTCCTATTTATTCTGAATTTCTTATTTCCCTCTCCCCTTTTTAGGCATGAGATCTCCTAATTGGGTTAGGATGGGGCTAATTTCTAACCCATTAGGGTAGGTTTAGGAATCCCAATCCAACTCAAACTTCCTTTTTAATGCATTAACTACCTCCTTTCTATTTAAGTAATAATTCAATTACGAATTTACGGTATTTTCCTATTATTCCCTTTTTAAAAATCTCTATTTTGCCCACTAATTTCTAATGGGTCCATTTAACAAAGCCCATTACTTATTTTCATTTAATGAGTTTTATCTAATTCTCTTTTATTTGGTTTTCTAATTAATTTAATTAGTTTTCTTTTTAGATTATTAAATTTTATATTTTTCGAAAAATTCAGGTTGCTACATCCTCCCCCTCTTAAAAAGAATTTGGTCCGTAAATTCATATGATCATAAGGGAGGAAATGTCTTACCGAAAAGATCGGGGTAGTTCCACCTGATGATTCCTTCCGATTCCCATGTGGCTTCTTCCACTCCGCGGTTATTCCATAAGACTAACCACGTGGATGGGATGGTTCCTGAGCTGTTGTACCTTCCGTTCCAGTATCTTGACTGGCTTCTCTTCGTATGTCACATCTTTGTTTAACACCAACTTCTCGTGGCGAATGATGTGGGTAATAGACATACTTCCTGAGCATGGAGACATGGAACACATTGTGTACACATGCCAGATCCGGTGGCAACGCCAGTCGCTATGCAACCTCACCAATCCTTTCGAGTACTTCAAAAGGACCAATGAATCTAGGACTGATCATTCCTTTCACTCCAAATCTTTGGATGCCACGTGTAGGTGACACCTTTAAGAATACATGATCACCCACTTGGAATTCTAAGTCCCACCTTCTTTTGTCGGCATAGCTCTTTTGTCTGGACTGAGCAGTCTTAAGCCGATCTCTAATCACTTGTATGTCCTTTGTCATACGTTGCACCATGTCTGGGCCCAGCCATTACTGTTCTCCAACCTCATTCCAGCATGCAAGAGATCTACAATTTCTTCCGTAGAGTGCTTCGAACGGTGCCATCTTGATGCTCGCTTGGTAACTGTTGTTATAGGCGAACTCGATAAGGGATAGATGCTCGTTCCAATATCCTTGGAAGTCTATAGTGCAAGCTCTCAGCATATCTTCCACTATTTGGTTGGTTCTTTTAGTTTTCCCTATCAGTTTGTGGATGGAATGCGGTACTAAAGTTGAGTTTAATACCCAGTGCACCATACAATCCTTTCCAAAAATGAGATGTGAATCTCGTATCTCGATCCGAGACTATGAATGATGGAACTCCGTGCAGTCTTACTATCTCCTTGACATATAGGGCAGCTAGTACCTCCACCGACCACTTACTCTTTATAGGTAGAAAATGGGCGGATTTGGTTAGTCGGTCCACAATGACCCATATGGCGTCGAGTCCACCACGAGTCTTGGGTAAACCCATGATGAAGTCCAACCCAATGCTTTCCCACTTCCATTCCGGGATGTCTAGCGGTCTGAGTATGCCAGCAGGGCGCATGTGTTCTGCTTTTACTTGTTGGAAAGTAAGGCAGTGTGCGGCATGTTCAGCTACCTCTCTTTTCATGTTCGGCCACCAAAACATTCTTTTCATGTCCTGATACATTTTGGTACCCCCAGGATGAATAGTGTACTTTGTCTTGTGAGCCTCATTCATTAGTCTTTTCTTCAGTTCTTCATTGTCGGGAACGTATGTCCTTCCTTGAAAGACAAGCCTTCAATCTTCGGTCATAACAAAGTCCGGTCTTTCGGCTAGAGTTTCCTTAACGTGAACTAAGAATGGATCATCATATTGTTGAGCTTTGATCTCCTCTAGCAGATCAGGTTGAATCTTGATATTGACAACCAAGACTCGATCATCCCTATGTTCAATATTTAAGTCTAACCTTGCGAATTATTCCAGTAGTTACATCTCGCCAAGGTCTAGGCTTGAAACAGATGCCATCGGCTTTCTACTAAGAGCATCAGCCACGGAGTTTCCCTTGCCTGGATGGTATTGGATGTTGAAGTCGAAATCTTTTAGGTATTCTAACCATCTTCTCTATCTCATGTTGAGTTCCTTCTGGGAGAATAAGTACTTCAGACTTTTATGGTCTGAGTAGATAGTGAACTTCTCCCCATAGAGGTAATGCCTCCAGATTTTCAAGGCAAAGACCATGGCAGCCAACTTCAGATTAGGTACGGGGTACTTGACCTCATGAGTCTTCAGTTGTCGAGAAGAGTAGGCGATGACTTTCTCCTTTTGCATCAATACACACCCTAGCCCAATTCCTAAGGCATTGGTGTAGATAAAGAAACCTTCTCCCTCTATTGGCAGAGCGAGAACAGGTGCTGAGGTAAGGCAAACTTTAAGAGTTTGGAAACTTTTCTCACACTCTTTACTCCATAAGTAGGGATTCTCCTTTCGTGTCAGACGCGTGAGAGGAACGACGATCTTTGAGAAGTCCTTGATGAACCGCCTGTAGTAGCCAGCCAGTCCTAGGAAACTTCTAATTTCTGTGACATTAGTTGGTCTCTCCCAATTGAGTACAGCATCGACTTTGGAGGAATCAACGGAGATGCCGTCCTTTAAGATGACATGGCCCAAGAAGGACACTTCTTCGAGCCAAAATTCACACTTGCTAAGCTTTGCGTACAGTTTGTTGTCTCGCAAGACTTGCAGTGCAATCTTCAAGTGTTCTTCATACTCTTATTTGGTCTTTGAATATATGAGGATATCGTCGATGAAGACGACCACGAACTTGTCAAGGTATGGCCGATATATGTTGTTAATGAGTTGCATAAAGGCTACAAGAGCATTGGTTAGACCAAAAGGCATAACGACGAATTCATAATGTCCATACCTGCTCCTGAAATGCGTTTTGAAGATATCTTCATCCTTGATCCTCGCTTGATGATAGCCAGATCGAAGATCGATCTTGAAGAAATATTGAGTTACGGATATTTGGTCGAATAGTTCATCGACCCTGGGTAAGGGGTATTTGTTCTTGATGGTGAGCTGATTGAGTTGACGATAGTCGATGCATAGCCTCATCGATCCATCTTTCTTCTTGACGAACAGTACAAGTGCTCCCCATGGGGAAGTACTCGGTCTAATGTACCCCTTCTCTAGGAGCTCCATCAGCTGTGTCTTCAACTCCTTTAGCTCGGCAGGTGACATCCGGTATGGTTGACTCGATATCGGGGCAGCTCCAGGGATCAATTCTATGGCAAAGCTAACATCACGTTCTGGGGGAATCCTTGGCAGATCTTCAGGAAACACATCGGGGTAATCCTGGACTATGTGGATTTCTTCTATCTTAGAACCCTTCTTTTCAACAACTACGGTTGCTAGGAAAGCAATACACCTTTTCCTTATCATGTTATGGGCTTTTATGGCATAGATTAGAGATATCCGTCTCTTATGTCTAATCCCAGAGAATGCCAATTTAGGAAAGTCCCTAAAGGTAACATTCCCTTTCTTACAGTCGACACTTGCCCCATAAGTGGACAACCAGTCGGCTCCCAAAATTACATCATAGCCTTCCATGGGCATACACAGTAGGTCGGCTTTTAAGTTATGGTTTCCGATCATTACATCGGCCGATGGAAAGTATTTTTTTAGTTTCTCCTTCTCTCCTAATGGCGTTGTGACAGAGAACTCACAACCCATAGATATAGGTTTTACAGTCAGGGTATCAGCAAGGTTTTGATATATAAAGGAATGAGTTGCTCCAGTATCAAATAAGACAAATGCTGATAAGGAGAAAACTTATAGAGTACCTTCTACCACGCCACCGTCTGTAGTGGGTTCCTCATCATGCAGGGCTTACAGTCGGCCCTATTTCATAGGCGCATTAGGGTGCCTCTCATGTTCTTTCAGCAGCGGGCACTCGGGGATGCAGTGCTCGCGACTTCCGCAGCACAGACATGCACCGACTTTCCTCCAGCACCCATCCACGATGTGACCGGGCTTGTCACAGTGCTTGCAGTTGCTCATGGCTATTGTGTTGGGTACAAAGACCTTCGGTTTCCTTTCTTGGCTGGATCCCTCTGTAATGTTGAAGGGATGCTTCTTGTCGTTGTTCGTCTTAGAAGATGACTGACCCGAGGTCATTTCCTTTTTCGCGAACTTCCCTTTTATACGGTCGGTGAAGTCCGTAGCATCTTCCAGCAGCTGCGCTTTCTTCACCATCTCGGCATAGGTCTGGATGTCGAGAGGTGCTAGTTGTGTAATATATTGAGGTTTGAGGCCGTTGAGAAAGCGCTTAGCCTTCATCCTCTCAGTGTTCACCAAGTGTTCAGCATATTGTGCCAGTCTTGAAAACTGGGCTTCATACTCGGCCACAGTCGAGCTCCGTGTTTAAGAGCAGCGAATTTCACAGCCTTCCTTTCTTGGACACGCTACGAGAAGTATTTGGAATTGAAGGCTTCTTTGAACTCGGTCCAGGTGAACTGACCATTAGCTCTGGTCGCCTCAACAGACTCCCACCAAGCACGGGCGTCCTTTCCAGTTGGAATGCGGCTAGCAGCAGCTTATCCCCCGTTGCACATTGCATCACGCGGAAAATTCATTTCGTCTCTTTGAGACAGTGCTTAGCTTCATCCGGATCTGTGGATCCACTGATCCTAGGTGGGTTCAGACTCCTGAAATTACGATGCAGGTCACCTAAACCACAATTTCCACCCCCTTGGGTAGCTTGCACAATGGCGCACGTCAGTTCTTGGATGGTTTGTTGCATGCCCCTCATTTGAGCACGTTCATCAGTCATCTTTGTTGCTAAGTTCCTAACAAAAATAACTTATTTTCATGATATTGATGTGGAATTTAATTCGCGCGTGTGTGAGTTCATTTTAGCTAGTTACCCTTGGCTCTAACCACAACTCACATAGGTAGGATAATTGACTCTAGTCAAGGCTGGTCAACCTAGATCATCCTATACTTAAGAATAACCTAGGCTTTGATACCAAAAAAATTGTCACGCCCCGACGCGGAATATCGGAACGCGAGGCAGTTGCAAGTAAACAGGTACAGAGCAAGTACTAGACATCAAACCATTGCACAATGGATAATACTAAAGATAATCCTTCTCATTAATAGCTTTCAAATGTCTAGTTACAACCACTAATATCAGAGCCATTCTATAGGGCCCAATTACATTGAAATAAAAGCAATAGACTAACTATGACTCTAACAAATTGCTAGGACACTATGGTACTCGTGGCGTCACTCCTGGTCGTTTCCATCCTCTTGAGTGTATAATTCATCCTCGGTCTCACCTGAGAACACAACGACAGATAATGCAGGGTGAGCGATAACGCCCAGTAGGACTTAAATCTCAATAGTCAAGCAGGCTTTAAATGATTAATGCATTAAAAGGCATAGTATCTAATGATAGAGCGAGAGAGTCAAGTGAAAGATAGCAGGATAGCACGTGAACGAAATAGCACAACTTTCCAAATATAGAAAGAGTGTCGAGTATAGCACAAAATAGCAAGATAGTCATAACACAAATAGCACAAAGTATATTAATAGCACAACGAGTATAGTATAGCACTTTTGTCAATAGACAACGAGAGAACATAACACTTTTTGATTGTCATTTAGATAGCCGAGATAGATAGCACTCGAGTGTAATGCCAAACACTCTGATCATTTAACACCCATGGGTACTAGCACTTCGGGCGCACAGCCCAGGAGTAGATCGAGCCCTTTATATATTGGCAGGCATTGGTTATATTGTTTATCTTTAGACAATTAGTCAATGGCCAATATAGAGTACCAAGAAAAGATGAGAGTACTAGATGAATAGACGAGATAGTAGAGTGAACGTAAATAGATGAGCGAGTAGAGTATAGATGAGAGCTTTTGGACATTGCACATAACATGTCGAGTAAAAAGGCGATAGTAACAGTTGCACAACACGCAAACGTGGTGTTGGTAGTCAGGTGGAACTCACTACCTTTCCGCTGGCCATGTTATGCATAGGTCCAGAGGTCCGGCGTGAATCAAGATAAGAGCGAACTTCTAATAGCCGTTTGGATAATATTGATCCCTAAAGGGTGTAATAGGTGTTAGGGTACAACCAGCTCGTCGACCATGTGGGAATCCATGGACAGAGGAGACTTACGGAGGCCTTGAACAAAGACTCACTGGTCCTGCAGAAGGAGTATCCGACGGAAAGTTCATCCAAGTGAAGAGAAAGTGTGTATAAAAACAAGTGCTCGACGTTCTAGAGGAATTCTAGAATAGTGGAGCGTCGGTAACGGTATTCCCAAATCATCGCGAGAAACATAGACAAGTATAAATAATAATGGGGTAATTTATTTACATAAATTACCAGATTATATAACATGTTCATGCCAATTAAGCCATATTTGGATAGTTCAAAGTGTGTGCACATGTGACAAGAAATCATAGACATGAAAAGGTCATGTGATAAACTTTTATTAATTAAAAATATATTCCATATTTACAGCTTCATTTTCCAGTGTTTAACACAGTTAACAAGATATGGGAATAGCGAAAAAAACAACAAGATTTGCAAAAAGTTCAGTGTTTAACACAGTTAACAAAACAACAAGACTTGCAAAAAGATGAGTTTTCGTGTAAAAAGTCAGATCGTGACACAGCCTAATGAGGGCCGCGACAGGGTCAACTGAGATCGCGATGGGGTATTGTACAGGACGCGACGACCTTGTCAGTTCATGCAGGCAGGTCGCGATGGGGTTATGTGAGGGTCATGACAGGCTCAACAGTCCAGGCAGCCGGATCGCGACGACCGGCCTTGTCGCGATCAGATCGCGACAGAATGCTCTGTCGTGACACGCCTGTAGATGCGGCCTATCGGGCCGTCACTTTCACAGGGTCTGAGCCCGAGTCTAACAGGGAAAGAACAGTTCATTGGGTTGTAGGCCAGACTTACCCTATTTGACATAGGGTGATTCAGAAAATCACAACTAATTGCACAAACGATGAAAAATCATGAAACCAGTTGTGAATTGTTCTAAACATGCATGGGTACTTACAGAAATAGGAATTGGAAAACAAACAGGGTTTCGACATGCCTTGGTCATGGTATTCATGAAGTAGTTAGAACAGTACACAGATGAGATCAACAAATTAATTCGCATGATATGATGGATAGAAATTAGGGCTTTCAGGGGTAAAAGAAGCCTAACATCCATCAGTTCTTACAGTAAAATTCTCATGGCATGAGGACCAGTATGCATGAAGATATGAATTTGAAAAGAGGGTTCAGGGTCATGAAGTTAACAGAACATTGAAAATTAAGAACAAAAAATTTGCTTGATGGACAATTATGAAACTAAAGGACTTTTGTTCTTGATGGACGAAACATCCTACAGATAAATTTTCATGGTTTATGCTCGTGAGAATGCCTACCTTTGACTCGTTTTGTCTTCTAGGGTTATGAACTTGAAGAACTCGGGGAAGAACTTGAGGGATCCTTCTTCTCCACGAATTCTCCTTTCCTTTGGCTCCTTCCCACGTCCAGCATGTTGGGTTGAATGTAATTCATATCATTTCCCTCCTATTTTGATGATGACAAGAGGTGTTCTTAAAGCAATTTAATTGAAACATGTCAAAAACATCATACCTGAAATTCATGTTCAAAAAGTATTTTTCAAACCACATTTATCATTTATGGTCATGATAAATCATTTAACTAATGATATATGTGTTTATTTTTCAGGTACAAACATTTTTATGCAAAAGATGAGTCGACACACCCATCAATGGTGTCGACACATCAACACAGATTCAAAGGCAAAATGTGTAAAAAGGTTGAGACTGTGTCGACACATGTCAAGAGTGTGTCGACACGAGTGGCAGTTTTTCAGAAATCAAGCCTACCCAGGTCGACACACTCTCAGAGCAGGTCGACACACTCTCAGAGCAGGCTGACACTAGACCCAGTTCCCAGAACAGCCAGTTTGCAGATTTGGGACAGCATGTCGACACACTCAAGAGCAGGTCGACACGGGACCTTCTTCCCAGAACAGCTTCTTACATATTATGGAGAGTGTGTCGACACTACCACCAGGGCAAGTCGACACACTACGGAAACTTTTCATCCTAAAGTTGATGGCTCCCACGTGTCCTTCTAGGGCGATCAGAATCTTCCTAGGAACGCGTGCCCTTGTACCCCAAAAGGGTATCTTTGGAATCCTAAGGATATAAAAGGTCTTTTTGGCTAGCCTTCACATGAGAAAAGACCCAACTCTCTTAGAGCCTCCAAAAAGCTCCTGGCGGCTAGTAAGAGCTCGTGTCTCCTTCCTCTGCTCTCCAAGTGCTTCCAGAAGACCAATTTCCACCAATTCAATGTGTGGGAATTGGAATTTGATTCCTGAAGACTCCTCTGAAGCATTCCAAGGAGGCAGATCCTGTAGAAGACTTCTTTGGTGAAGAATTCGAGGAAGATCCAACTTCTCAGATTGCAGAGCATCGACTTGGACTTCAAGCTTCACAAGTTCCTTCCCAATTCAAGCTTCTACAAGGGAGTACACCGAAGAACGAAGCCTTTCAATACAATTTATCTTTTCTTCTGTTCTTCTGAGATAGCTCTTGAGATTATGCAAGTGCTTCTGCATAAATCTCTTTAAAGTTCTAAAATTTCGACTAGATCTGTTGCTAGAGGATCTTAGTCTTAAGTTGGTGTCTAGCAAGTTTTAGTGTGAGCATTGTGCTCAGTTTGTTGTGAGTCGTCGAGCTCAGTTTGAGTTGTCAAGCTTATGGTTGGTTTGAGCAGTCTTGCTCTGTGTTTCTAGAGTAGTCTTGCTCTAGAGGTTGTGTGAGTTGTATGCTCTGAAGTGTTGGAGTTGTTAGGCTCCTTTGGGTGTGTAGCCCAGTTGTGTTAGTGAAGCCTCACGGGTTGTGAGGGATGGATGTAGGAATCACTTGGGTGATTTCCGAACCACCTAAAAAATCCTTGTGCATTTGTCTTCTGTGGTTTGATTGATTCATCCGCTAGATGCTTGCATAGGATCCATTTTAATTCACATAATCAACTTGCTTCACATCTAAGTTTTTCAACTCACTCAAATCTAATCAGATCTGTAGTTTTTCACTGATAACATTGCCTCTGATTCTAATAGTTTTCAAATTACTAAGCTTCCGCAAAAGTGGCTAAGATCTATTCATCCCCCCCCTTCTAGATCTTTTCCACACATTCATTTCGATCCTTCACAGCACCCCCTTGGCACGAGCTAGGGCCAGCCAGGAGGGTTTTAGAGGAGTATTTAAGCATCTCCCCATTCTATTTTCTATTATGACTCTAATTCCTATTTATTCCGAATTTCCTATTTCCCTCTCCCCTTTTTAGGCATAAGATCTCCTAATTGGGTTAGGCTGGGGCTAATTTCTTGGCCAACCCATTAGGGTAGGTTTAGGAATCTCAATCCAACTCAAACTTCCTTTTTAATGCATTAAATACCTCATTTCTATTTAAGTAATAATTCAATTACGAATTTAATATATTTTCCTATTTTTTTCCTTTTAAAATCTCTATTTTTGCCCACAAATTTATAATGGGTCCATTTAACAAAGCCATTACTTATTTTCATTTAATGAGTTTTATCTAATTCTCTTTTATTTAGTTTTCTAATTAATTTAATTAGTTTTTTTTATATTATTAATTTTTTTATTTTTCAAAAAATCCAGGTTGCTACATATATAGATTGTGGTATGTGGATTAAAATGTTGATGGAATAAGAGTTGTTTAATTTTTGCTGCAACATTTCATTCTATTTGTGTATATCTCAATCCATATGAATATCGTTGGGGTTTTCTCCCCTGTAGTGATTTACTCTCATCCGATGTGGGTTGGTATAACCATACTGGGTGGAAGTGGGTCGTTACATAAGTTACGAATTTAGGGTATTTTCCTATTATTCCCCTTTTAAAAATCCCTATTTTGGCCCAATAACTTTTTGTGGGTCTATTTAACAAAGCCCATTACTCCTTTTCGTTTAATGGGTTTTATTTAATTCTCTTTTCTTTGATTTTATAATTAATTTTATTTTTATATTATTGCATTTTTATTTTTCGAAAAATTCAGATTGCTACATCCTCCCCCTCTTAAAAGAATTTGGTCCCCAAATTCATATGATAATAATGGAGAGAATGTCTTACCGAAAAGATCGGGGTAGTTCTGTCTGATGATTCCTTTAGGTTCCCATGTGGCTTCTTCCACTCCACGATTGTTCCATAGGACTTTAACCACATGGATGGGACGGTTCTTGTGTTGCTGCACCTTCCGTTCTATTATCTTGACTGGCTTCTTTTCGTATGTCATGTCCCTATTTAATACCAACTTCTCATGCCGAATGATGTGTGTAGGATCGTACACATATTTCCTGAGCATGGAGACATGGAACACATTGTGTACACATGCCAAATCTGGTGGCAACGTCAGTCGATATGCAACCTCACCAACCCTTTCGAGCACTTCCAAAGGACCGATGAATCTAGGACTGAGCTTCCCTTTGGCACCAAATCTTTAGATACCACGGGTAGGTGATACCTTTAGGAGTACATGATCACCAACTTGAAATTCTAAATCTCTCCTTCTCCTGTCAGCATAGCTCATTTGTCTAGACTGAGCAATCTTGAGCCGGTCTCTAATCACCTGTATGTCCCTTGTTGTACATTATACCATGTCGGGGCCTAACCATTGCTGTTCTCCAACCTCATTCCAGCATGGAAGAGATCTACAATTTCTACCATGTAGTGCTTCAAACGGTGCCATCTTGATACTCTCCTGGTAATTGTTGTTATAGGCAAACTCAATTAGAGATAGGTGCTTGTTCTAATAGCCTTGGAAGTCTATAGTGCAGGCTCTCAACATGTCTTCAACAATTTGGTTGGTTCTTTCAGTTTGCCCATCGATTTGTGGGTGAAAGGCAGTACTAAAGTTGAGCTTAGTGCCAAGTGCACTTTGCAGTCCCTTCCAGAAGTGAGACGTGAACCTCGGATCTCGATCCGAGACAATGGATGATGGATGTAAGGCCCTCTAATTTCCGTCGTATTATTTGTATTTATGTGTGTATATTGTGCTTGTGTGTGTATGTACATATTTAAGTACGTATTAAATTAGTATAATTACGTGTGCATGTGTTTATATTAAGTATAAATAATGTATGTATTGCATGATGATAGTATGGATACAATACCATATGTATATTGCATGTATAGGTGCATGGTATGCATGGTTTTCTACATGATTTAAAGTTCTGGCCGAAGGCCACCTTGGCGTCAAGCCCAGGCCGTTTAGATGGTGTCAGCGTCCAGACATGGACGCCAACACTCATCCCGGCGTCCAGCGATATGGACGCCAATTTCTCTGACCTGCATGCGCAGCAGAGCTACAAGCTTCTGAAACAAGGTATGGCCACCATTGGGGGGATGTCCCCCAATGGCTCTGAGGGTGTCCCATCACCCTAGTGAGTGGGAGAGAGACCCTCCTAAATCCTGAACCCGAATTGGACTCTCCCACTCTTCCCTTCACCCTTGCAAGAGGAGAAAGGAGAAAGAAAAACCCTAGGAGCAAGTCTGAGAGAAAACCCATTTTGCCACCCAAAAATCCACATCCCTGGACCTTGATCCGGCGTCCCCCTGCTGCAAGGAGGTTGCTGGACCAACGAGGAAGGCTTCCCCGACCTCCCCTCGGCGTGGAGATCATCCAGGAGCCCGGAGGAGAGATCGTTTGGAGGGGGTTCTGCAACTTTCTTGAAACTGCCCAAGGAGGTCTTCACCGAGCCATAAATCCCTTGGAGGAAATTTCTAAAGGCAAGTGACCTATCCTGATGTTCCCTTATGAGTCTAGGTTGGTTTTGTGATTTTTATGGAATTTTCCTCGAGTCCTAGACCCTCCTATTCACCCAAGATTCAGAGCTCGGGTCTGTGTTTCTGCACAAACCTAGTTCGACGGCAAGGTCCCTGGACGCCTGTGATGAGCTTGGCGTCCATCGACCATGCCTCTGACTCTGAGTCAGCAGCCAGAGACCGCCGCCGAGTTCTTCTGGATAGAACAGTGAGCTGTTCTGTCCCTCTTAAACATTGATTTCGGTATGTTTTACGTGATGAGGATATATGGTAAACCTTATACTCTATGTATATTGTGCATTGTGGTGTGTGGATGAATGTGATGTGATGTTGAATGTGGAAATGGTATTCCTTAAACTTGTGACCATGAATTGTTGATTCTTGCAAAATTAGTTTTCATGATTAGAATTGTATGAAGGCCTTGGTTTTGGTCTGATCATGAAAGTCAGTGGGTCAATATATGTGTTTTGCAAATTTGGTAAATTATCCATGCTAGTGTAACGTGCTAATAAATCTGATTCGGTAGAATAAAATGAAAGCATGCAAGAATGATTTGTAGTGTTCAATCCATAGATGTATGAATTGGGGAAATTTTGTATTCTCAATTCATGCATATGTTAATAGCTTATTCTAAACAGCAAGTGGCTGATTTGCAAAATGTGTTAGACCCACGTTAACATAAGTTGTTAATAGCATGCTAATTAGGCATTTTATTTTCTGTAAATTCTAATTAGCTCAGAAAAATCTGAAAATTTGAGGGTATGACCTTGAACCCGAAAACAACATGTGGTTAAACTTTCAGGTCATTTGGATCAGTAAATAAAAAGTTATGCATTTTTCATGTTAAATGTGATAATTCGTGCATATGATCGTAATGTGATTGGATTTTTTTTAACCCAGCATGATCAGTGTGTTTACTGTGTGTTAAACTCTTGAAATTCTGTAGTACCATGTTAGGAAAAATAGAGGTATTCATGTGAGTGAGAAAGTGAATGAGATGAAGTGTTATGTGTAAAACCAAGTGTAAAACGGTAAATGTGTAAATGTGTAACTGTGCCAATGTGACACTGCTTCGGTAGAGGGCAGTGGAGCTGTATCAGGGAAAAGTCCCCCTGAGAAAGTTCAATGTGTTAAGTGACCCTAAGGGCATTAGGGGGAAATCCTGGAGGTGGACAAGTACCACTGGTTAGGGTAGAGACTTGTTCTCCCGGTCTGCGCAGTCCAAGAGTCGCCATTGGAATGCCTAGATGGCGTCTATGTGTAACGTGATGTGTATATGTCCTTCTTTGGTGGTTTGGACTATGTGTCACGGCACCTAAAATGTGTAATGTGAAATGTGTAATGTGTATGTGTCCATGTGTAAATGTGTAAGTGACATGCGAATGTGTATGTGTAAAGTGAACCATGTGAAAGAGAAAACTTGTGTAAGCAAAAATGTGAAACTAAAAATGTGAAAATGTGTTATTGAAAACCATGTGAGACAAATCTGAAATCATGTGAAATCAGTGAATTTATGTTGTCATCATCATGTTATTATGTGCAAAGATGTTTAGAATCCATGTTAGGGATAATTGGTGAAATGTGCAAAAGATAGCATGATTGTTTGATCACATGACATGTTTTATGTAGCGTTGTAGCTCTCATGCATAGGTTTTCAGCCATGAAACCATATGAAATAAGCAACCTAAAGCATGTGAAAAGGTTCATGTATGTGTTTAAAAATGTGTAAAATCCATGCTAGTTGTGTTTCCCTTCCATGTATGTAAAAGTTCATGTTGATAGCTCTCATGTTTTGATTCTTTAAAGATTAAAGTTTCATGAGTAAATTGAATAGAGACCATGTGATAGGTGAATTTTATATTAGAAATCTGAAAGCATGAGTTATGTATAAAATTGTAGAACTTTCATGATAGGTTGAAAACTTGAATTGACTAACATGCTATGTGTGGCTAATTGTAATGTGCATGTAGAAACCACTAGGACTTATAAGTGTATATCATGAGTAGTGTTGCTTGCTGAGTCCTTGGACTCACTCCTTGCTTCGGCGTACAGGTATAGTTGGTGACACGACACCGCTTGAGGAGACGATGGAGACGGACTCCGAGCGCGGAGACTAGCTAGTTGTTGGAGTTCTTTGAGATTGTGTATTTCACAGTATGTAAATTTGGAACATTGTACTAGAAGTATCATGAAAAGGATGTATAAGTGTGGACATTTGTATTTAATTTCAGCAATTTAAATCATGTGGATTTTTAGTTCTTTTATATTAAACACGAACTGCATGTATGTTTAATGTGGATGATGAATGAATGAAGACATTGGTCTTTTACTTCCGCTACTCTGTTGTATATTCGCGTGTATCTCAGCTGTTTGTATCGTTTGGGTAAATGTCCCACTGTGGCAGCACTCGCTATACTGACGTGGGTCAGTATGACCGTACCGGTGTATCGAGGGCCGTCACAATGGAACTCCGTGCAGTCTCACTATTTTCATTACATATAAAGCATCTAGTACCTCTACCGACCACTTACTCTTTATAGCGAGAAAGTGAGCGGATTTGGTTAATCGGTCGACAATGACCCATATGGCATCAAGTCCACCAGGAATCTTGGGTAATCCCATGATGAAGTCCATGCCAATACTTTCCCATTTCCACTCTGGAATATCTAAGGGTCTAAGTACGTCAGCAGGGCGCAGGTGTTCTGTAATACCCTCAAATTTTAAATATCATGTTTTACTTATAAATTCTTGTTTATGCAAACCGATTAGACTTAAATTGAGATATTTAGGATTTAGGGTATGTTTAAGACACTTTATCATACCCAGGTATCACTTTCGGTCGTGCGCACCCCGATAGGGTGACACCGAAAAACTGTAACGAAAATGAAATTTGAGAACACCATAATTCTTAGAAAAATGTGGTGATGTCAAATATGTAATTATCTGAAATTTTTGACGACCGCATTTTGAGATTTAGCCGACGCAACTATTTTTGGGGTGATTTTTTCACCTAGTGGAAAATAAATTCTAAAATTTAAATAAAAATCTCCATAATTTGTAAAACCTTCATATTAGTCTATGGTTGAAATTTCAAGTTAAACGGATATCATTAGGACACCCAAACATGAAGATCTTTAGCCCAGCTGATTTATGGGCTATTTACGACAGGGATTTTTCTGGGAATTACATATGCCTACGTGTGAGGAGCTGGGTAAGCCACCTCACTTATCTAGAAGGTTTGCATGTTAACCCTTATGTGTTAAACCCGGAGATGTGCATGCTTAATGTGTCAATAGTAAAAACCAAATGGTTTTTACTATTACACCTGGATGGGGGAGGTGTCAATGTGCATGGGAGATTTGGTATTCTATAAAAGCCCTTCACCAGCCGACGTCCCAGCCTTTCTCTCTTCCACCTTTGCTGCTCTTGGCAGTCCCTTCGCTTTGGAGAGTGTTGCCATTGTTGTTGCTTGCAGGAGACTACCCTACTAGAGGTGTAGCTACCGTGGCTGTTACCTCTACATTTACTGTAACTGCCGAAGTCCCTATTTCAGCAGTCTTCTTACTTCCTCATCTTGTTGCTGTGTTGATTTCTACGTAAAGAGGAAGAAGATAAGAACTTTTTGTTCTCTTCCAGTCAGGTAGTTCCCAACCTCTCTTTGTACTTCTATTCTCCATTTGAGTTGGAAAGATTATAGCTTCATACGAGTTGCCTTTGAGCTTGTTAACAAGTTATGTATAAGTTTGTTTACGAGATTGTAATCCAAGATTCTTTTGTTGATCTCTCCAATTACCATTGGAATCATATAGTTATCAAGGAGCATCCTCACTCCTATTACAAATTAAGTAGTTTCTAACTTCTTCTTCCACCCTTGATTCATCTTATATTATAGAGCCTTGCTAGAATTTTGATATCTTAGAACATGTGATTACTTTCCATTTAGTATTTGTACCTCAAACCTTGATTTTGGAGCATTAAATACTTTGAGTTTCAGAGTTTATATTGTGGAAATCTTTCCATCTAATCCTTGTATAAGGGCCATACTTCTAGTACTACATTATGTCTAGTTTCTAGCTAGACAAGCTTGAATTGTAAACCTCTCGTTTCATCTTTCTTTTTCAGTTTATAAACCACTATGAGAACTCTAATTAGACTCTTCCATTTGATATAAAACATGTCTTGGTTTATAGTTTCTATAATTAGGGTGCTTAGCACAGATTTACAAATCATTTCTGGAAGTTCTGCTGCTACCTGTCGACAGCCAGCCCAAAGCTGTCGACAGGCGCATGTCTTCCAGAAAATGAGATGTCTGGACTGTAGCTATCTGTCGACAGCCAGCCCCTTGCTGTCGACAGATACCCACAGAACCAGAAACTTTGAGTTCTGTCTTCTACTACCTGTCGACAGCCCCTTCCTGGCTGTCGACAGCTACAGTTCTGATTGAATTTCTGCACTCTTCATGTCTGAATCCATGCTAAAACTTCATCCTAAAAGCCAATAAAGTTACCCTCTCATTTTCCTTGGTATTACTGTCATACCACAGAAAAGTTTACCCACATTATGTACCTTAACCTCCTTGAATTATTCTTAACATTGTCAATTGCGAATAGTACTTCGATTGAGTCTATTCTTCTGTATTCGGTAAATGAGTCTATAAAACCTGGTCACCTAAGAGTTCATATGTTTGAACACCTTATGAGATGTGAATAACTTGTGATGACAATTGTGGATCTTCATTTCCTTGGATTCTTATGTGATTTCAACCTTCCAAAGTTATTGGCTTTGAGTCATAACCCTGTCTCAACCAATTGTCTTTCTTATATTATTGAACTCCGAACAACTTTGTCACCAAGATATCTGTATTAATTCTCAATCAAAAAAACCTTTGGATTTCCAATCTATGTTATACTCATGAAAAGAAATTTATGATATGAAGACAGTGTTCTCTTCAAAGAGGGTTTAGGATCACTTGTGGTAGCACGAGCCATTTGTGATCAGCTGAGGGCGACAGTTTGTAGGTAAATCCAAGTCAATGGACTGACGATGGTGGGTAATAAACCCCGTTCTTACGCAATGAACAAGATCTAAGGTGCTGGAAATGCCTAGGCACTGAGGATATATTTACGACTATATAGTAACCTCTTGAGAGCAGTGATGCCTGTCGAATTGTTCTGAAATCAAGTATGATAAGAATTTGAAAGACAAGTATGACTTTTGTTCTGAAGTTTGTTTGAGCCCGTTATGAAGTTAACATTGGGCTATATGTTTATGTTAAGTATGAAATTCATGAGCAAATCTATTTTGATCCATATACGCATTTTGTTGAATACTTACTCAGTTCTGAAATTGAAACTCCTACTCTATGCTTACTTACACCTACTGAGTCCTTTCGAGTCATGCTTTTGTTTCCTCCAAACCTTTCAGATTGAAGATGTGTATAATCTCAACTACACATGAATCCAATTCCGCTGCAAACGATGAAGAGATGAAGAAGAATAGTGTAGTCTTAGTAGTTTTTTCAGTTGATGATGTATTAAGTTAGAGAGAGAAACTTGGCTTTTGTAAATAATGAGTATTAATACTTTGTTACCTTGTATCTTATAATATGTTCAAAGATACATTTGTAGAATGGTTTGCTAATGTTGAGCATTACACGGATTTATCTACCCATAATGAAAATTTGTCATTGTAACCCCTCTTCCAATCAAAGGTTATGTATGTGTTTGTGTGATGTCGGAGGAGGGTGTTACGGAGGTGGTATCAGAGCAAGGTTATGGGTGATAGATATTTCTATGACCATTTTCACAAAGGAAATAAATAAAACCTTTGTGTGTATTCTAGAATCTCTAAAGATCATATTCGTTCTAACAAAATTTAAGTAGTTAGCATGAATTAATTGGATGTGTTTGATGGTGTTCCAGGAAATGGCAGACAAAGGAAAACTATCGACACATCCAGTGAAGATAGACATGAGGAAATTGAAGAAGGTTCTAGGGGGGAAGTTCCCAATATATTACCGGCCAGAAACTCTCAAGAAGGAAGTACTAGAACTCCTGATTTTGCTACTTTTATGCAGTCATTTCAGGGAATGGTGCAAACACTAATGAATAACCAACAAGATGTGGGTGGAGAAAGAATTTCTGGAGCATCGTTGTTGGAGAAATTTAAGAAGATGGGATCTCCAACCTTCAAAGGAAGTAGCCAACCTAAAATTGTAGAAGGATGGGTTAGATAAATGGAAAAGATATTTAAGGCAATTAGATGTGAAGAAGAAGACAAAGTCACATTGGCGACTTATATGCTTCGGGATAGAGCAGATGAATGGTGGCAATCTACCATGAGAAATGCATTCAGAAATAGAGAAGATAACATTAGTTGGGGAGAATTCCTAAGAGAGTTGTATGAAAAATACACTTTACCACACGTCAAGGATAGGAAAGAAGTGGAATTTTTGCAATTGGAACAAAAAGACATGACGGTGGCGGAATATGAAACAAAATTCACTGAGCTGGAAAAATATGCACCACACATTTGTGATAATGAACTCAGAAGGGTAAAGAAGTTTGTGAGAGGATTGAAACCCAGTGTGAGGAGCAGGGTAGCTCCACTAGATCCCCAGAGCATGGCAGTAGCACTAAAGACTGCATTTATAGTGGAATCTGAGTTTATGGAGCATATGAAAAACAAAGAGACCAATGGGGGTAAGAAGAAAAATGTGTATACCAAGGAAACGAAAGGTCAAAAGTGAAAGGTTGATTCAACCAAGTAGCAGGGAGAACAGAAAAAGAGTTGGCCCGTGTGTGTTCAATGTGGAGGATGACACCCCGATGATGAGTGCTGGAAAGTAGCAGGAAAATGTTATGGATGTGGTCAGAAAGGGCATATGATTATGGACTGTCCACACAAAGCAGACCAGTCAAAAGTGCAAAAGCCACAACCTTACTTTCAGCAAGCCCCAAGACAACCACCTAAGGGACCAGCTAGAGTCTTTGCTTTGACTAAGGAGGAAGCTCAAGGCACCCCCACTGTAGCTGAAGGTATTCTCCTGACCGAAAATATGTATGCTAGTGTTATTTGACCCTGGATCTACTCACTCTTTTATTTCTCGAGTATTTGTTAATTTCATATCTCGGAAACTAGAGAAATTGGTAGGAAGTATGGTACTTGACTCTCCGACTGGTCAAATAGCTACACTTACTTCTCTTATTCCTAAAATAAACCTGAAAATAGGAGAATGTGAACTTACTGCATATGTATATGCACTGGATAACATGCAAGAGTTTGATATTATACTGGGAATGGATTGGTTAGCAGAAAATCATGCAGTATTAGATTGCCATAAGAAAGTTTTAACATTTAAAAGGCTGGGATTAGTAGATTTCAGCTATACATGCCCAAAGAATAATGGAAACAAGAAGACTATATCAGCACTTAAAGCCATGAAATGGCTGAGAAATGGTTGTCAAGGTTATCTGGCAGGTGTGATGGCCATATCAAATGAGCATAAACAGGTATTAGTTCAAGATATTGATGTTGTAAAAGAATTTCCAGATGTCTTTCTTAATGATTTATCTGGATTACCTCCAATTAGAGAAATTGACTTTACCATTGAACTTTTACCTGGAACTTTGCCTATATCCATAGCTCCTTATATAATGGCACCAGCTGAGTTCACAGAATTAAAGAAACAGTTACAAGATTTATTAGACAAAGGTTTTATTAGACCTAGTGTGTCACCATGGGGAGCACCGGTATTGATTATAGAAAGTTGAATCAAGTTACAATCAAGAACAAATATCATTACCAAGAATTGATGACTTATTTGATCAACTTCGGTCTGCCACAATATTCTCTAAGATTGATCTAAGGTCCGGATACCATCAATTGAGAGTTAAAGAAGATGACATTTCTAAGACAGCATTTAGAACCAGATATGAACATTATGAGTTTTTAGTACTTCCATTTGGACTCACTAATGCACCTGTTGTATTTATGGATTTGATGAACATGGTATTCCAGCCTTATTTGGATAATTTTGTGGTGGTATTTATAGATGATGTGTTGATATATTCATCTAATGAGGAAGAACACAAAGAACATTTGAGAGTTGTACTACAAACCTTAAGGAATCATCAATTGTATGGTAAGTTAAGTAAATGTGAGTTTTGGCTTAAGGAAGTGAAATTTTTGGGTCATGTGATTTCTGGAAAAGGTGTGGCTATAGACCTGAGTAAAATTGAAGCATTTCTAAATTGGGAAAGACCCAAAAATCCATTAGAAATCTGAAGTTTCTTGGGATTAGCTGGTTACTATAGGAGATTTATTGAAGGCTTTTCTTCTATAGCTATGCCTTTGACTCAATTAACCAGAAAAGAAATACCTTTTGTGTGGAATGAGAAATTTGAGGCCAGTTTTCAGGAATTAAAAGGGAAGCTTACCACAACTTCAATTCTTACTTTACCTCAAGGATCGGGAGGATTTACGGTCTACACGAATGCATCTCAAAAAGGAATTGGAGGTGTTCTTATGCAACATGGGAAAGTGGTAGCTTATGCCTGTAAACAATTAAAAGATCATGAAAGGAATTATCCGGCTCATGACTTAGAATTGGCAGCAATCATACATGCTTTGAAGATCTGGCGCCACTACTTATATGGGGAACAATTTGAAGTTTATACTGACCATAAGAGTTTAAAGTACATATTTTCTCAGAAGGAAATAAATCTAAGACAAAGGAGATGGTTAGAATTTTTGAAGGATTGTGATTTTACAGTAAATTACCATCCAGGTAAAGCTAATGTAGTTGCTGATTCTTTGAGCAGAAAGAAATCAAGAGCATTACATTTGCACCAACAGTGGAAAGAAATGACACATTTGATCGAATATTCACCAAGGTGTGATGCAGAAAATCTGATATTGGCACAATTGACAATAAGGTCAGTATTATTAGATAAAATTGGTGAAGCACAGAACCAAGATCAGAAACTAAAAGAGATGGTAAATAAACCAGGATACATCAGAGATGGTCAAGGGATAATTAGATTTCAAAACAGAATATGCATACCGAAGAATGAAGAAATTAAAAGTGAGTTATTGAAGGAAGGGCACAAATCTCAGTATTCGATTCATCCTGGAAGCTCTAAAATGTATCAGGATCTGAAAAAGCAGTTTTGGTGGCATGGAATGAAAAAGGACATAGCAAAATTTGTGAGTAAATGTCTGACATGTCAACAAATAAAGGTTGAGCACCAAAAGCCAGCAGGGCCTATACAACTAATTGAAATTCCAATATGGAAATGGGAGCAGATAACTATGGACTTTGTGATGGTTTTGCCAAAGACAAGGAAGAAGCATGATGCTATTTGGGTAATTGTGGATAGATTAACTAAATCGGCTCATTTTCTAGAAATTACGAAGACACAATCATTAGAAGATTTGGCTCAATTGTAAGTAAAGGAAATAGTGAGACTTCATGGAATTCCTTTGTCAATAATTTCGGATAGAGATCCAAGGTTCACTGCTAGATTTTGGAAACGTTTGCAGGCAGCCATGGGTACACAATTAAAATTTAGTTCAGCATATCATCCACAAACCGATGGCCAATCAGAAAGAACTATCAGAACACTCGAAGATATGCTAAGAGCCTATAGTTTGGATTGGTGTGGTAGCTGGGATGATTACCTACCCATGATTGAGTTTGCATACAATAATAGTTACCATACAAGTATTGGAATGGCACCATATGAGGCATTATATGGTAGACCCTGTAGATCACCCCTCTGTTGGGCAGAAGTGGGAGAAAAGAGTCTCATTGGGTCAGAATTAATTCAGAACTGCTCAGAGAAGATTAAGCTAATCAGGAAGAGATTACTAATAGCTCAAGACAGGAAGAAGAAGTATGCTGATAGAAGAAGAAGGCCACTGGAGTTTAACATAGGTGATTATGTATTTCTAAAGATCTCTCCAACCAAAGGTATCATGAGATTTGGTAAGAAAGGAAAACTCAGTCAAAGATATGTAGGACCTTTTGAAATATTGCAGAGAATAGGAAAAGTAGCATATCAGTTAGCTCTACCGCCCTCTTGGTCACACATTCATAATGTATTTCACATATCTATGTTGAGGAAATACATAATGGACCCCTCCCATGTGATCAACCATGAAGATGTGGAAATACAGTCAGATTTAACCGTACAAGAGGAACCCGTAAAAGTATTGGATATGAAAGAACGAGTTCTTAGAAACAAAACAGTTTCTATGGTGACGATCTTATGCAAAAGTGCGTTCATCGAAGAAGAAACATGGGAATTGGAGCAAGAGATGAAAGAAAAGTATCCACAGCTATTCGGTAAGTAAATTTTGCCAATTTCGAGGACGAAATTTATTTTAACAGGGGGAGAAATGTAATACCCTCAAATTTTAAATATCATGTTTTACTTATAAATTTTGTTTATACAAACCGATTAGACTTAAATTGAGATATTTAGGATTTAGGGTATGTTTAAGACACTTTATCATACCCAGGTATCACTTTTAGTCGTGCGCACCCCGATAGGGCGACACCAGAAAACTGTAACGAAAATGAAATCTGAGAACGCCATAATTCTTAGAAAAATGTGGTGATGTCAAATATGTAATTATCCAAAATTTTTGACGACCGGATTTTGAGATTTAGTCGACGTAACTATTTTTGGGGTGATTTTTCACCTAGTGGAAAATAAATTCTAAAAATTAAATAAAAATCTCCATAATTTGTAAAACCTTCCTATTAGTCTATGGTTGAAATTTCAAGTTAAACAGATATCATTAGGACACCTAAACATGAAGATCTTTGGCCAAGCTGATTTATGGGCTATTTACGGTAGGGATTTTTCTGGGAATTACATATGCCTACGTGTGAGGAGCTCGGAAAGCCACCTCACTTATCTAGAAGGTTTGCATGTTAACCCTTATGTGTTAAACCCTGAGATGTGCATGCTTAACGTGTCAACAGTAAAAACCAAATGATTTTTGTTGTTACACCTGGACGGGGGAGGTGTCAATGTGCATGGGAGATTTGGTATTCTATAAAAGCCCTTCACCAGCCGACGTCCCAGCCTTTCTCTCTTCCACCTCTGCTGCTCTTGGCAGTCCCTTCGCTTTGGAGAGTGTTGCCATTGTTGTTGCTTGGAGGAGACTACCCTACTGGAGGTGTAGCTGTCGTGGCTGTTACCTCTACATTTACTGTAACTGCCGAAGTCCCTGTTTCAGCAATCTTCTTACTTCCTCACCTTGTTGCTGTGTTGATTTCTACGTAAAGAGGAAGAAGAATAAGAACTTTTTGTTCTCTTCCAGTCAGGTAGGTTCCAACTCTCTTTGTACTTCTATTCTCCATTTGAGTTGGAAAGATTATAGCTTCATACGAGTTGCCTTTGAGCTTGTTAACAAGTTATGGATAAGTTTGTTTACGAGATTGTAATCCAAGATTCTTTTGTTTGATCTCTCCAATTACCTTGGAATCATATCGTTATCAAGGAGCATCTTCACTCCTATTACAAATTAAGTAGGTTTCTAACTTCTTCTTCCACCCTTGATTCATGTTTATATTATAGAGCCTTGCTAGAAATTTCGATATTACTTTCCATTTAGTAGTTGTACCTCAAAACTTGATTTTGGAGCATTAAATACCTTGAGTTTGAGAGTTTATCTTGTGGAAATCTTTCCATCTAATCCTTGTATAAGGGCCATACTTCCAGTACTACATTATGTCAGTTTCTAGCTAGACAGCTTGAATTGTAAACCTCTCGTTTCATCTTTCTTTTTCAGTTTATAAACCACTATGAGAACTCTAATTAGACTCTTCCTTTGATATAAAACATTTCTTGGTTTATAAGTTCTATAATTAGGGTACTTAGAACAGATTACAAATCATTTCTGGAAGTTCTGCTGCTACCTATCAACAGCCAGCCCAAAGCTGTCGAGAGGCGCATGTCTTCCAGAAAACCAGATGTTTGGACTGTACCTATCTGTCGACAGACAGCCCCTTGCTGTCGACAGATACCCACAGAACCAGAAATCCTGAGTTCTATCTACTACTACCTGTCGACAGCCCCTTCCTGGCTGTCGAAAGCTACAGTTCTGATTTGAATTTCTGCACTCTTTCATGTCTGAATCCATGCTAAAACTTCATCCTAAAAGCCAAGAAAGTTACCCTCTCATTTTCCTTGGTATTTACTGTCATACCACAGCAACGTTTGTTGGGTTCATATTCTGGAAACTAAGTGAATTCACATTCTAAATGATAAATGTTAATCAAACAATGTTTTTAAATGATGAATGAGTTGAATTGAGGTTTCATACATGTCAATTAACATGATACAATATTTGGTTATCTATGCCTTCATTATACCTAACTATACATGTTTTATCATGTAGGTACAAGTGCATATAACCAAGCCTTCACAAATCATGAGAAAATGATCACAAGTACATTATATACATGTACCTGTCGACAGACCCAAAGGCATATGTCGACAGATGCCACAGTTGTGATCAGACAGAAAAGTACTAAGTTCAGAAAAAGAGCACCTGTCGACAGATGCTCAGAAGACCTGTCGACAGATGTCACAGACAGAAATGCCAGAGTTCTGTGTTTTGGCAAAACTGACTTTGTCTGTCGACAGATGGATGTCGCCTGTCGACAGATGCCACAGGCCAGAACTACCTGAAATCTGTCTATTGCAAATCTGTTGCAATCTGTCGACAGACACTCAATACCTGTCGACAGACGCAGAGAGTCTTCAAATACGGAAACCTTCCTTCATACCGAGATTGTGTTTTCAAGTCCCACGACTCTCCATATGAAAACACAACTATATAAGCATCCTTTTGAAGAGAATCTCGTACAGAAGCAGCCACAACCAAAAACCCTAAAGCCAAGTCCAAGAGAAAAGAGTTGTTGCTGCTCTGCTTCAAGTCTGCAGTGCAGAGACCGGAAGATCTGTTGATCCTGCAGTACTGAAGATAGATCGTCGTGGATTCAACCTTCTCCATCAATCCAAAGCAGTCAAGTCGAAGTTTGAACTCCATCCAGACGTTCTCAGAAGAGTTCCACATCAGGATTTACTCCTATACTCTGAACTCTTCCTGTTTCACAATTCTTATCAATCGTGTGTGTGTTTGTGTGATTCAAGCGTCTCTTGTGCTTGAGATCACGTGTGTGTGTTGTTCTGATCGTGGGTGCACATCAGAAAACACGTGTGTGTGTGAGTTGTAGTCACCGAACTCGCTCATAAGCAGTTTATTCTGTGTGTGTGTGTGTGCCGTGGACGTAGGATACACTGTTGTGTACTCCGAACCACGTAAATCTGCGTGTCTCGTGGTTTGATCGTTTCTACGATAGATGTTTGATAGGCACGTTGCATATTCACACGCTAGATAGGTTTCTACTTCATCTACACATAGTTTAGATCTTGATACTGTCTTGTTAATCTGTGCTTTAAGAAAAAGAACGTGATAATAGTTTTTAAGAGACAGTAATCTATTCAACCCCCCTTCTAGATTACTATATTGGGAATTCCGCAACCCTTCAATTGGTATCAGAGCCGAGTTTCTCCGATTTATTGCTTTATCTATTTGATCTTACGATCAGGAGATTCACGGTCAAATGGAATCTACCAAGGGGTATATGGCCGAGGGACACTCAGTGACCAGGCCACCCTTCTTTGATGGCACTGACTATCCATATTGGAAAAACCGTATGCAGGTGTTTCTACGTGCACAAACTTTGAACTATGGAAGATAGTCAGCAAAGGAGCGTACACACTACCTCAGGATGAAGATACATGGACAAAGACCAGATTGCCAAGGGACACTCAACTGGAGCGCCCTCAACATGATGCAGTGCGCGGTCCACCCAAAGGAGTATTCAAGAGTCTCCACATGCACCTCAGCTAAGGAGATGTGGGACAAGCTCGAGTTATATATGAAGGTACGTCTGAGGTGAGAGAATCCAAGGTAAGCATGCTAGTCTCAGAATATGAAATGTTTAAGATGAACCATGATGAGACAATTTCTGACATGTTTGCTAGATTCATGGTACTTATAAATGGATTGAAAGGTCTTAAAAAGGAATACTCAGAGAGTGATTTGGTGAGGAAGATACTTCGGTCTCTTCCATCCTCTTGGAACACCAAAGTCACTGTCATCGAGGATTCCAAGAATCTTTCAACAATGAAAGTGGATGAATTGATTGGATCTCTCATGACTTATGAACTAAATGTAAAAAGAAAAGAAACTGAAGAGAATCCAAGGAAGTCTATTGCCTTGAAGGCTTCCAAGAAAGTCTCTTCAGATTCCAAAAAGAGTGCCCAACAGGAAGGTTCTGAGTCTGAAACCTCCACTGATAGTGAGAATGACGAAATGGCCATGCTCACTAGACAGTTTAAGAAGTTCCTAAAATTCAAAAGAAGAGGTTCAGGAAACTCCAAACCTTTCCAAAAGGGCACCAACAGGTTTGATTCGTCCAATAAAAAATCTGATGTTGTGTGCTATGAGTGCAAGAAGCAGGGACACATGAGAGGAGAGTGCCCCGAGCTCAAGAAGAAACTGAAAAAGGACAAGTTCGTCTTCAAGAAAGCCAAAGCAATGCTGGCTACATGGAGTGATGAAGACGATGACGAAAAAAGTCAAGCTACCTCAGGAGATGACGAGATTCACTGTCTCATGGCAAGGAGTGATGACTCCTCTGAGGTAAACTCTTCCTTTGAATCATTTTCTACTACTGAATGGGAAGAAGCTTACACTGTCCTTTTTGAAAAATTCTGTCAATTCAAATCAGAAAATAAAGCACTCAAGAAGAGAGTTAATTCCCTTGTTCATGAAACGATAATAATGATGAAATTGAATCTCTGAATAAGGTAATTGACATGATGAAAATAGATGAACAAACACACAGTGAAGAGATGGATAGCATGAAAATTAAGCTTCAAGAAGTTCAAAAGAGAAAGATGATCTAATGAACTCTCTTGAAACTCTAAACAGTGAGCATGCTAATCTAAAAGAGAAATTGGAAAAAGCTGAAAAGGAGTTAAAAGGCAAATCAAAGGATCTATCTAGTTTTGTTAAGAGCAAACAAATCTAGATGCAATCTTAGGATCCAATGTGTTTGTTGCTAGACATGGGATTGGGTTTCAAAATCCTAAGCCAAAGGAAATTGGCAAAAATCTGTTGACTGATTTCATTGATCCTACCCCAAGTTCTAGCAATCAAAATCCCTCAAAGAAAAGGAAAAATCAATCCAAGGGTAAAAACCAGGAACCTAAGGCTACCAAATTTGTTCCAACTAAGCTTAAGGAGTTTGCTACTAACCCCAAACAGGGATGTCCCAAGGAAAAACAGCAAGTCCCTAAAGCTAAGTTCACTAGGCAACAAAAGGGTAAGATGCCTATGCATGCTCCTAAGAATCCAAAGCCCACTGTTGTTCATAAGCCATCATCATGTAAAATCTGTAAAAAGATTGGGCACAATGAAAAACAATGCTGGAACAATCCAATAAAACAGAAAATCAAACAAATTTGGATTCCAAAGCATTTACTGTTTGGCATGAATGATAAAACGGCACCCAAAGTAATTTGGGTACCAAAACCTCTTGTCTAATCCACATGTGCAGGAATGCCTAGCAGCTCACAATCAAAACAAATGGTACCTGGATAGTGGCTGCTCGAGGCATATGACGGGCGATAAAGAAAAATTCAGTTTGCTCGTGGAAAAAGACGGAGGTCACGTTGTCTTTGGAGGTAACAACAAAGGCCAGATCATCGGCTCAGGTAAGGTTGGTAAGTTTGCCTCCAACTCAATAGATAATGTACTATTAGTTGATGGTCTTCATCACAATTTGCTTAGCATAAGTCAATTGTGTGATAAGGGCCATAAAATTGTTTTTGAATCAGATTCATGTCAAATCTTTGATAAGGAAACAGGAAGTCTCAAATTTTCTGGAAAAAGAATGAATAACATCTACATGGTTGATTTAGATGATCCAGAAAATAATGATTTATGTCTTGTAGCAAATAAACAGGATGAGCTTACATTGTGGCATCGTAGGCTTGGTCATGCGAGTTACAATGTTTTGCACAAGATCATGAGGCTCAAACTGGTAAGTGGACTTCCTGAAATCCCATTCAATAAAAATGAAAATTTCTGTGATGCATGTGCACAGGGAAAACAGACCCGAAAAGCCTTCAAATCGAAAGCACCGGTAAGTACTTCCAAAGCTTATGAACTGTTGCACATGGACCTATTTGGACCTACTAGAACACTGAGTCTCAATGGCAAACGGTATGGCTTTGTCATTGTAGATGATTTTTCTAGGTTCACTTGGGTGAAATTTCTGGCTCATAAGAATGATGCAATTAATGTTTTTGAAGAATTCTTCAATAAAATTGAGCATGGAAATGTCCACAAGATATGCTCCATCCGCACTGATCACGGGGGAGAATTTGACAACAACTCCTTCACTGATTTCTGCAGGAACCAAGGAATAGAACACTTGTTCTCCTCCCCAAGAACTCCAGAACAAAACGGGGTTGTGGAGAGGAAGAATAGAACCTTGGTGGAGATGGCTCGTACGCTTCTGGTCGAAAATCAACTTGCAAGAACCTTTTGGGCAGAAGCGGTAAACACGTCATGCTACATTCTTAATCGAGCCATGGTAAGACCGGTATTCAAGAAAACTCCCTATGAGCTTCTGAAAGGTAAGAAACCATCCCTTGGATACTTCAGAGTTTTTGGTTCAAAGGTGTTCATACATAACAATGATAAAACTGATTTGGACAAATTTGAAGCCAAAAGCGACAAAGGTATTTTTCTTGGATACTCAGAACACTCTAGAGCTTATAGAGTGTTTAATCTTAAAACCAGAAAAGTGGAAGAAACTCCACATGTTGTATTTGATGAATCTCAAACCAAATCTAACAGTTCTAATCTTTACAGGTTTCAAGATGAAACTGAAGATACAACACATGAAGAACTGCAAAGCAAACCAAATACAATCTCTAAGTCAGTTCCAAAAATAAACAGTGGCTATCTACGCAGGTACAATGATGAAGATGACGGACTTCTGTTCAGAAATGAAGATGAAGTACCTGCACAAGATCCACAACAAGAGGATGAACCACAACATGAAAGTCCTCCAGCCACCCCTCCTCCAGAACAGTCTCCTCAAGTGCAAGATCAACCCGGTCCTTCAACAATCACTAATGTGAGGTACTCTAAAGCACATCCACTTGAGAATGTCATAGGTAACATAAATGATTCAGTTCAAACTAGGTCTCAAGTTAATCAAATAGTTGAACAGGATCATTTAGCCTTTGTCTCTCAAGTGGAGCCTAAAAATGTTGAAGAAGCCTTGAAAGAAAACTCATGGATTGATGCTATGCATGAGGAGCTAGGCCAATTTCAAAGAAACAATGTCTGGAGTTTAGTTCCTAGAACCCCCGAAATTTCTGTAATTGGGACAAGATGGGTCTTTAGGAATAAACTAAATGAAGAGGGAAAGGTGGTGAGAAACAAGGCTAGACTGGTTGCAAAGGGTTATAATCAGGAATTTGGTGTGGATTTTGAAGAATCTTTTGCACCTGTAGCTAGGCTAGAAGCAGTCAGAATCTTGTTAGCTTATGCATGTTCAAACAAGTTCAAACTATATCAAATGGATGTTAAAACTGCTTTCTTAAATGGCTACATTAAAGAGGAAGTTTATGTCTCTCAACCACCTGGCTTTGAACTTCATGACAAACCAAACCATGTATATAAATTGCACAAGGCTCTCTATGGTTTGAAACAGGCACCCCGAGCTTGGTACGACAGGCTAAGCCAATTTCTGGTAAGCAAAAACTACTCACGAGGTAAAGTAGACCAAACTCTCTTTACAAAGAAAGTTCGCACACACATCATTGTTGTTCAAGTGTATGTGGACGACATAATCTTTGGTTCTACTAACCCTTCACTGTGTGAAGAATTCTCACATCACATGCACAGTGAATTTGAGATGAGTTTAATGGGGGAGCTTCAATTTTTTCTTGGTCTGCAGGTCAAGCAAATGGAAGATGGCTTCTTCATAAACCAAGAAAATATGTCAAAGAGCTTCTCAAGAGATTTCAGTTTGAAACTGCAAAACCTGCCTCAACACCGATGAGCACAAGCATTAAGCTAGAAAGTGATGAGAAAGGTAAACCGGTAGATGCTAAACACTTCCGAGGTATGATCGGCTCACTCCTCTATCTTACTGCAAGTAGACCTGACATACAATTCAGTGTTTGCCTCTGTGCTAGATATCAATCTAGTCCAAAGGAAAGCCACCTAATTGCAGTTAAGAGAATATTCAGGTATCTCTCAGGTACACATGACATGGGTCTTTGGTATCCAGCAGGTAGTAGCTTTAACTTAATCTCATATTCTGATGCTGACTATGCTGGATGTAAAATTGACAGGAAGAGCACTAGTGGCTATTGCCAGATGCTTGGTGGTTGCATGGTTTCGTGGGCATCCAAGAAGCAACATTCGGTTGCACTCTCCACTGCAGAGGCAGAATATGTTGCTGCAGGGAGTTGTGCAACACAAGTGTTGTGGATAAAAAGTCAGTTGTGTGACTACGACATTGACCTTGGATGCACACCAATCCTATGTGACAACACTAGTGCAATCAATCTATCAAAAAATCCCATTCAACACTCTAGGACAAAACACATAGAAATCCGTCATCACTTCTTGAGAGATGAGGTAGCCAATAGAAATTTGGAAATTAGCTTCATACCAACAGAACAACAACTAGCTGATATCTTTACAAAACCATTGGCTGAGGATAGGTTCACATCCCTTAGAAGAGAATTAGGCTTATGTAAAATTCAGTGACACAAATCCCAAGTCCTTGATGTATGTTCCTTGTAAGCAACAACTATGGGTATATCAAATGGTGATTTGTGGAAAAACAAGTTCGGCTTGTTTGGAAACTTTCATTATGCGTGAGAAAATATTCTCCGCCAAGTACCCGTAGTTGGAGCCCATTAAGGGACATCCATGTTGGATAAAGGGGTAAGTTTCATTTCATTAGCCAAATTACTCTGAAAAACAAACAAAAAATCATAAATCGAAAAATACCAAAAACAGTTTCAATTCCATGAATGGTCTGCTGAATACATGTGTGCATATCTTGCTTGAATTGAATTGCATTGCTTAAATTTTGAGTCTTTTCATGAGCACACATTATGGGGGAGCTAGTTTAGATTAGATGGGTGTTATTGTGAAGGAAATCACTTCTCCTTGCTGTTCACTAACTCCTTCACATAGGATGATATTTTCACATTCCCTTCTATCTCTAAACTGGTCTTCAATAGGTATCTGTCGACAGCCCCTATTCCCTTTGTCGACAGAACAGCCTTCACAGAACCCAGTTCTGATTTCTGTGTGCAGCTGTCGACAGTCGACAACGCATCTGTCGACAGACATGCACAGTTTTGTCCTCCCAGCAAAGCCAATATCAGTCTGTGTGTAGCTGTCGACAGACACAATCTTGCCTGTCGACAGATAACACAGTATTTCAACCAGCAGAACACCCATTCATCTGTCTGTGTGTGACTGTCGACAAGCTCTCTTTGCTGTCGACAGACACTCTTCACTTGGAATTTCAAGCCTATTCAATCAAAAATCCTTGAGCTGGTTTCTCTAAAATGTCTAAGGTGTCTATATGGTGTTAATAACATATATGATCACATCATGTGCATAAGATATTAAAGCAATTTTCAACAATCTTGTGATTTTTACATACTACTCATGTTGAGTCTAGGTTCCATCATTCTGGAAACATTTCACTATTTTCAAAAACTTAACACCTAACTCTTCTTCATAATTTACAAGTAGGCAAACATGGTTCTTTTTTTTAAGGTATTATGATCACTAAGTTTAATGTCTACAATTGATGGATAATCAATCACTACATTGATATTGGGTTATTAAAACAATACTTGGAGAAAAGCTACCTATTTCTAAACAAATTCATTCCATTAGCTTAAAATGAATCAAATTTGGAAAAATGCAGAGCAATGATGAGTTCTTGCTAAGTAACCGGGGAGTGGGCATCACAAATGTTTGCCCTCGCGTCAAAAGGCTAATTCATCAACTCTGTACAACGGTATGATGGACACTTTCACTGAGTAACTGGGGGTACGGGCACGTATAATGTCTACCCTCATGTTCAAAGGTGTGAAGTTCTCTTAACTACCACTTTTTCCCATTGCATTAAAGAATGGCAAATAAAGAAAAATTGAAATAGTGTGAAGCCTCCACTGAGTGATAATTCCCTTGGGTCATTGATGTTTTTGAATGTCTTGACATTTAGATATTTCTCTCATTGATCCTTTGAACCTCAACTATGAGGGTTGTGTTGTCCTACACTCTAATCAATCAAAAGAAGAGTAAAAGTGTTCCTATTTTTTGATCTAAGTGAGTGTTTTCTTAATGCTTCCACTTAAGACTAACTAAGTATTATGTTTGAACCATTGAGATAATTGAAGTGGCTTTTCATCTACATGTATATGATAGGTTCTTAAATATGTATTCATCATCTATTCACCTTAAGTAAATCAGTAAACAACCACTGCTCAAGAGTTCTCTTACAATCCCTTCAAAAAAAAATAAAAAAAACCAACAAGATGACCTTCTGGGAGCATCTGTCGACAGATGCAAATCAGTCTGTCGACAGACGGCGGCTGCTCTGTTTAAAGCCCCGGGCACGCCGTTTGGGGCTGATTTGGTGGGCCATTGCCTTTTAAACTTCCCCCACCTCTTTCAAAAGGCAACCCAGACCCTTTCTACCCCAACTCACCCTAAATCTTCCCTCCTTCCTCTCTCACACATCCTTCTCCTTTCTGGACGGGAAACCCTACCTCCTGCTTGATCTCCTTGTTCTCTCTTTCTCCAGCCCTCCTTCCTATTCCTCCATCTTTGCCTCATCCCCTCCATGGCTCCCAAGGCGAAGAAGTTGGTCTCACGTCGTCGTCCCGCCTCCTCCTCGCCCGGCGAAGGATCCAGGGTTCACGATGAACGCCGGACCAAACACCGGGATGATCGCCTTCCAGAGTTGGTCGTACCTCCCGTCTCCACCTCACACGGGTTCACGGTACATTCACAAAGTTCGTTCCTCCACGTTATGTGGATTTCCATTCATTGGCCGATCTCTTCCCAACCTCCACCCCTATTCGATACCCAGGGTTGGACAGTCTTTCTCTACGCTCATACGGCATACTCTCCCACTGCCGTAACTGAGTTCTTCAACAACCTAGCATCCTCCGATCAGGCGTTCTACACCTCTGTGAAGGGCACTCCCTTTAAACTCACTGCTAACCTTTTTAGCACTGCCCTCCAGATTCGAACACCGGGGCGGATATTCTTGATCATCACCCCGACGCCTCTGTCTACTATCCCCTTCTTACTCTTCAACCCTATGATAACACCAAAAGATTGCTAAGCTCAATGCCAACACTTTCCCTCCCCTCAACCGCATGATCCACCAAATCTTCACCACTTGCATTGCGCCGAAGCATGGCAGTCGTGAACTCGTCACCAATGTTCACAAATCATTGTTTACCTTCTTCCTTGATTGTGAACCCATCAATCTTCCTCTCCTGATGCTTCGCTTGATCACCAGTGCTTCTACCAACCCAGGAGATCCATGCCCTTCGCTTGCCCAATTACTTCTCTTTTGAAGTTTATTGGCATTCCCATTCCAGACAGTGAGTGTGTCTCACTCAACTCCCGCAACAGTTTTGATATCACTGCCGCAACACGCATGGGATACAAGCTACTGGATGGGGTCGTGACCCGGGAACTCAAGGGCAAGGCACCTGCTGCTGCCGAGGATGAAGACTCCATCGTGGATGCAGATCAAACTGCTGATGAAGAAGATGATGAAGACTCCCAGTCAGAGCCACTAGATGCTCCGGGAGATGCTGGTGTTGATGTAGCTGCTCAGCCCTCCATTCGGAATTTGATAGCACAGCTACAAGTGCAGATGACACATGGCTTTGAGAGGCTGAATGCAAGAATGGATACCTTGGACACACGCCTTGACAGACTTGCCACTGAGCGTCATGCCACCCATCGAGCTCCTGAAGATGATGCTGCATAGATAGATTTGATGTCTAGGAGTGGGTCATGTCATGTATTTCATTTCAGTCTGAGTAATGTCGTTTCTCTCTTATGTTATTTCAGTCACACTTTTGTCATGTGAATGCTTCACTTTCCTATGAATGAAATCACATGTTCTGTGCAAATCTCAAAGTGTGATTGTTGTCTCTACTTTTGATGTTGTCAAAAGGGGAGAAGAAACCTCAATTGCATGAGCATTAATTGAATAATTTTGTCATCATCAAAAAGGGGGAGAATGTTGGGTTCATATTCTGGAAACTAAGTGAATTCACATTCTAAATGATAAATGTTAATCAAACAATGTTTTAAATGATGAATGAGTTGAATTGAGGTTTCATACATGTCAATTAACATGATACAATATTTGGTTATCTATGTCTTCATTATACCTAACTATACATGTTTTATCATGTAGGTACAAGTGCATATAACCAAGCCTTCACAATCATGAGAAAATGATCACAAGTACATTATATACATGTACCTGTCGACAGACCCAAAGGCATATGTCGACAGATGCCACAGTTGTGATCAGACAGAAAAGTACTAAGTTCAGAAAAAGAGCACCTGTCGACAGATGCTCAGAGACCTGTCGACAGATGTCACAGACAGAAATGCCAGAGTTCTGTGTTTTGGCAAAACTGACTTTGTCTGTCGACAGATGGATGTCGCCTATCCACAGATGCCACAGGCCAGAACTACCTGAAATCTGTCTATTGCAAATCTGTTGCAATTTGTCGACAGACACTCAATACCTGTCGACAGACGCAGAGAATCTTCAAATACGGAAACCTTCCTTCATAACCGAGATTGTGTTTTCAAGTCCCACGACTCTCCATATGAAAACACAACTATATAAGCATCCTTTTGAAGAGAATCTCATACAGAAGCAGCCACAACCAAACCCTAAAGCCAAGTCCAAGAGAAAAGAGTTGCTGCTGCTCTGCTTCAAGTCTGCAGTGCAGAGACCGGAAGATCTGTTGATCCTGCAGTACTGAAGATAGATCGTCGTGGATTCAACCTTCTCCATCAATCCAAAGCAGTCAAGTCGAAGTTTGAACTCCATCCAGACGTTCTCAGAAGAGTTCCACATCAGGATTTACTCCTATACTCTGAACTCTTCCTGTTTCACAATTCTTATCAATCGTGTGTGTGTTTGTGTGATTCAAGCGTCTCTTATGCTTGAGATCACGTGTGTGTGTTGTTCTGATCGTGGGTGCACATCAGAAAACACGTGTGTGTGTGAGTTGTAGTCACCGAACTCGCTCATAAGCAGTTTATTCTGTGTGTGTGTGTGTGCCGTGGACGTAGGATACACTGTTGTGTACTCTGAACCACGTAAATCTGCGTGTCTCGTGGTTTGATCGTTTCTACGATAGATGTTTGATAGGCACGTTGCATATTCACACGCTAGATAGGTTTCTACTTCATCTACACATAGTTTAAATCTTGATACTGTCTTGTTAATCTGTGCTTTAAGAAAAAGAACGTGATAATAGTTTTTAAGAGGCAGTAATCTACTCAACCCCCCTTCTAGATTACTATATTGGGAATTCCGCAACCCTTCAATGTTTACCCACATTATGTACCTTAACCTCCCTTGAATTATTCTTAACATTATCAATTACGAATATTACTTCGATTGAGTCTATTCTTCTGTATTTGGTAACTGAGTCTATAAAATCTGATCACCTGAGAGTTCATATGTTTGAACACCTTATGAGATGTGAATAACTTGTGATGACAATTGTGGATCTCATTTCCTTGGATTCTTATGTGATTTCAACCTTCCGAAGTTATTGGCTTTGAGTCATAACCCTATCCAACCAATTGTCTTTCTTATATTATTGAACTCCAAACAACTTTGTCACCAAGATATCTATTTTAATTCTCAATCAAAACGACCTTTTGATTTCCAATCTATGTTATACTCATGAAAAGAAATTTATGATATGAAGACAGTGTTCTCTTCAAAAGAGGGTTTAGGATCACTTGTGTAGCACCAACCACTTGTGATCAGCTGAGGGCGACAGTTTGTAGGTAAATCCAAGTCAATGGACTGACGATGGTGGCTAATAAACCCCGTTCTTGCGCAATGAACAAGATCTAAGGTGATGGAATCGCCTAGGCACTGAAGATATATTTACGACTATATAGTAACCTCTTGAGAGCTGTGATGTCTGTCGAATTGTTCTGAAATCAAGTATGATAATAATTCTGAAAGACAAGTATGACTTTTGTTCTGAAGTTCATCTGAGTCCGTTATGAAGTTAACATTGGGATATATGTTTATGTTAAGTATGAAATTCATGAGCAAATCTATTTTGATCCATATACGCATTTTGTTGAATACTTACTCAGTTCTGAAATTGAAACTACTACTCTATACTTACTTACACCTCATGCTTTTGTTTCCTCCAAACCTTTCAGATTGAAGATGTGTATAATTGCTACACATGAATCCCAATTCCACTGCGAACGATGAAGAGATGAAGAAGAATAGTGTAGTTTTAGTAGTTTCTTTTAGTTGATGATGTATTAAGTTAGAGAGAGAAACTTGGCTTTTATAAATAATGAGTATTAATACTTTGTTACCTTGTATCTTATAATATGTTCAAAGATACATTTTTAGAATGGTTTGCTAATGTTGAGCATTGCACGGATTTATCTACCCATAACGAAAATTTGTCAGCGTAACCCCTCTTCCGATCAAAGGTTATGTATGTGTTTGTGTGATGTCAGAGGAGGGTGTTACATATTCCGCCTTTACCTGTTGGCAAGTAAGGCAGTGAGCAACATGCTCGGCTACCTCTCTCTTCATGTTCGACCACGAAAATATTCTTTTCATGTCTTGATACATCTTGGTACCTCCAGGATGAATAGTGTACTTTGTCTTGTGAGCTTCATCCATTAACCTTTTCTTCAGTTCTTTATTGTCGGGGACACATGTCCTTCCTTGAAATACTAGCCTTCCATCTTCGGTCATAGCAAAGTCTGGTCTTTCGGCTAAGGTTTCCTTGATGCGAACCAAGAATGGATCGCTATCTTGTTGGGCTTTAATTTCTTCCAGCATGTCAGATTGAATCTTGATGTTGGCAACCAAGACTCGATCATCCTTATGTTCAATACTCAAGTCTAGCCTTGCGAATTGTTCGAGTAGTTGCATCTCTCTAAGAACTAGACTCGATACAGATGCCATTGGCTTTCTACTAAGAGCATCAGCCTTAGCGTTTCCTTTGCTTGGATGGTATTGGATGTTGAAGTCGAAATCTTTTAGGTATTCTAGCCATCCTCTCTGTCTTATGTTGAGTTCCTTCTGCGAGAATAAATACTTCAAGCTCTTATGGTCTGAGTAGACAGTGAATTGCTCGCCATATAAATAATGTCTCCAGATCTTCAAGGCGAAGACCACGACAGCCAATTCTAGATCATGCACCGGGTAGTTGACTTCATGCGTCTTCAGTTGACTTGAAGAATAGGCAATGACCTTCTCCTTTTGCATCAATACACAACCTAGCCAAATTCCTGAGGCATCGGTGTAGATAGAGAAACCTTCTCCCTCTATTGGAAGAGCAAGAATAGGTGCTGAGGTAAGACAGTCTTTTAGAGTCTGAAAACTCTTCTCACACTCTTTACTCCAGGAGTAGGGATTCTCCTTTCGTGTCAGACGCGTGAGGGGAACGGCGATCTTTGAGAAGTCCTTTATGAACCGCCTATAGTAGCCAACTAGTCCCAAGAAGCTTCTGATTTCCGTGACATTGGTTGGTCTCTCCCAATTGAGTACAGCTTCAACTTTGAGGGATCAACGGAGATGCCATCCTTTGAGATGACATGGCCCAAGAAGGACACTTCTTCGAGCCAGAATTCACACTTGCTCAGCTTTGCGTAGAGTTTGTTGTCTCGCAAAACTTGCAGTGCTATCTTCATATGTTCTTCATGTTCTTCTTTGGTCTTTGAATATATAAGGATATCGTCGATGAAGTTGACCATGCACTTGTCAACGTATGGTTGATATATGTTGTTCATGAGTTGCATAGAGGCTGCAGGAGCATTGGTTAGACCAAAAGACATAACGACGAATTCATAGTGTCCATACCTGCTTCTGAAAGCCGTTTTGAAGATATCGTCATCCTTGATCCTCATTTGATGACAGCCAGATCGAAGATCGATCTTAGAGAAATATTGAACTCCAGATATGTGGTCGAACAGTTCATCGACCCAAGGCAATGGATACTTATTCTTGATGGTTAGCTGATTGAGTTGGCGATAGTCGATGCATTGTCTCATCGATCCATCTTTCTTATTAACAAATAGCACAGGTGCTCCCCATGGGGAAGTACTTGGTCTGATGAACCCCATCTCTAATAGCTCCATCAGTTGCGCCTTCAATTCCATTAACTCGGTAGGTGACATCTAGTACAATTGACGCGATATCGAGGCAGCTCTAGGGATCAACTCAATGGCGAAGTTGACATCACGTTCCGAGGGAATCCCTGGCAGATCTTCGGGAAATACATCTAGGTAATCCTGGACTATGTGGATGTCTACTATCTTAGAACCCTTCTTTTCAAGTATTACAGCCGCAAGGAAAGCAAAGCAACCTTTCCTTATTATGTTGTGGGCCTTTATGGCAGAGATTAGAGACATCCGTCTCTTATGTCTAATCCCAGTGAATGACAACTTAGGGATCTCACTAAATGCAACTTTCCCTTTCTTACAGTCGACACTTGCCCCATAAGTGGACAACCAGTCGGCTCCCAAAATTACATCATAGCCTTCCATAGGCATACACACCAGGTCAGTTTTTAGGTTATGTTCTCCGATCATTACATCGGCAGATGGAAAGTATTTGTTCAATTTCTCCTTCTCTCCTAGTGAGGTTGTGATAGAAAATTTGCATCCCATGGATATAGGTTTAGCATTCAAGGTATCAACAAAGTTTTGAGATATGAATGAATGAGTTGCTCCAGCATCAAATAAAACAAATGCTGGTAAGGAGAAAACTTGTAGGGTACCTTCTACCACGCCACCTTCCTCATCGGGTTCTTCATTATGCAGGGCTTGCAGCCTTCCTTGCTTCTTAGGTGCATTAGGGCGCCTCTCATTTTCCTTCAGTAGCGGGCACTTGAGAATGCGGTGCTCGAGGCTTCCACAGCACAGACATGTGCTGACTTTCCTCCAGTACTAGTTACCCGTGGGACCTGGCTTGTCACAGTGGTTGCAGTTGCCTTTCGCTGGAGTGTTGAGGACAATAGTTTTGGGTTTCCTCTCTTGGATGGGTCCCTTCGTGATGTTGAAGGGACGCTTCTTGCCATTGTTAGGCTTAGCAGATGATTGACCAGATGTCATTTCCTTCTTTACAAACTTCCCTTTGATATGGTCAGTGAAGTCCGTAGCATCTTCTAGGAGTTGAGCTTTCTTTACCATCTCGGCAAAGGTCTGGATGTCGAGAGGGGCCAGTTGAGTGATGTATTGTGGCTTAAACCCATTGAGAAAGTGCTTAGCCTTCATCCATTCAGTATTCACTAGGTGTTCAGCATAACATGCCAGTCTTGTAAATTGGGCTTCATACTCGGCCACAGTCAGGCTTCTCTGTTTAAGAGCAGTAAATTCTGCAGCCTTCCTTTCTTGCACGTGCTCCAAGAAGTACTTGGAATTAAATGCTTCCTTGAATTCGGTCCAGGTGAATTGACCGTTCTCCCTAGTAGCTTCCACTGACTCCCACCAAGCGCGGGCGTCCTTCTCCAGTTGGAATGTAGCTAGTAGCAGCTTATCCCCCGCTGCATATTGCATAACATGGAAAATCCTTTCCGTCTCCTTTAGCCAATGCTCGGCCTCATCCGGATCTGTGGATCCACTGAACCTAGGTGGGTTCAAGCTCCGGAAGTTATGATGCAGCTCGCCTGCACCGCCACAGTTTCCACCTCCTTGGGTAGCTTGCATAATTGCACGAGTCAGTTCTTGGATGGCCTGTTGCATGCCCCTCATTTGAGCACGTTCAGCAGTCATCTTGATTGCTTAGTTCCTACAAAAGTAACTTACTTTTATGATATTCATGTGGAATTTAATTCGTGCGTGTGTGAGTTCATTTTAGCTAGTTACCCACGGTTCTAACCACATCTCACATAGGTAGGATAATTGACTCTAGTCGAGACTGGTCAACCTAGATCATCCTATACTTAAGAATAACCTAGGCTATGATACCACAAAACTGTCACGCCCTGACGCGGAATATTGGAACGCGAGGCAGTTGTAAATAAATGGGTATAGAGTGAGTACTAGACATCATACCATTGGACAAGAAATAAACACTAAAGCAAATTCTTCTCATTAATAACTTCCAAATGTCTAGTTACTGTAATCACAGGGATTGTACCCCCCTCAACACAGACATGAATATCAAATATGATAGCATGAAAAATAGGATGTGATCGCCACCTAGAGCATTGCCAAATAAAGATAATAATGCGGGCTAACTACTCTAGCAAATGGGGGAAGAGAACAGAGGAATACCTGATGTCACGGTCGTTAAGACGGACGCGGGCAGCCTGATGACGCGTCTGCCATGATGGACGTGTCTCTTGTCGTGTCGTCTACCACCGTCACGTTCTCTTCTTGTGCGGGACATAGTGAGTGGTACCTCCTTCCCGTCCTCCGGCCGGCCAGAGGATGAGAGCTCCTCGTAGAACTTCACTTAAATGCCTGCCAATCAAAGGGAGAAACAACAAAAGCCCTGTTAGAACATGATTTGTGTAGTATTTGCTCTAAAAATGAAAGGAAATGCAAACAACATGAAGGGAACAAACCTGGGGGTGGTTTTAAACCCCTAGGATAAGGAAAAAAATGTGGGAAGGAAGTGGAATGCAATCTATCTAGGAAATAAAATAACAATGCATGAGGAAATAAGGAAAAGGAGAGAAGAGAGGGTGAGCCCCATTGGGGCGACTCCTGGCTTGATGGATGTCCCAAATATCGTCCAAAAGCTTCAGGGAGATGTTGGAGTCGCCGTTCATGCATTCCTTGCTCCGTTCATGAAGAAACCAATGAATTTTGTAGAACAAGATGTGAAAGGAAGTGGTGATGTGAGGGCTGCGAGTCTAAGCATGGACCAGAGAAAATTTTGGCAGCCCTTCGGGGTGAAAAATGGGGTCCCCCCATCCTTCAATAGAGGCCTTGCTTTTATAGAGCCTTTAAGAGATAATATCTCCTTTGAATGAGAATTAATTAAAATGGGAGATAAACCTCACCCAAAATCGGATGGAGAGTCCTTTGGAGCCTCAAGGAGAGTCCCTAGGGCCCAAATCCCACCTAAGGGGTTGAGATATTCCCTAGGGATAAAGATAGACCCATAGGAGGATAAATAGGAGGTGGTTGCGGAGGCCTGCATGCGCAGCTGCTGTCGCGGCGTATCGTAGGGCCGCAACATGGAGACGCGATAGGGCGGAGCGTCGCGACAGAATTGTCCACGTGCATGGATAATGCATGGGCTGTCGCGGAAGTCTAGACCGTCGTGACTCAGAGACGTGGCGCCACAATGCGTCGCGACTATAAACTCGAAATTTACGTGAATTATTAGCCAACCGCATGAATGGATAAGAGTTATTGATGCTTAAGGACTCTCCCAAAGTGATATGGGCTGGATTTCAAGGTAATTTAAATCGATAATGGGCTCAAATCAAGGCTAATGATGGGCTCAAGCTGAGTGACCAATTAGGGGCCCACTAAAGTGACAAGAAATGTGGTTCAACCCATTAGTCGCAATCGGGTGTCTACAGATTGCCCGTCCTTGGCTTCCACTTTGTAAGGAAGCGAAGCGGTAGTGTAGTGGAGGTGTCACAAAGTGATGGTGGAGCGGAAGTGATGCGGAGTGAATTGAAAAGTGGGAGCCAAGGTAAAGAGACACCCGATCTGACTAACGAGCAATTGGAATCCTCGTGAAAGCCCCGAGTTAGCTGCTTGAGTACAATGCAAAGAAAAGCACAAGTCTGGACGAGAAAGGGAGAAGGGACGATCAACCCCTCGATTGAGAGGTACCCTAGCCGATTGGCCTGCAGGTTTCGTTTGGGAGGGACATGTGCGTGCCAGGCAGGTAACTCATGACTCTGTCCTGGGAGCGGTTCGCAACCAAAACGGATCAAAGAAAAACTAAAATTTGGATAGGTAATCCAGATAGGGAAATTCTTGTCAAACTGACGGAAACAACATATTCGGAGGCAAACCTTCCGATTCGGAGTGGAATTGAATTTCTTGTTTGAAAATTGGAGAATGATCGGGCACTCAACAAGGGCTCATCAAAAGTCAGGAATGAGTCAGGAAAGTTCAAAGTCCTACATGATGTATGCTGTGCTAAAATAAAAGAAATCATCAAAATGAATGCAAAGAAAAGAAGAAAATAGAAAATACATCAAGGATAATATTGCTAAGCCAGATAAGGACGGGTCAAGAGACTACCCACAACCGCAGTGCAGGCCTAAATCCATCGTTCCCGAACTTAAACAACTCAACGGCCCATCCAACGATTAGCAATGTGCACCTAGATTATCACTGTTTTTGGTAAAGGGGAACTCAAATCCCAGAGCACATTGAAAACCATCCAGTCCTTGAAATGATATAATAAGTAGAATATCATATAATAATGCAGGGAGTAAGAGAAGAAATACTTACCTGACTTACCTGTGGCAACCTCTTTTTTGTGATTTTCTTTTGTATTTTTGTTGTTGACAAGAAACAAACATAGTAATCACAAACTGACAATATATTTTCACAATTATAAACAAATAAACACACATACAAAGCACAGGCATGAAAACTGTGACGGTCCTCGTCGTTTAGACCCGTTAACCTAATAACGAGCCTATCTCGAGTCCGCCTCCCGCAAACGGGCCGAAGACTCGCAATGGATACCAAACCACTAATCCGTAGAAACATAAAGGAACTAGCTCAAATATTCATAAGATCTGCCAATCTCACAAATATTTACATGAAATATACATAACTGTAATACAACTGTAACCAAACTACAACAGAACCTGGGGCATACCCCGATGTGAACAATAGAAAAGTAAAATTACACTGCTGGTGGTGCTGACCCTCCACTGGACGACGGGCGTGAAATCTCCTGATCTCCCTCACCTGGTAGAAGGTAGGGGTGATCCTCTCGAGTCATTGGCTCAGTAGGGAAACTCCATAGAAACCGATGAAACAAACACAAGTAGAAAAATAGGAAATACTACGCTAGCAATTTATATTATTATCTAGCAGGATATAAAATTGTAAGTACTACTTACCCTTTGTTGTTTAACAGGAATCAGCGTAAATAAATAAACAGCAAAACCAAACAAGTGTACGAGCTACTGTAGAGAAATGCCACACTCGGGCCACGTCAACTGGTTCGCGACACCAGTTACTGACCCGGACAAACAACACATGACTACCTCTCAGTCTCGCAGCCACGGACGAAAGGTCCAGCTGCCGCTCCACTAAACAAGTACAAAGAACTGTGGAGTCCAACTAAACCACCACAACCTGCAAGTCACACACCTCGCAGGCCCATGCCTGGCACCTTTAGGGACTCTGGCCCGAGCTCCCTAAAGTGAGGCACTGGAAAAATAGGATTAGTTGGGGTCCAGTACGTCTACTGGTGTCCGTCTCCCCCCAACTACGAGCGCGCTACAAGCGACAACACAACAAACTCTCTCTAGTCGCTGTCCCACTGCTGTCTTTCCCTCAGCCGGACGTACTACTCAACACAAGAGTGAGGGTGTCCAGAAAGACGACAAGACCTCGTCGGTACCCAGTACCGGGACAAGCCCCGAGCACTCACGTGCCTGGCTCACACAAAACCTGGGCTCCCAACTGAAGAGGTATCCACGGAAGGCATCAAACTACACACCACGTACACAGAAACCACGTGCACAATGCACAAGCCACGTGAAATTCCACACAAACCACGTGAATACCAAGTAAACCACACACTACACTAAACGAATAATTAAACACTTATACGCATTCATGAATAACTACATTCGACTGTTATCGCGACAGGATACTGTGTTGCCTTCATAACGCGACGGCACGATGGGTCGCCTTTTGAACACGACGTATTGCGGTGTCGCGACTTGCTCACGATGCCAAGGGTCGTCCCCTTAGCAGGTGCGAACCCTAATCCAGGGTCCATCATTCAGATTACCCCAAACTCTTTAAAACCTATTGTTTTCATTCCGTTTTCATGCATTAATTTGTTCCTACACATGCTATCTAAGGTTTGGAAAGATGGAAACACATTATCCACCACACACGGGCAATTCACAAATCAAAACACAGGAAATCTCCCTACCTTCGTGAAGAACGCGAAGAACGAAGCTCGTACGACGTTTCCTCCGCTCCACGTAGCGTCCTCGCAGTGGAAACTCGTCAAGCCAAGCTCCAACAAGCCGAAGCGCCCAAAAATTCCACAGTAAAAACTCCCTGGTCGAGCAGAGCTTCTCTGAGCTCTATTCTGCCAGGGTTTCTTAAAAATGCAATGAAGTTAAGAACGCGACGCCCGGCTAAGTCGTGGCCTGAACGCAACACCTTAGGCTATCGCCTTAAGCCTGCTTATGTCAGTCCTTGCACCCTGAATGCGACACGTGACAGACATGCACACGTTCACTTAAACCGGCGGTGTCATGAACGCGGCGCCATGGGCTGTCGCGATCAAAACGTGATGCCCCTCACTGTCACGTCAAGAACTGAGAAACATTGAGTGCTTTGGGCAAAATCTCATAACCTGCGGAAACCACCTGCCACACACACGTCATTGGCCACACACTGGCCTCCGAACGGTCGAAACGTTACATTACTATCACCTAAAAAGAAATTTCGTCCTTGAAATTTAAAATAGAAGCCAACTATCAAAATTTCGATTCAATCCATATGGTACTATCACCTAAAAAGAAATATAGACTTACTCAAACAAGTATGGATACACTTTTCTCATTTCTTCCGCTAATTCCTAAGTATCTTCACCACCTTGCCTGTTCTCCCATCTAACCTTTACCAACTCAATTTCTTTGTTCCTGAGCTTTTGGGTTCTGTAGCCTGAAATTTGCACTAGATATTCCGACATTGACATGTCGGGCTTAAAATCATCTCTTTGATAACTGACAACTTGGGTTGGATCCTTGATATATTTTCTTAACATTGAAATATGAAATACATCATGTGCATCAGTGAAATCTGCTGGCAAATCCAATTTATAAGCTGCTTCACCCATTCTTTCTTTTATTTGAAACGGCCCAACATATCTCGGGCTCAATTTACCTTTCTTACTGAACCTTACTACACCTTTAGTAGGAGACACTTTTAAAAATACATAATCACCAACTTCAAATTGTAATGGTCTGCGTCTAACATTTTCATAACTCTTTTGGAGACTTTGGGCTGTTTTCAACTTTTCTTGAATGAATTTTACTGTTTCTGCACATTGACGAACCATTTCTGGACCCAAAACCTGCCTCTCTCCTACTTCATGCCAATTTAATGGTGATCTGCATGGTCTACCATACAAGGCTTCATAAGGTGCCATTTCAATACTTGAATGGTATCTGTTATTATAAGCAAACTCAACCAGACCCAAATGACGCTCCCAAATGCCTCCCCACACAAGACAGCAAGCTCTTAACATATCTTCAATAGTCTAAATTGTTCTTTCTGTCTACCCATCTGTTTGAGGATGATATGCTGAACTGTACCTTAGCTCTGTGTCGATGACTCTTTGCAAACTCCTCCAAAAGCCTGAAGTAAATCGAGGGTCTCGAGCTGAAACTATAGTGACTGGTATTCCATGCCAAGGTACAATCCTTTCTACATACAACTTAGCTAATCTATCAACTGACCATGTCATGCTAACTGGTAATAATCTGCAGACCTTGGTCAATCTATCCACAAAAACCCATATTGCATTATGACCTGATGAACTGGGCAAACCAACTATGAAATCCATTGCTATGTCATCCCGCTTCCACTACGGAATGGGTAATGGCTGCAACAATCTTCCCAGTTTCTGATGCTCTGCTTTTATTTGTTGACATACTGCACATCTGGTTATAAACTCGGCAATTTCTCTCTTCATATTTGGCCACCAAAAATGCTTCTTCATATCTTGATACATTTTAGTGCTACCTGGATGGATGGTGTATCTTGATCTATGAGCTTCTTCTAAGACCTTTTGTTTAATTTCTGTATCTTCTGGGACATACAATCGTCCTTTTAGCCTGACCACATTATCATGCCCCAAATTTACTTCATCCATTCTGAGAATATCTGCTAAATTAGTATCTGATTTATGTGCCTCTATTATTTTCCAGTAAAGAGAAGGCTCCATTGCACTAGTTGCTAATATTGCTCTGCGTTGACTGCTTGGCACATGAAAAGAATTCTCCGCCACATCCTCATAAAGTTTCCATTCTCTGATCATAAGTTGATTCATAACCGCTTTTCTGCTCAGTGCATCTGCCACCACATTTGCTCTGCCTGGATGATATGTCAAATTAAAGTCATAATCCTTTAAATATTCCATCCATCGGCGCTGCCTTAAATTCAAATCTTTCTGAGAGAAAATATATTTTAAGCTTTTATCATCAGTAAAAATCTCAAATCTTTCACCATACAAATAGTGCCGCCAAATTTTTAATGCAAAAACTACGGCTGCCAGCTCTAAATCATGAGTAGGATAATTCTCCTCATGTTTCTTCAATTGCCTGGAGGCATAGGCTACCACTTTACTATGCTACATTAAAACTGCACCCAAACCTCTCTTGGATGCATCTGTAAACAAAACAAATCTGCCACTGCCCGATGGAATCTCTAGAACTGGTGCTGATGTCAACCTCTTCTTTAATTCTGCAAAACTGCGCCTGCACTCCGTGGACCACACAAAAGGAACACCCTTTCTTGTCAACCTTGTCATTGGTGCTGCTATCTTAGAGAAATCTTGGATAAATCTTCTATAATAACCTGCCAAACCCAGAAAACTCCTAATCTCAAACACAGTCCTCGGCTCTTCCCACTTCATTACTGCCTCAACTTTGGCTGGATCCACTGCAATACCTTCACCTAATATCACATGACCCAGAAACTGAATCTCCTTCAACCAAAATTCACATTTACTAAACTTAGCAAATAACTGATGATCCCTCAATATCTGTAAAGTAATCCGCAAATGATCTGATTGTTCTTCTTCTGATGCTGAATAAACCAATATATCATCAATAAAGACCACTATAAACTGATCCAAATACTGATGAAATATTTTGTTCATCAAATTCATAAATGTTGCAGGTGCATTTGTCAATCCAAAAGGCATCACAACAAACTCATAATGTCCATATCTAGTCTGGAAAGCTGTCTTCTCAATGTCTTCTTCTCTGATCCGCAATTGATGATATCCTGATCTCAAATCTATCTTGGAAAATACTTTGGCTGACTGCAGTTGATCAAATAAATCATCAATCCTAGGAAGTGGATACTTATTCTTAATTGTAACTTTATTCAGCTGCCTGTAATCTATACACATTCTTAAACTGCCATCTTTCTTTCTGACAAATAACACTGGTGCTACCCGTGGTGACTGACTAGGCCTAATAAAACCTTTTTCTACTAACTCTTGCAACTGCTTTTTCAACTCTTTCAATTCTGTTGGGGCCATTCTATATGGTGCTTTAGAGATAGGTAAACTGCCTGGTTGCAATTCAACTGTGAAGTCTACCTCTCTATGCGGGGCTAATCCTGTCAACTCATCTGGGAACACATCTGCAAATTCTCTAACCACAGGCACTGAATCTACAGACTTACTAGGTTCAACTAAACTAACAGAAGCAAGGTACGCTACACATCCCGCATTAATTAACTTTCTAGCTCTAAGTGCAAAAATAATAAACTTGGGAGTGTAAAAAGGCATACCTTGAAATTCAAACACTTCACCACCGGGTCTGCAAAATTTGACCCTCTTCTTTCTACAATCAACCAGTGCCCCACAGACCTCTAACCAATCCATCCCCAGAATCACATCATATTCTTTCAATGTTAAGGCATATAATCTTGCTGGCATTTGATTCCCATGAATTACTTTCGGGACTTCTTCTATGAAGCAGGAAGTCAACAAATACCCTCCTGAAGGAATTTACACTACCAACTCACAAGACCTTTCTTCTAAAGGAAGTACCATGCTATCCATAAAATCTTCGGAAATAAATGAATGGGAAGCACCCAAATCAATTAATACTCTAGCAGTAAAATCAAAGAAAGGTATAATACCTTCAATAAGATTGGATGCTTCCGCCTGAGCTCTGGTAACAGCCATCACTCGACCCCGTCCTCCTCTTTGGTACGGTGCACCTCTGCCCTGCTCTGTTGACCGCAGGAAGGGTTGCTGCTGCTGCTGGGTTCCCCTACCATAAGTCTGCTCTCGAGGATACGGAAAATTTCTTGCTAAATTTCTGGCTGCCCACAATTATAACATCTAAAAGCTGGATATGTTGTAGGCTGCCCTGTCATGCTCTGCTGTGATTCTTCTGAAACCAGTGGTCTGTAGCCACGTCCCTGCTAAAAACCTCCCTGCTGCCTGCCTCTACCACGGCCTCCTTGAAAGAATTTCTTGATCTTCTTGCCCCATTTTGCTATTCCAGATGATGAAGAAGCTCCAGAAGGTGCTTTCCCCTTACTAATTCCTCTGACGGTTGAGGATGCTGAAAACTACTCGAGCCTAAACCACCTATCTGAGACTGCCCCTACCTGGCCCAAACAGTCCTCTCAAGTATTGCTGCTCTCTGAGCTGCTTCTTTCACTGTTCTACACATCAATGGGATCACTGCATCTTGCAATTCTGGCCTCAGACCTCGAATAAAATATTCCACCATCATGATATTATCAGTTACTACATATGGGGCATACCTGCTCAAGGCTATAAACCTCATCTGATATTCAAGTACCGAAAGGTTCCCTTGCTGGAGTGTCCTGAACTGCTCCCTTTTCATTTGCTGAATTTGAATTGGGAAGAAGGAATCATTAAAGATTGACAAAAATTCCGACCATGTAATAGTGTCCTCCGTCCTGCCCGTAAAAACTGTCTGCATCTTTAATCGCCACCATTTCTGCGCAAACCCTCGTAGCTGGTATGCCGCAAGAATTACTTTATCTTCCTCGGGGCACCTCATTATCGCAAATACCCTCTTGATCTCATGTATCCAATGCTCCACTGTATCCAGGTTGGGACCTCCTGAGTATGTAGGGGGCTGCAATCTCAAAAATCACTCTACAAGTACCGTAGTCTCCTCTCCAGTAGCTGGTCTCACTGGAACTGCCGGTTGTACAGGTACTACAGGAGGTACCTCTACTCCGGGTGGGGGTGGAGCTGGAGCTACTGGTGCTGCCTCCTCTGGAAATAGTGGTACTGCTCCCGCTGGCTGCACCGATGGTTGCTGATCATGTCTTACTCGTATCTCTGTCAAACTCTCCCATATTCTTTCTATCATTCTCTGTGTAGGATCCTCTCCTGCCCCTTCTCCTTCACCTTCCACATTTCTCCTTTCGGCCATTACTACTCCTGCACAAACATCATTCCAACAATACAATACACAAGAAATCAATACAAAACCAGGGTCACTACCAGAAGTGGGTTACAGTAATGACATAGCTATGTAATTTCCAATTCCTTTATATTCTTACGGACCTTGCTCTGATACCAACTGTGATGGTCCTCGTCGTTTAGACTTGTTAACCTAATAACGAGCCTATCTCGAGTCCGCCTCCCGCGAACGGGCCGAAACCTCACAAGGGATATCAAACCACTAATCCGTATAAACATAAAGGAACTAGCTCAAATATTCGTAAGATCTGTCAATCTCACAAATATTTACATGAAATATACATAACTGTAATACAACTGTAACAAAACTATAACAGAACCTGGGGCATACCCCGAGGTGAACAATAGAAAAGTAAAATTACACTGCTTGTGGTGCTGACCCTCCACTAGACGACGGGCGTGAAATATCCTGATCTCCCTCACTTGGTAGAAGGTAGGGGTGAGCCTCTCGAGTCATTGGCTTAGTAGGGAAACTCCCTAGAAACCGTGCAAACGAACACAAGTAGCAATGCAGGAAATACTACGCTAGCAATTTATATTATTATCTAGCAGGATATAAAACTGTAAGTACTACTTACCCTTTGTTGTTTAACAGGAATCAGCGTAAATAAATAAACAGCAAAACCAAATAGGTGTACAAGCTACTGTAGAGAAACGCCACACTCGGGCCACGTCAACTGATTTGCGACACCAGTTACTAACTCGGACAAACAACATAGGACTACCTCTCAATCTCGTAGCCACGGACGAAAGGTCGAGCTGCCGCTCCACTAAACAAGTACAAAGAACTGTGGAGTCCAACTAAACCACCACAACCTGCAAGTCACACACCTCGCAGGCCCATGCCTGGCACCTTTAGGGACTCTGGCCCGAGCTCCCTAAAGTGAGGCACTGGAAAAATAGGACTAGCTGGGGTCCAGTACGTCTACTGATGTCCGTCTCCCCCAACTACGAGCGCGCTACATGTGACAACACAACAAACTCTCTCTAGTCGTGTCCCACTGCCGTCTTTCCCTCAGCCGGACGTACTACTCAACACAAGAGTGAGGGTGTCTAGGAAGACGACAAGACGTCGTCGGTACCCAGTACCAGGACAAGCCCCGAGCACTCACATGCCTGGCTCACACAAAACTTGGGGCTCCCAACTGAAGAGGTATCCACGAAAGGCGTCAAACTACACACCACGTACACCGAAACCACGTGCACAATGCACAAGCCACGTGAAACTCCACACAAACCACGTGAATACCAAGTAAACCACACACTACACTAAACGAATAATTAAACACTTATACGCATTCATGAATAACTACATTCGGCTGTTATCACAATAGGATACTGCGTCGCCTTCATAACGCGACGGCACGATGGGTCGCCTTTTGAATGCGATGTATCGCGGTGTCGCGACTTGGTCGCGACGCCAAGGGTCATCGCCTTAGCAGGTGCGAACCCTAATCCGGGGTCCATCATTAAGATCACCCCAAACACTTTAAAACCTATGGTTTTCATTCTGTTTTCATGCTTTATTGTGTTCCTACACATGCTATCTAAGGTTTGGAAAGCAGGAAACACATTATCCACCACACACGGGCAATTCACGAATCAAAACACAGGAAATCTCCCTACCTTGGCGAAGAATGCGAAGAACGAAGCTCGTACGATGTTTCCTCCGCTCTACGTAGCGTCCTCGCAGTAGAAACTCGTCAAGCCAAGCTCCAACAAGCCGAATCGCCCAACAATTCCACAGAAAAAACCCCCTGGTCGAGCAGAGCTTCTCTGAGCTCTGTTCTGCCAGGGTTTCTTAAAAACACAGTGAAGTTAAGAACGCGACGCCCGGCTAAGTCGCGGCCTGAACGCGACGCCTTAGGCTGTCGCCTTAAGCCTGTTGATGTCAGTCCTTGTGCCCTGCATGCGACACGCGGCAGACATGCACACGTTCACTTAAACCGTGGTGTCATGAACGCGGCGCCATGGGCTGTCGCGATCAAAACGCGACGCCCCTCACTGTTGCGTCAAGAACCGAGAAACAGTGAGTGCTTTGGGCAAAATCTCATAACCTGCGGAAACCACCTGCCACACACACGTCATCGGCCACACACTGGCCTCCATAACCACACAATGACAATCCAAACGGTCGAAACGTTACAAAAACAACCCTTCAGGTAGAGAGGCGACGCTCTAAATGACCGCGACATAGTCACGGCACACCGCCCTGTCGCGACCTGTTCGCGTCAGATCACGGAGTCGCGACCCGGACCGAACCCAGAAAAACCAGGAAACCGAAGTTTATCATTATCCCAAGACATCTAGACTAACACTAGGACTCCTAAACCTCTTCTAATCTTATCCTAACACCTAGTTACGGGATTAGAGTGGGAGTGCACCCCTTAAGACTCTATAAATAGGAGGGTTTAGGGGATAATCCTGCAGCTAACCTTCTTCTACCTTTCTTCTTCAATTTTCTTCAAGTTTCTCCCTCTTTGCCATCATGAAGAGGAACTATTCTGCTTTCCAGGAAGAGATCCCCCCTTACTCTGGTCCAAAGGAAGCTCTTCCAGCCCTAGGGAGAGGGATCCTTGAGCGGCCGGGCCTTGTACCCATTGCTCGTCGTTGGGATTCACGCCGGGACACGCACAACCTTGGCGACCAGTTGGAGCGCCTACAGGAGGCGATAGACAGCTACCCTCACTTGGATGTATGTACCCTAACCTTTCCCTTTTGGTTAATTTCTTCGTTTCATTGCTTGATGACTGACTGACTTGTTTTGCAGGTGGTTTGGCAGCCATACCTGGGGGAGAGTGATGAGGGACAGCCCTGGTTGGTGCAGGCCCGCCCCTACTTCGGTAGGTCGGTGTGGGTGCATGCACTCAACCTGGTGCTACCACTTCACCTATTCCTCAGCCAGCGCTCACTCGGCCTTTGGCAGAGGGCCGTGGAGTTCCCGATCCGAGATCGATTTCGCAGACCAAGTCGGAGTTTCCGGGGGCTTCATGAAACTACCGATTGGCACGAGTGGGCGAAGGAGCAGATCAACAACTGGGAGCACCGAGGAAAGGCCGTGAAGTCGGATGCTACGACCAATGACGTGTACCTCCAGGCATATGCCTTGAAGTACGGAGGGAAAGTGTACAAGAGCGCACGACACCAGGCAACGACCCTAAAACCACAACCCTGTAAATTCGATTTTATAGAATTGAGTTAATGATTTGAAATGTGTTGCAGGTAGATGTAGCTGGTGAGATTGCATCACTCCGAGCCTTACTCTACTCGGTGATGCTGATCGGGAGGCGGCGCAGAGGCAGACCGCAGAGCTGGTAAGTGCTTATTCCAACTTCAACACTTAACAATTTTAAAGCTGATTTTTGGAAACTGACATGTGCTTTTGCGCGCAGCGGAGGGACCTAGAGAGAGTGAGGAGCACTGGAGTAGGCGGTGCTTCCTCTTCACGAGGGGCAGGGGGGTCTCCATCGCTTCTGAAGGCTCTGCTGGCAGGAGCGGTGCTGAGGGCCGAGGAGGCTCAGAGGCACCTGGAGGAGCGGGTAAGTACAATAGCACATCTAAATTGAAAGTTGTTTAACAGTTGAAACTAACCAGATTGTTCTTTTGCAGGAGAGGGATTTGCGGCTCACCACCGAGCACGCGATGGACCTGCAGGGGCAGAGGGACCAGCTGCAAGGGCATAGGGACCAGCTCCAGGGCCAGAGAGACGAGATCCAGAGTCAGAGGGACGAGGTCCAGAGGGAGGTCTAGACCACTAGAGGGGAGTGAGACCAGCTGCGCATCTGGGCGGAGGCAGCTGAGGCGCATGTCGCAGAGGCGATGAGGGAGCTGGCGGCGCTGCGGGTGCAGAGGTCGCTAGGGGACCAGGAGGAGGTCACCCGACTACGCACAGAGCTACTGGCGCAGCAGGTGGTGGTGCGGAGTCTTCAGGAGATTATGACGGTGATAGGCCGTTCACATAGTAGGAGCAGGAGCGGGGCGAGTGCCAGTAGGGAGACGGGCGCCTCGGTAGGGCAGTATCTGGCGGGTTCCTCCAGTCGTCCGAGGAATGAGGAGGAGGAGAGGCGTCGCCGGGGCGAGACGAGTGCCCAGAGTGGTAGGGGTGGCGGCGAGATGCTTGGCCCATTGGACCGGCAGGAGAGATCCGGGGAGAGTGGTGGTGGTCAGTGAGGAGACTTGTGAGCCACCTCCCCATCATTTGTACATATTGTTCATATCTTAGTGAAAAATTCTACTTTTATGTCAATGAATGAATGTATGAATGAAATTTCAATTGACACGAGTGTGAGATGAGTTTCAAACACGCGGGAGAGAGAGAGAGTACCGGTACAACATTGCGTGTCCCTTAGAAACAGTTGTTCTTGTACGCTTAGAAAAAAAAACAGGTTAGATCTGTTCTTTGACTGAGCCCCTTGCGCTTAAATAAACATGAATCTGACTTTGTAATTGTCAAGGGGCTAAGCCTTATTAAATAGGCGGAACGGAAATAAACAATACATGTTAAAGGAAAGCGGTATATACACACATTTTTTGGGACTTTTAAAGAATTTTTTTTTTAAATTTTTGGGATTTTTGATTTTTTTTTATTTTTTATTTTTTATTTTTTCTTGATTTCTGATTTTTTTATTTTTTAAAGATTTTTTATTTTTTTATTTTTGAGATTTCTGATTTTTTGGATTTTGGATTTTTGAATTTTTTTTTTTAAGTTTCTGGTTTTTTTTTGGATTTTTGAATTTTTTTTATATTTGAATTTTTGAAATTTTCTGATTTTTTTTTATTTTAGAGATTTTCTGATAACAACACCTCTTGCTTTTTGAGTGATTAGTCATGGACCTCATTCTCATCTCTTGTTTGGCGAATAATATCTATGTGCAGCGTGCATTTATCCTTGGCTTACTAAGACTTCTTACCCCTTGAACGTTGATGTTCCAACACAGACCAGGTGTGGGGGTCCTTTGGTTTTTCAGGGAGAATAGGAAGATTAGAAATGAGACAAGACTTGGTCCTGGGGTCGGAGTTTACTGGCTTGTAAGATTTGCAATGGGTATGTTACATGTGCAATTCGAATGTTGTCCAGGGACTTTAAGGTCATTGCTCTAATCGAATTGGGAGCATGCGTACGACCGGGCTCAAGGGCATCCCGCGGGGAACTGTTCTGCCACTCTTTGACATGCCCCTATTTTCTTATCATTTTTCTTTCACTTTTTCATCATTTCCTTTTGCTTTTCTTTTGAACTGACCGTCCCTCTTTGAGACTTCATACACATGATTCGTACCGCCTACTGGTCTACATGCTAGCTTTCCCTTTGCCCCTGGACCTTATCCGAGTGAGAAGAGAATTGACCTCAGGTTCTCTACACGAGGGCTGAGCGAAAACACCATAAACAAAGGGGAATTGGCCTTAGGTCACCGTGTTGTGTGTGTGTGGCCGGACATAGAGATCATTTACCACAATGAGGGGGGGGGGGTGAGGCATACGTCCAACAACATTCTTTCTTTGCAAATTGGTGTTGTTATCAATATTAGGGGTAGAATCTATTAAGGTACAATCCATTCCATGGGTGAGAGAGCTCTTCACCTTCAGCATTAACTAGCCTATACGAGTTTTTGGGGTACACTCCTTAACAACGTACGACCCTTCCCAGTTTGCTGACAATTTGGACCTCGGACCTCCAAGTTTTATAAAAATGCACTTCAAAACCATGTCTCCTTGGAATTTATGCTCGATCACTTTCTTTTGAAAAGATCTTGAGAGTATGTTTTGATATGCAAGCACATGATCGGCCGTGGTCAGACGCCGTTCGTCTAAGAGTTCTAGTTGCACAAGTAACGCCTCCCGACGTTCATCGGGATTGAGTTCTTTGTCCAGCTGGACCCTTAGCGAAGGAATGAGGATCTAGTGTGGGCATACCGCCTCCATCCCGTATGTAAGTGAGAATGGAGTTTGCCTAGTGGGCGTGCGGACGGAGGTGCGGTAGGCCCACAGAGCCTCAACTAATTTTTCAGGCCAATTAGCAAATTTATTAGGCTCACAAGCTTTCTTTAGAATTTTCAAAAGCGTTTTGTTTGTGGCTTTGGCCTGACCGTTGCCCTGCGGATAATACGGAGATGAATGATGCAAGGAAATGTTGAATTTCTTACATAGGTCCTGAAGCTCTTGAGATATGAACTGTGGCCCATTATCGGTGACGAGGCTGCTTGGCACTCAGAACCGCGCGATGATGTTCCTCATGATGAGTTTGCACACGGTTGAACCTTTGATTTCTGCGAATGCTTCAGCTTCGGCCCACTTGGTGAAGTACTTGGTAGCTGTGAGAATGAAGGACTTTTGTTTTATCTTAGCATTAGGATCACCAAGAGGCCCGATGATATCAAAGGCCCACATGGAGAATGGCCAAGGTGAAGATAGTGGATGTAAAGAGGAGGACGGAGCATGGATTTTGTCGGCATAGATCTGGCATTTTACACACCTACGAACGTAGGTGGCACAGTCTTCTTCTAGGGTCAGCCAGTAGTAGCCCTGCCTAAGAATTTTTTTAGCCAACATTTGGCTATTGACATGCGCTCCGCACTCACTGGAATGGGACCCTTCTACTACCTTCCAGACTTCTTCGTCCGACAAACATCGGAGGAGCATTCCATTTATAGCGTGTCTGTAGAGCACTTCACCAATAAGGGTATATCTCAACGCCGCTCTACGGATGGCTCGCTTGTCCTCCGCTTTTGCTTCTTCTGGGAAGGTACCGTCTCTGCAATATTGCTCGATTTGATGGTACCACGGCCTTTCTTCTTCCATCATTTCTCCTAGCTCTACAAGCAATAACTCCTTCGCTTCTTTTCTTTTTGCCTTCAAAACCAGAGAGCTCCTAAGGTTAACAAACCAAGGATCCTGAGTGGAGGGAGCCTCGAACCTTTGAACGGTGATTGTCTCAGCACTGCGGCTGAGAGGGAAGGAGAGAGAGGAGGCCAGGGATGCGAGGGCATCGGCCAGGATATTTTGAGAGTGAGGAGTATGAATGTAGATGAGTTGACGGAATTGCTTGGCTAGGAGTGTGACCAGATCTTGATAGGGCTTGAGTTTAGGGTCACGCGTACGGTAAGTAGAAAGGACTTGCCGAAGGACGAGTTGAGAGTCTCCTATGATCTTGAGACGACGCACACCTAAGAGATAGGCAAGCTTAAGACCAGCAAGGAGAGCCTCATACTCGGAGATGTTGTCGGTGGCATAGAATTGGAGCTGATAGGCTAGAGGAATGGTGATCCCTTCTGGGGTGAGTAGAACAGCACCTATGCCCCGTCCCCTAGAATTGAGAGCTCCATCAAAGTGGAGCGACCAGAAGGGATCGCGAGAGACGAGTGACAGGTTTTCATCGAGGAATTCCTCTTGAACCATGTCATTGTGAGGGAGAGGAAGGTGAGCAAGGTGCTAAGCAATGGCATACCCCTTGATTGCTTTTTGAACTATAAAGGTGATATCGAATTGATAGAGGAAACTTTGCCAGCGTGCCAATCTGTCGGAAAGGACTAGCTTCTCCAGGAGATAACTAATAGGATCCATTCTAGAAATCAAACTCACCTTATGAGCTAGGAAGTAGTGCTTCAATTTCTGTACTACCCAAACTAGCGCTGCACAAGTTTTCTCCATTGTGGTGAGTTTGAGCTCGGAAGGGTTGAAGAGCCTTGATAGGTAGTAGACTGCCCTTTCTTTGCCAAATTCATCATGTTGAGCCAGGACAGCTCCTAGGGAGTCCTCGATAGTCGACAGATACAGGATTAGGGGTTTCCCAGGGATAGGAGCCTGAAGCACGGCCGAATTCATAAGATAACTCTTGAGTTCATCAAAGGCCTCTTGGCACTTGGAATTCCATTCAAAATTGACTCCTCCTTTCAATAGTTCATAGAAGGGACGACATCTTTGGGAGTGCTGAGGTATAAATCTCCTTATGAACTGGAGCCGACCAATCAAACCTCGAAGTTCAGATATGTTCTTAGGAGGAGGCATCTCATTGATCGCCTTGGCCTTGTGTGGGTCTATTTGAATCCCTCGTTTGCTAACTATAAACCCTAGCAATTTTCCTGAGGATACCCCAAACACGCAATTCTTCGGATTCATCTTCAACTGATACTCTTGTGGGCGATGAAATACTTTGTCAAGGACGGAGGAATGTTCTCTTCGAGTCCGAGACTTCACCACAATATCATCCACGTAAACCTCAACATCAATATGTATCATATCGTGGAAGATAGCTAACATTGCCCTTTGATAAGTGACGCCGGCATTCTTTAATCCAAACGGCATGACCACATAGCAATATGTTCCCCATGGAGTGGTGAAGGAGGTCTTCTTTTGATCCTCCGGGGCTAGGAGAATCTGATTATAGCCAGAGTACCCATCCATGAATGATAGAGTCTCGAACCCTGCAGTATTATCGATCAAAACGTCCAAATGAGGTAACGGGAAATCATCCTTTGGACATGCCCTATTTAAGTCCCGAAAGTCTATGCAGATGCGCACCCTTCCGTCTTTCTTCATCACCAGGACTATATTTGCCACCCACAATGTATAGAGGACTACACAGATGAACTTGGCCTTGTGTAGTTTATCGATTTCCTCTTTCATTTTTAACGCGATGTGGGGGAGGAATCTCCTTAACTTTTTCTTAACGACAACTGCCCCTGGCTTTAAAATTAACCTATGTTCTACCAATTCGAGGTCAATGTCGGGCATGTCGTCATAGGACCAGGCAAGGGAATCCTTAAACTCCCTCAACATTTCTACGAGCACTTCTTCTTCTTCAGGAGGGAGACTGGAAGCTATGGTTAAAAGCCTGGGATCCTCTTCTGTTCCCACGTTTACCTCTTTGGTGGGTTTGTCGACTGCCGAGGTGGGTTCATCAAATCTCCTCATTCCGCTTGCATACATCTCGGTAGCATCCTCTATCTCATAGTCATTTTCATTCGATGGGTCATCTTCGGCTAAGATCTCATACACTCCGAACCCGTTGTCTAGCCCTTCCTCTTTGTGTAGGTCCTCTAAATTCAGAATTACAACTTCTTGGATGAACTCTTCGACGGTTAGAAGAGTGCCACACCTTTGCACCAGGTCTTGTAGATACCTACGGGGTATGCCACTACCGTTCTTCTTCCTAGGCGGGGATGGGGACTTGCTGGATTCTACCCCTGAACCTATACCAGATTGGATATTTACACAAGGCTCTAGAGGAGTGTCCAGAGGCTTATTGGAAAGGAAAGGAAAAGGTGTGGCAGGGCCGCAAAGATCCTTCGATGGGACTAGAGGAAGAGGTGGGCCACCCGAGCTCAGGGTGCCAGCGGAAGAGTTGGGGTGTAGGGGAATAGAAGATCCCTCACCCAGATTGCCCAGGGCAACCATGTCGGTTGACAGGCGAAAGCACAGCTTGAGCAGAAGGAGGAGAAGGGTGGGGATCGCCGCCCAGGAGAAGCGGGAGTGACGGGGATCGCCGTCAGCAGGAGAGAAAGAGTACGGGATGACAGGGATCGCCGTCGAGAGAGAAGGAGTGCAGGGGTGACGGGGATCGCCGTCGAAAGAGAAGGAGTGCAGGGGTGACGGGGATCGCCGTGGAGGGAGAGCAAGGGTGACGGGGATCGCCGTCGACGGAGAGCTAGACAGCTGAAGGCAGAAAATGGGAAGGGTGAGTTAGAAAAGAAAAGGAGGACGGGGATCGTCGTGAGACGAAAAAGAGAAGAGAAGAAGATGGGGATCGCCGTCCGAAGAAAAAAAAGGGGGAAGGAGGAGACGGGGATCGCCGTTCGAAGGAAAGGGAAAAAAATGAATAAGGAATGCACACACATTTTTTTTATTTTGATTTTTCCCTCTCTTTTTTTTTTTTTGATTTTTTTTAAGCTAAGAAAATAACTACATTACATTGGGCAGCTTCGGGAGAAGGACAGAACCGAGCCATTAAGGAAGATGGTGAAGAGAGGTGAAGGGTGGATTAACGCCTCAACAGCGTCGGGGGAGAATTGGAGAATGAGGGGTGGAGATAAGGGAATAAAATCAAAATTATAGACAAAGATGGATGAAATGAAATGACTGGGAGGCCGGGAAAACCCTGGCCAGAGCTCCTTTGTTAGTATGGCTGAACTTACTATCTCAATCTCCTCACCAAATCCAAGCAACTGTCGCTTGGTGGTGGCTGATGATGCTGATGGCGGTGCTGCCTGAGACTGCAATGTGTCATCTTCACTGAACAAGCGGTTGACCGCTGAGATGAGATCCTCTAATTCTGGTTCCTCCGTCTCAGCTTCTGGTTCACTGAACAACAAACTAACTGCTGAAATTAAATCTTCAAGATCTACTGCTTCTGCATCTGCCCCGACCCTCTTCTTCTTGTTGGGTCGCTGAGCTTCTAAAGCTTGATATGCCGACCTTGGCGCTGCTTCCACTGTAATGTTGTACCCAGGCTGTATAGGTCCTCTGACAAAATGGTCGTACAATGTCCAAGTGAGTGGGCCGTGGTCTGACTGCGAAGAGGATGAGAACACGGCCCATTCTGAATATCCCAAACCATATTTTGTGAATTTCTTTGTGCTAGACAATGTCTTGGTCCTCCCTTGGAGATGAGCACCCAAACCTTTTCCTGTTTGATAGCCTAGTCTGAATATGATATCCCAACCTTTTGCATTTGCAGGCATATCCTTCCTGGAGGCCGCCACTGATGGGGATCCAATCGGGCGGTTAGAAGAGAAAGTATAAGCCCAATGGTAGTTCACATCTAGTACTGAGATGACGGGCTTATTTGACGGCCAGACTGATGGCAATACCCTCTCGACAGCTTCCACTGTGTGAGTCATTGCTACGCTCTTAACTTTGACTATTCGCCCTTGGAAGGGGAACTTCAAACATTGATGTGCCGTGGAAGGCACTGCCCCTAGTGATTCGATCCACGGGCCCCAGGATGGCCTTGTACGTGTGATCGATGTTCAACACATAAAATTCAATCGACATGACGAGTGGCCCCAGCTCTGCTTGCAATGTGACAATCCCATGACAGGCACGTCGTGAATTGTCGTAGGCAACTATAGTGGTGGGGGTAGGCTGCAATTGGCGCTCTGAGATGTTGCAGGCTCTTCGAGTGCTCAACAGGCATACATTAATGGATGCCCCCGTATCTACTAGCGTTGTGTCAATGGCCACCTTTTTATAGTCAGTGTCACACACAAAGGCATCTTCCTGGCCTCAGGGGCGGCTAATTCGCCGTCAGAAAAGGTAATGGTGGGCCCCCTGTTCACAGTAGAAAGTACAGATGGTAGATTTTTGGGATTCATGTCCTCACTGACCATGACCCTTTGCAGGAAGGCCCTTAGGGCATCTTGGTGAGTTTGTGACCTTTTGATTAGTTCTAATATGGAGAGTTTGGCGGGAGTTTGATCAAAATGTCTCAGAATGTCATATTGGGTTCCCAGGACCGGATCTATCTCTTCCATGTCTTGCTGCTGCTGGGTGCTGGACGGCTGTGCTGGTTGACCTGGCATGGGTACGGACGCATTAGGATACATCCGATGGAACATCCGCCCGCTCCGCAGGGCGAGGTTATGGTGGAGTTGAGGGAGTGAGGTGTCAAGGATGGAGGGGTTAGCTAACAATGGCTCTGGCGTAGGGGAGAGAGAGATGTTGCTGGAGGAAGGTATAATGGGTGATATGACTGGGGAGTTATATGACGGTGAGGTGATGGTGGCAATAGAGGGTGCGAAGGAGGGAGGCCCAGTGGATGTAGGCGTGGTGGTAGGGGGTGTGATATGGGAGATAACCAGAAGCTGGCCCACTTCATGCTCATCATCGAAGGCCCATTGAGCTTCTGGGGGCGGATGGTGGATGACTGGGTTAACATGCGCGGGTGGAGGAGGTGGTGGAGCAGGTTGAGGGTTTGGAGAGGGCTAGTGTTGTGGCATGGGGTTACGGATTATGCCAAGGTCGTTTGCCGGCTGCTGCGGCTACTGTTGTTGTTGTTGCTGTGTTGTTGTTGTGGCTGCTGTCGCCTCTGTTGTTGTTGTTGTTGCCTCTAACCCTGTTGTTTCTTAACGTATGAATTAACTTCTTCATTTCTACCCAATCAATTTGGTTCTGCTCATGAAGGTCATATATCATGTCTCGGAACTGAAAACAATCCGACAAATTGTGGCCCGGATGGCGATGGTAGACACAATACTTTGTTTGGTCCGCTGCCATATTCCAATTTGCCTTCTTAGGAGGGAGTCTAAGAGCATTGAGGGACTTGAGGGCTGCAAAGACATCGGCTAATGACTAGGGTAGAGGTGGATATTGGGCTCTTTTGGGTCCATTGGGCTTTCTAGGGGCAAAGCCATTTTGAGGTAGAGGGACCTGAGAGATTGGCGTTGGTCTTGGGGAGGGTTCTGACCTTGAGGAGGTTGTTGTTTGTTGTTGTTCCATGGCTGCTGAGGTTGCTGGGTATACGGAGATCTACCTACCGGGCCTTGGGGGTTACTGACTGCACCGACTTGCTCATTGGTTTGGATCCCCTCGATAACTGGGCCCTGAGGATTCTTGGCATAACGGGCTTTTGGGGTCTCAAACATGGAGTGTATAGGTGAGTCTTTAAGCTGAGTCTGAATGAAATGGGCTCGGCTATAAAGCTGGTGCATGGTAGAAATGTCATTCATGGCCAATATGGCCCGGTAGGTCGGGGTAGCATTGGAGATCAACAATTTTACTTTCTCCTCTTCTGGCATAGGGCAACGAACCTTGGCAGCCAATGAATGCCACCAGTCAGCATATGTTGAGAACTCTTCCTCAGGCTTCATTTTTTCGGAGACTAGATCAACAAAGGAATATTGGGGTCCGACCCAATCTTAGAATTGCTGCAAGAACCTCTCTTGGACAATCTGGAAATCTTTAGCTTCTTCAGGTGGTAGGGAATAAAACCATTCCAGAGCTGGACCATCCAAGGATTTTTTGAACAAGTATGGCATGAGATGGCGGTCATACTTGTGCGGTGCTGACTCATAAACAAAATCCTTTAAATGAACATATGGGTCTCCTACCCCAGAGTATCACCGGTAAACAGGGAGCTCTGACTGGGGTGGTACCCGGAGGTACTGGAATGATGGGAGGGCGATGTCGGCCACCTTTCGAGGGTCAATTTGTCTTCTGAGATCGTGAAGCTCCTTTTTCATGACAGCCCACTCCACAAGGAAGTCGGAGGGGGCTTGGGCATGGTGTGTAGAGACCATGGAGTGGGGTTGCTCGAAGGTGTGAGACCTCTCACGGGCAAGGGAGGCAGGCTCGGCCGTATAGTATACCGAGGTTGGAGGGGATCGAGGCCGAGCCTCTCGCATCGGAAGGTAGCTCGGTTCCAAGAAATGGATGGCTCGAGGACGGAGGGGTGTGGGGTCTGCCCCTGAAGAAGAGAGGTGGGGTGCTGAGGCAATATGGACGAAGGAGACCGCCGGCTGAGCTGAGTTACGAGCAGAGGGAGACAAGGGTTGTTTGCCCTTGGCGGCAGCAATGAACTCTCGGACTTGATCTGGAGTTAGATGAGGAAACAGCTGACAAATTGGGAATGGGGGTCATCTTCCGTTGGAGGAGAAGGAGGACGGGAATGACCCCCAATGACTAGAGGAGCCTGAACATGCCCTGGGGGTATGGCCGTTGAGGGTTGGGCCACATCCTCGAGGAGTCCAAGGGGCAAGGCATCGTCAGCAAGGACACGGAACTGTTCCATGTCGAACAAAGGGTTATGATAGAGTACAAGGAAAGGAGGGGAATGACTCGATCTCCCTAGGCAATGACGCATGCACCCCCCCAACTGGCAAGGGGGGATACTGACAACACCTAGACTTTAACACAAATAAGAAAGATTGAGAGGAGAAGAGACGAACCGAAGCACTCAAATTATCATGATTAATGCGCAAATTTGTTAAAGTTCACACTTGACCTTTAGAATGAATTGATAAAGGGGGTTATCGCTCAGTCAAATGGACCCTAACAGGTGTGAACTCAAGTCCTTCGGTGTAACTAAGGATGGAACACGTACAAGCGAGGGTGGCTCAGACTAAGGGTACAACGGGTACAACCAGCCCGGTGAGCCGCAACGTGCGTACCGTCACGAGGTCTTACGGAGGAACTCAGAAGGTGGGCCCGAGTCAGCCTACGAGTGCTCGTAGGTGAGAGGACTCACTCATCCAAGGGGGAACCTGACCAATGGGATAAATAGCGCATGCAAGGGGCCTAAACACCCTAAATGTATGCAAGAGTAGTAAGTAAAAGGCAAACAGAATGACAAAACAGCTTTCGGGTCAAGTCGCGGCGGCCGTGTACACCGCGACCTTATCGCGACAGCGCGGGCTGCCGCGATAGGAACAGAAACCTGAGGAAACAGTAAGTCACACCCACAGACTCAAAAAAACTACCCGAACAAATGATAAGGGTACAAAATCACCAAAATAGTACAAAATGGATCATGGAGCACTCAGAAACTGATCTAGGAATGAAAACAGTAACATACAAAGCGTACATGTAGACGCGACGCTTAACTCTGACGCGAGCCTGTCGCGTCCCAGCGCACTGCCACGACTAAACCTGAAAACTTACGAGGAAAATTAAACGGAAAACCCAGATCCTAACAGGATTTTAACAACCAAGAGCACGACAACAGATGGCAGATAAACATGGAACATGCGTTCATGGACTCGTAGAAACCAGGCAAAGCAAATAGGGGAAAGATTGCACTAACCTTCTATCGCGTCCCTCTATGCTATCGCGATATATTCGCGTCCCAACGATATGCCGCGACAAGAACAGAATACAGAAAAATACAGAAAACAAAAAAACAAAACCTAACAGGGCACTAAGAGGACGAATAAGGAGGAAAACATGGCAAGCAGGCAAGCTAGATCTACGAGGGTAGCAGTGAATGTCCCACCGTGATCGCCAAAAGGTGTAATCACAGGGATTGTACCCCCCTCAACACAGACATGAATATCAAATATGATAGCATGGAAAATAGGATGTGATCGCCACCTAGAGCATTGCCAAATAAAGATAGTAATGCGGGCTAACTACTCTAGGAAAAGGGGGAAGAGAACAGAGGAATACCTGATGTCATGGTTGTTAAGACGGACGCAGGCAGCCTGATGACGCGTCCGCCATGATGGACGCATCTCTTGTCGCGTTGTCTACCGCCATCGCGTTCTCTTCTTGTGCGTGAGATAGTGAGTGGGACCTCCTTCCCGTCCTCTGGCTGGCCAGAGGATGAGAGCTCCTCATAGAACTTCACTTGAATGCCTGCCAATGAAAGGGAGAAACAACCATAGCCCTGTTAGAACATGATTTGTGTAGTATTTGCTCTAAAAATGAAAGGAAATGAAAACAACATCTAGGATAAGGAAAAAACGTGGGAAGAAGTGGAATGCAATCTATCTAGGAAACAAAATAGCAGTGCATGAGGAAATAAGGAAAAGGAGAGAAGAGAGGGTGAGCCCCATTGGGGCGACTCCTGGCTTGATGGATGTCCCAAATATCGTCCAAAAGCTTTAGGGAGATGTTGGAGTCGCCGTTCGTGCGTTCCTTGCTCCGTTCATGAAGAAACCAATGAATTTTGTAGAACAAGATGTGAAAGGAAGTGGTGATGTGAGGGCTGCGAGTCTAAGCATGGACCAGAGAAAATTTCTGCAGCCCTTCGGGGTGAAAAACGGGGTCCCCTCATCCTTCAGTAGAGGCCTTGCTTTTATAGAGCCTTTAAGAGATAATATCTCCTTTGAATGAGAATTAATTAAAATGGGAGATAAACCTCACCCAAAATCGGATGGAGAGTCCTTAGGAGCCTCAAGGAGAGTCCCTAGGGCCCAAATCCCGCCTGAGGGGTTGAGATATTCCCTAGGGATAAAGATAGACCCATAGGAGGATAAATAGGAGGTGGTTGTAGAGGCCTGCATGCGCAGCTGCTGTCGCGGCGTATCGTAGGGCCGCGACATGGAGACGCAATAGGGCAGAGCGTCGCGACAGAATTGTCCACGTGCATGGATAATGCATGAGCTGTCGCGGAAGTCTAGACCGTCGCGACTCAAAGACGCGGCGCCACGATGCATCGCGACTATAAAATCGAAATTTACGTGAATTATTAGCCAACTGCATGAATGGATAAGAGTTATTGATGCTTAAGGACTCTCTCAAAGTGATATGGGTGGGATTTCAAGGTAATTTAAATCGATAATGGGCTCAAATCAAGGCTAATGATGGGCTCAAGGTGAGTGACCAATTAGGGGCCCACTGAAGTGACAAGAAATGTGGTTCAACCCATTAGTCGCAATCAGGTGTCTACAGTTACAACCACTAAATATCAGAGCCATTCTATAGGGCCCAATTACATAAAAACAAAAAAAAAATGACTAAGACTCTATCATATTACTAAGACACTAGGGTACTCTTGACTTCACTCTTGGTCATTCCCGTCCTCTTGAGTGTTAGGTTCATCCTCGGTCTCACCTGAGAACACAACCACAAATAACGCAGGGTGAGCGATAACGCCCAGTAGGACTTAAATCCAAGAATCAAGCAAGCTTTAAATGATTAATGTATTAAAAAGGCAGAGTAACTAATGATAGAGTGAGAGAGTCAAGTAATGCAAGAGATAGCATGAATAGCACAAAATTGAAATAGCACAAGTTCCCAAATATAGCAAAAGCGTCGGGTATAGCACAATAGCAAGATGGCCATAGCACAAATGGCACAAGTATATCAATAGTAAAACGAGTATGGTATAGAACTTTTGATTGTCATGTAGACAATCAGAGAATATAGCACTTTGATTGTCATTTAGATAGTCGAGATAGATGGCACTCGAGTGTAATGCCAAACACTCTAGTCATTTAACTCCCATGGGAAAATAGCACTTTTGGGTGCACATCCCAAGACCAGACTGGGCCCTTTATATATTGTCAGGCATTGGTTATATTGTTTATCTTTAGACAATCAGTTAATGGCCAATATAGAGTACCAAGAAATAGATGAGAGCACTAGATGAATAGACAAGATAGTAGAGTGAATGTGGACAGACGAGCGAGTAAAGTATAGATGAGAACTAAGGGACATTGGACATAACACGTCGAGTAAACATGTGATAGTAATAGTGCACAACACGCGCACTTGGTGTTGGTAGTCAGGTGGAATTCACTACCCTTCCACTGGCCATGTTACGCACATGTCCAGAGGTCCTACGTGATTTAAGATAAGAGCGAACTTCTAATAGTTGTTTAGATCATGTTGATCCCTAAAGGGTATCATAGGTGTTAGGGTACAACCAGCTCGTCGACCATGTGGGAATCCATGGACAGAGGAGACGTACAGAGGCCTTGAACAAGGATTCACTAGTCCGGCAGAAGGAGTATCCGACGGAGTGTTCGTCAAAGCCAAGAAAAAGTGTGTATAGAGAAACACGTGCTCGACGTTCTAGAGGAATTCTGGAACAGTGGAGCGTCGTTAACGGTATTCCCAAAATATCATACGAAACGAAGACAAGTTCATTGTAAAAATATGGCAATTTAAATGTATTATTGAAATAAATTACCAGATGTATTATGAGATATTTTCATACAAAGTTAAGCCATATTGGATGGTTCAAAGTGTGTGCATGTGTCATGAAAAATCATGGACATGAAAGGTCAAGTGAAACATTTTAATTAATTAAAATATATCCAAAATTAACAACTGCGTTTACTGTGTTTAAGAGAGTTAACAGGGCATGATATTACTGTAGAAAATCAAGACTTGCAGAAATAGGGGGTTTCATGCAAAAATCCCAGATCGCGACATACGCCTGTAAGGGTCGCGGCAGGGTCAGATCAGAACGCGACAGGGTCATGCACAGGTCGCGACAGGTCGGCCAGAGCAGGCTGCCAGAATGCGACAATGTAGCCTGTCGTGATCAGATCACGACAGGTACTGTGTCGCGACGGCCCTGAGAACATGGCCTATCGGGCTGTCATGTTCTCAGGTCCTGCGCCAGAGTCTGAGCGGGAAAGATAGGCCTTGGATTGCGGTCCAAGCCTTACCTGTTTTGACATAGGGTGATTCAAAGATTCATAACTAAATGTACAGTTGATGAAAATTTGTGAAACTAGTTTTAATCGACTCCCAACTTGCAAGAGTACTTACAGTAATTAGGAATTTGATAACATACATAGTTTCAACATGATTTAGTCATGAGTATTCAAGAAGAATAGTGAACAGTGAACAGTCGAGGTAAAAGAATTAATTCATGAGGTAGGGTGGATGAAAATTAGGGCTTTCAGGGATTAAAGATTCCCAACAATCATCAGTATCACCAGTAAAAACTTTGTGGCAGGGGATAGAGTATTCAAGAAGATATAAATTTAACATGATGGGTCGGAGTCAAGGGGATTGCAGAACTTCAAAAATGAAACATAAAAGATTCGGTGCACGAAAAATTATGAAATGAAAGGAGTTTTGTTCTTGATGCTTAGAACAATCTACATAGAAGTTTAATTAGGTTTTGTTCGTGAGAATGCCTACGTTTGATTCGTTTCCCTCTTCTAGGGCTAGAACTTGAAGAACACGGGTTGAGAGCTTGAGCAGCCTTCTCCCCACGAGTTCTCTTCCTCCTTGGCTTCCTCTCCACGTCCAGCAACCCTTGGCAATGAGCTAGGGCCGGCCATGGGGGATTTAGGAGAGTATTTAAGCCTCCTCCCTTTCTATTTCTTTATAGGACTCTAACTCCTATTAATTCCAGGATTTTCTATTTTCTCTCCTCTTTCTAAGCTTTCCACTTCCTATTTAGGTTAGGATGGGAGCTAAATTCATGGTCAAGCTATTAGGGTAGGGTTAGGAATCTAAATCCAACCCAAATCACTTATTTTAATTATTTATTACCTCTTTCTTATTTATGCAATATTTATGTTACGAATTGGGTATTTCCCTATTATTCCCCTTTTAAAAATCCATATTTTGGCCCAATAAATTTTTGTGGGTCTATTTAACAAAGCCCATTACTCCTTTTCGTTTAATGGGTTTTATGTAATTCCCTTTTCTTTGATTTTCTAATTAATTTAATTAATTTTCTTTTATATTATTGCATTTTTTTCTCGAAAAATTCAGATTGCTACATGTGGCATTGTAGTGCAACATGAAATATGCTCACATTGGTGTCATTTTTAGCGTGTCTACACCCTCTGTTCATAGTCTCCTTTCTTTGGCTTGTACCCTAGCCCAGCACTGGGTGTCATTCTTCTGTTTGGCACTATTCTAGTCCTGCCTTGTAAATGTGTGCCCAGCCCTTTGCCTGGCGAGTACCCCATCTTCAGCATGATCTGCCAGCCCTTATCAGTCATTATCTTGCTTCTCTTTTGTACAGTAGTTGATGGTGTGAATGATACTAGTGGATGTACTGGTTTTGTTGCATGCCATACATATCTAGCACTGACATGAGAGGTTGGTTGCTTGGCCATATGAAAGAAATAGAATTATCTGTTATAGCATCAGCTTCTAAAAGCATTGACCAACTTGTGACTTTGACGATCCATCTCTTATATGGAAACTTGAGGCATTGGTGTATAGTGGAGGTGACGGTGCCAAGTGCTTGAATATAGGGTCTACCCAGTATCATTCGGAAGCTTAGGTACATGTCTAAGATGTGGAAATCAACCTCAGTCACAGAGGGACCCAAACCTACTTTTACTGTGACTAGCACTTAGTGCCGTCATAAGCAGTAACTATAATCCAAGAAGGCCGAATCAATTCTAGTGCAACCCCTCACAAGTTCAATGTGTACAAGGAGAGCACATTAATAGATGTTGCGGTGTTCAGCAGACATTGAGACATGCAAGTCCCATTGACTTTAATGGTTAAGCATAAGGCATACCGTTGTGCTTCCACAGGTGCTAGTTCGTGTTCGTGGAATGCCATGGCCGGATGCCCATTTCTGGGGGTTAAGACTGAGCTAATCTCGTTTACTGGCAAGTCTTCATTCACCATAACCTTTTGTATGTACTGCATCAGTGCTTCTTGATGTACCGGTGACCTTTTGATCAGTTCCTAGAATGGAAATTCTGGCCAGCATTTTGTCTAAGTGTTTCAACAGATCATATTGAGTCCCTGGAATGGACTCCTCAGCTGTGGCTTCTTCTTCATGCTGTTGAGGTGCCTGATCCTGACTTTGTGGGAACAACTTTTTAAATATGTGCCCACTCCAAAGCACAAGGTTACTTCAGTCTCATCTCCCGCTACGTGTACTGCTCTTTTGAGCAGCTTGCTTAGCATGTTGGAAGCTAGATGGATGGTGGAGTGTTCCATGTTGAACATCTGATGTGGCGGTTTGATGTTCAACACATTCGAGGGTGGCATGGGGAAGGTGGATGGTATGAGATTCGGTGAGGTAGTGGTACCTAAGAAATTGGCTTGTAGAGTGGGGGTAATGATGGGGGTGGGAGGTTGTGTGTGGAGAAGGGGTGGATTGAATGGTAATGGTTGTGAGATGGGGTTAGTGGAGGGTTGGCATATGAGTTGTGGTTGGGTTGTGATGGCATAGGGGTTGTGGAGAGGTGCAAGAATGGAGGGAGTGGGTTGAGAGGCTGCGATGTGGAGTCATGGGTTGGCGGTTGAGTGGTTGGTTGGGTTGTGACGGATGTGGTGCGGAGGTTGTGGGGATGTGGAGAAAGGGGGAAGTGGGTTGGAGGATGTTGTGGGGGTTGGTAGTGATGCGGAGGAAAGGAGGTAATGAGTAGCTGGGTTGTGGTGTGGTGATGGTGGGTACTTCCATATGCTCACTTTGCCTTCTGCTCGATTGCAGAGATGATATGATAGCATTTACTTGTTGATTGGGAGCAGGATGCTCCAGAAGTGGGTTTTGCACATGTTAGGTTGCTGCTAGAGAACTTGGGGTTGTTGTATAGCTGGCTGGTGTTGTTGTTGTTTCTGTGGCTGGTTTTGCCTGGGAGACCTTCTTGCCTTCATCTTTATTATGTACTTCCTCATCTCATCCCAATCAATTCCTCCCTGGTCACTCAGATCATAGATGTAATCATTGAAATGGAAGCATGCCTCTAGTGTGTGACTTGGTCCCCTATGGAATGCACAATAGCGGGAGGTATCCATGTTGGGAGACCATTGTAATCATTCCCTTGGCATGGTGAGTGCATTGGCAACCATAAGAGCATTGAAGATATCAGTGAGGGTTTCTGACAAGGGAGGGTATTGTGCTCTTCTAGGGCTAGGTGGACTTTTGGGCTGCTGAGGATTCGGGGGGGGTCGCTATTGAGACTGTGGAGCTGGTGTACACAACAAGGGTTGCTCGGCTTGAATTGTAGTTGTTGGTATTGGGGTGGTGGAGGTATTTGGTTGGTGTTTGGGCAATATTGGTTGGAGTTTGGATTGGCCATCACACTCACCTACTCATTATTGATTACCCCTTCGGTGGGACCACCAGCTTGGGGATTGCCATTATTCTTCTTGAAAGTTCTTGCCTCTAGATCGAACAGGGACATGATGAGAGAATATTTTAATTGAGTCTGAATGTACTTGGCTCTCTCATACAATTCTTTTGTAGTTATCAATTTGTTCATAGCCCGAATGTGTCTGAACTGTGGTATGGCATTTGCAGTTATCATTTTCACTTGTTTTAGACGCAGAGAATGGATCTTTTAACATTTTAGCCATACCTCTCCACCTATCAGCATAATGCAAGAAATCCTCATCTACCTTCATCTCCTCAGCCACCAGATCAGTAATAGACAATGAAGGACCAACCCGTCTCTATACTTTTTCATAAACTTTCTCTGAATTGCAGCAAAGTCTTCAATATCAGTTGGTTCCAAGGAGTAGAACCATTCCAAAGCAAGACCATCAAGGGATCTTCTGAACAAGAAAGTAAAAGCCTTGTTATCATTCTGCCAGAAGGAGGAGCCGTACATGAATTCGTGGAGATGGACGAAGGGAATGCTAGTGTTGTTGTAGTGGCAATAGACAGCTAGATCTGAGGGTGGCAGGTGGAGGACTAGCATGGAGGAAAGAGCCAGTTTGAAGGAATCCTTAGGTGAGGACACCCTTTTCAAGTCTTGCACCAATCTACTCACCTTAGCTAACAGTGCTTGGTGAGTTGATCAGATGGTTGCTTGTGAGGCTCACTAGAAGGGTAAGGAAGTGGTGCACTCACATGGGCAGAGGAGAAGAGGGGAGGGGAGCCAGTGTGCATAGATGGATGGGTAGCAGGCTAGGGAGAGTAAATAGGCCTTGGCATGGAGGTGCTTGGCCGGATAAGTGAAGGCCACCCGGCAAGACTCTGGGGGCATGAATGAATAATAGAGTGCGCTCAAAGGGAGCTAGGGAGATATGGACCATCGGTCCTGAGGAGCTACAGTATGGATGGCACCCACGTTTGGGTGAGGAGACTGAGGGGGGTTGGGGACCGATTTCCCCTTCAATGCATCTTGGACTTCTTGGAGTTGATAAGGTCGGAGGTTATTGAGCAAGTCCACTAGTTGGGACAAATCAAGAGAGATAGAGGTTATTGAGCTACAGTATGGAATGCAGATATGACAATAGATCAGGCGTTCTGTGAATAGAATGAAACACGACGAGTTCAATTGTCACAAATCAAAGTGAATCGTGACCGTCCAGTCGGTCACGGATCTGAAAACTGACAGAAGCTATCAGAGCCGCGAAAACTCTCTCTGGTGCAGTCTGTCCCAAAAATGCTACAGGTCAAACCATGACACAATGAAACATAAACGCGACGTTTGAACACGTAGCAATTTAAAGTTCACCCGAGAGTTCTCAAGGAAGCAGTAACTCAAGCAAGCATGATATATGGCCAACCAGTTGAGTAATAAGAGTCAGAAGATGATGGTTTGTTCCAGTGAAAGAAAGTAAAGGGGGACGGGAGTAGGATGGTGATTTTTTTTTCAATTAATTTTATGGGAAAAGCAACAAATACACAACTTGGTAATCACGATGGTTTTAAAGGAGTACCGCATGGGGTATGAGGGGAAGAATTGTACCACGTGGGGTACGAAGGGAGTGACAGATGTGGGTGTCGAAGGGAGAGGCACACGTGGTGCCAAAGGAGTGGTAACCAAGAATTAAAAATAATATAAAAGAGTCCTACCATGATCGTCAATTTGTGAACGTGCTTTAAAATGCCACAGAGAGAAATTGAAAAAAGAGCAAAAGGTAGAAAAGAGAATTAAAAGAAATAAATATGAATATGGATGGTGGGATGATATAGGGAGGGAAGGAGTGCGTGTGTGCAATAGAGATGGAGTGTGATCTCCAGACACGAGTGGGTGTCGAAGGAGTGAGAGAAGGATGGGTTCTTACCTTCACTCGAAGATCGCGGGAGTTGAGTGGTGGGTTGACTCTTACTTCTCCAACCGGCCGGTCGGCAAAGAAGACTTTATCTCTTGGTTACCTTGCAAAGAAAAACACAAACAAATTAGTGAAAGCAATGATTAGACCAAGTTGTGTAGCATCAAATCCAAAAGAAACAAGAAGAGATCTTGCGTGGACACACACCTTGTGGTGAAATTTTAAAACCCCTAAGAACGTGAGTGTGAATCAAATGATGTGTGTGAAGATATTATTGAAGAAAATATAGTTATTATGTGATGGGATGCATGCACTAAAGAGGAGAATTTAAAACAAGTAAATAGAGAAAGAAGAAATCTGAGATGGCCCAGGCGCAACAGAGGTTGAGAGGAAGAAGACTCCTCTCCACGCTCCAATAAACGCTTGAAAGTATGGCAGCACTGCCTATTCAATGGAAGAACACTCCTAGCAAGCTTGAATGGCTCTTCTCTCCAAACATTGGACTTGGAAGGCTCTAAACGCAGCAGGGCTTCACCAGTACACTTGGATGTTGTCTTTAAAAGTGTGGCCATAGGGGTCCTTTTATAAGGGTAAAAATGTGAATCGTGACGAACACAATGGTCGCCTTTTCAAAAGAAACGCGTCCACCCAAGTCGTCGCGTTAAAAAGACGTCCATACTTCGACTGCCTCTTTCCGCATTTCGACTCAGTTGAAACATAGAAATAGTAAATCGTGACCATCCAGATCGTCGCATTTATAAACCTTCGAATACTAATCAGATTCTTACCAAATTTATAATGGAAAGTTTTAAATCGCAACGATATAACTTGTCGCTCTTTTAGAAGAATCGATCTTTTACTAGGAATCAATCTTATGAATAAAGTAATGTCATAAACGTGACGACCTGAGTGGACGTATATCTATTTAGCAATAAGAACTTTATAAAAACCATTTTTGGAATTTTCCAAAATTTGCATATGCAAACTCTTAATTGCGATGATTATAACAGATGTGTTTCAAATAAAATCAATCCAAACAACTAAGAATCGGAACCAAAACCGTGTCGGGTTGGCCGCCGCATATCAGATTCATCACCAATCAATACATGAGCCAATCGGAGCTAGTAAACTCGTCGGCTTGACTGGTCGCGAATATCATTATTCAACAATCGATGTATGAAATGCGACAAGTTAGGCCGACGCAGATATTGTTATTCATCAATCGATTTGGTCTTCACCAATCGATTGTATGAAATGTGACGGATTGAACAGACACGGATTTGGTAGTCAATGTTCCAGCTGAAACGATTTACTATTAACCAGACGATTTGAAATGTGACCACTCATCCTATCGTGAATTAACTTTTTTGTAGGATCCCCAATAGCACATCATAAAAAATACTATAAAAATCCAAAAAATAGTAAAATTACTCAGATGATTAATTGGAGAGACACTTTGAGGCATTGTAGTATAACATAAAATTTACTCAATATGCTATCAAATTTGGCGTGTCTACAATGTCCACTCTCTCTTGTAAAGGGTACAACCAATAAGCACCAACCAAAACCAAATAGCCATCTACACACATAAGTCCATATCTTCCAAGTACTTGTAGCATGTAGGTTGCCAAGCTCACTTTATCCTCTTCCGCACACCTCATAGAGGGGAAGATCTTCTCCACCTCCCTCAACTAGCTCTCTACCACCAGCAGTTGGCTCTTCCCCTTAAAAGAGGGTGCAACCATCCTCTTAGGCCTCTTTATGATGGACACACCACCATGTCCATACTCTTGAGGGACTGGAGATAGAGCCTGAGCCTGAAAACAACATGGATCACATAAGCAAGATCAAACAATAACAAAAGAAACACCACCAAAATAACTAAGCCTATAATGTTGTCTGGGTCTACGCCTGGGTCTGCATCATAGAGACCAGGCCTTGTATTAACATGTAGTAATCTACAGGTGGAGGTGGTGGCGACACAGGGAGACCTTGCTGCACTAGGGACTGCTGCTCCCCCTTTCCTCATGCCTCTGCTACTCCTAACGAGCATGGTTCTATGCCTACCATGACTAGCCATTGCCAGAAAAACAAGCAACTCATCAGAATCTAGGTTCATTAATCCTATACTTTTCTTATCTTTATTCAGTCCATTATTAATCATTTTCTAACCATCTCATATATAAGGACTAGTTTTCATAAAGACTTTGAGATGCGACATAAGTTGATGGTTTATTTATGTACAATCTCAACTTGTAGCTCTAATACCAATCCATGTAATGACCCTCTCTATGTCGGTACAATTACACCAACCCACATTGGGACAAAGAGATGTTGGTTGTGGAATTAGCAATCTAGAGGGGGGTGAATAGATTGACTACTTTAAAAAAAACTTAAGAATTCAAAATTGAAATTCTGAAGAATTAGAAGGGATATAAGCAAACAAACCACATTTATGGGGCTCTTTGGTAACATGATAAGGGGGTTTCCCCCATTTTATCACCGGTTTTATGCCCACATTATTTTGGTATGTGGTAGATAGGATAAATAGGGGTGATAAACTTATCTAGGATAAAAGGGTGATAAAGGGGGATAACTATCTCTCCCATTTGAGGGTGATAAAGGTTATCCCTAGGGATACTCATTAATTATTATTATTGTACTCTTGAAAATGGTGTATGTACATTTATACACAGGTAAATGGTGTTAAATTAGGGATAACGAGGTGATAACTATACACACTGTGTCACATCATATCACATCACATTAAAAATTATCCCCTACATAACTATCCTGCATTTAAACCATCTCAAACCAAAAAAACCCCTAAACATGAATAGTTTACACCCGATTTACTTATATTGGTCTCCTTATCTTGTTATCAAAGAGGGCCAAGACATAAGAAGTTTTAGGTGGTTTAACTACTAGACGGAGACCTACATCCACCCCTCACTTCATTGAGTGAGGATTCATCAACCAATACCCAACTGTGAGAAACTCTCACACACCGTTGATCCACAACTTAGAACATCTACTGACTAATAGCTTGTAATCTGCTGACTCACAACTTGAAGCCTACTGACTTACAGCTTGACATCCACTGCCACACAACATACAGATCACTCACACATCCAACAATCCACACACTCACATAGTGTGGGATCAACCCTCCTAACACCAGTAGGAAAATGAAGTTTATGAAGCTTGAAAAGAAAAATAGAAAGCACAAGATAATTAGAGTTGTGAGAGCCATTTAATCAAACACTATTGAAGTGATCTTGCTTGATTCTTCTTGATCTGCTCGATGAAGGTTGTGAGGCTCCAATTCTTGAACCTTGGATCCATGCTTCAGTTCTTCAGACTAGACTTCATCAATTCATTGAATCCCTTGAGCAGCCAAACGTGTATTGCCTTGAATCAAATTGAAGCTTCAATGCTCTGCTTCAACATCTCCAGAAATGGCTTTGGCATAGCGTGAAATCTTCAATCGGCTCAGCAGAATGCATCAAGTTGCCTTTCTTGGAAGTGATCTCCTCAGAAGGCTCTCACTCTTCCTCCTTGGCTCGCCTACTCACACTCCTGCCAAATCTCCCTAAATCGGGTAGTAGTGGCATCTCACTATCGCGGCTTCACTGAATCTCTAGGTGGACCCTATGAGATTCCCAGTTAGTTAGAAAGGGTGGGAATCTTGCTGCCAAAAGATATCTTCCAGAACCTTCATCAATCGTCGAAGGAATCTTCATTCTTCGTCCTTGGACCATGTGCCCAAAAATCATGTGTTGGTACTTAGTCTCTATCACTGGATGAAGGATAGGTCGACGTACAAGAGAGGTGCCTCAACACATACATGGTCTTCCACAAGTTCTGGATAGAATGGGTCAAGATTGTGTCAACGCACCTTGTGCATTGTGTTGATGCTCTGACAGAATTCTTCAAAAATAGCTCACTGGATTGACCAGGTGTGTCGACCTCTTGAGTAAGTTGTGTCGACGCAACTCATATATTCTTCAAAGCTAGTTTACTGGATGAACTAGGTGTGTCAACATCCTGATGAACATGTGTCGATGTGGCTGGGTTTTGTTTTGCACCTACTATGAGTGCATCAAAACAACTTTTTATGGTACCTGCACTTATGTCTCTCCCCCTTTGCCATCATCAAAACAAGGGGGTTCTATCATTGATGTGGAGCTGGAGGCTGTGAAGAATTGGCTGACAACTTGTGTTCAATTCTGATCAACTTGGCTTCTAAATCATCATAATTATTGTGTAATTGTGTATCATAATGTGAACTGTATGCAGCCTTGTGTCCAATGTCTGTTTAATTTCCTTCAAGTTGTCGTTCACATGAACTGACATCTGATCTAACCCATGGAGCAAGGACGGTGCTGCAGTAGATGAAGTAGCATGTACTTTCTCTAGTTTTAGTCTCACTTGGGAGCTTCTAGACCTTGTCAAACTATCTCTTCATCACAAAAGTTGTGCAACAGCTACTCAATTATTCTCCTTCAATGATTCCATGTCTTTCATAATGTGTGCATAGGATAACTGAAGCTTATGAATTTCTTCAACTATTGTTTGGCTTTGTCATTACTGGCTTTCATCAAACTCTCAATTAACTTCATTTGATCATTGAGTCTAGTTCGCATATAAGAGACCTGATGTGACACTTCGACAAGCTTTTCAACAAGCCTATTGAATCTAACTGTTGCAAGATCAGCACTTTGTTGTTGCTTTTTGAAGTTCATCTCCATAGTATTCTCAAGTGTTTGCACTCTGAACTCAAACTTAGAAGATTGTTGCTCAATATTAGAAGATAGTTTCTCCACTCTGGTATTTAATTTTTCAAACTTATCTTGAAAAAACTAGAATAGCTGATGGCATTGCAACTCACTAGTGGAGGTAGAAGTTCTGTTATGATGAGCTAGATCATTGGAGGTAGTTCTTCTTCCTCGTGCTATCACTGATCATTTACCACAAGCTCATGCCATACAATTTGTGGCACAGGGCTTTGAGGAGTAGGATATTCAAAGTGAGGTGGTGAGGAGTGAGCTTCAGGCATAGATTCATTATGAAATTCTTCAGTAGGTGGCTGATCCATTTGTGGTTCCTAAACTGGTGGTGGTTGAGTGGAAGGTCGACCCCGGACCACTTTTTCTTCCTCCAGCTTGAACTTCACAAACTTAATTATATTTTCCAAGCAATAAATGTTGCATTTTGGAGTTTTCTTAAACTTCTCATTTGCTAAAGATACTCCTGCCATTTGAAAGATGGCAGTGAGGTGTGCAACATAAGGCATGGATCTTCTTAACTCCTTCCTTGTTGTTTCATGGACTATCTGACAAACAATCTCTGCCAAGTTTAAATTTATTGAACCACTCGTATATTTTATCCTTTTATTTTAGTGATAACAAAATGCATGTTTAACTTAAAACATCATTAATATATTTTATATCATGTTTCTCCCAAGAATACAATATATGCTTGCATTATCACTTTAAATTTACACTAAGTTTCAACTTCTTCATCATATCCAAAGCTATATACGAAGTTCACTTCAACTGACTGCATGTTTCAACTTCAACCGACAACGCTAATTTATGTTCATATGAAGTCCACTTCATCATATCCAAAGTTACACTTTGTCATATACAAAGCTTCATTTTCACTGACAGCGTTATATCTTGGCCAATCGAAGCAGTGTACTTCGATCCGACTATGTTATATTTTGTCCAATCGAATTGTACATCGATTACTTCACTTATAGTATCAATTGCCTCATAACATTGATTGCTTCACTTAACATCGATTACTGTTATAAATAAACATCGATTGCTTCATTTAAACATCGATTGCATTAGAATATCAATTGTCTTCAAACATCAATTACTTCACTTAAACATCGATTGTCTGAAACATCTATTGCCTTAGAACATCGATGCCTTGAACATCGATTGCCTTGAACATCGATTGCTCTTTCACTTAAACATCGATTGTTTGAAACATTGATTGTCTTAAAACATCGATTCACTTAAACATCGATTGCCTTACGGATTGATTGCTTATAAACATCGATTGCCTTTACGGATCGATTTTCTTTAAGGATAGATTGTCTTTAAGAATCTATTGTCTTTAAGGATTGATGGTCTTTATGGATTGATTGCCATAAAACATCGATTGCTCTTGATCACATCGACTGCCTTTCAAAACATCAATTGCATCTATCTCATATCGATTGATGTTATGACCACATCGATTAGCTTTCAAATCTTTCAAATATCTTTGGCACCCAAATGAAACTTTAAATGTACTTCATATGTTTAACTTATTATTTCTCTGGCTAAAGATCTTTTTGCCTGTCTCAGAGGATCTCTTCCTCCCTTTAAGAAAGAAAAAGACCTACCTACTATTTCTAGCTATCAGGAGGAAATGTGGATAGAAGGCAAAAGAGGTAAGGGCTATCTAACAAAAGACTTCTAGAGTCTAAACGTCTACCTTGCATTTAATGTCTGCAGGTCCACTTCTACTCATAGTCAACATCTTGGATCTGCTATTGGCATCCTTGGAAGTTTGCACCCGCTGAAACATCTTTCTGCATTCCAAGTAGTCAGTAGGCACAAGAAAGAAGTCGTTAGACTCAAAGGAATGAGAGCAAAAGAAGAAGAGAGCTAAGAAACTCCAACAGCCATCTGTCAACAGATCTCTTCAAGCTGCTCCATAAAAGGGAGAAGCAATACAAGAGAGAAAACCTGAAGATTGTTCAAGAAGTGTACATCTAGTGAGCATCCAACTCTATACACACTCAAAGCAAGAGAGGAAGAGCTCAAGTCCATTCACGTTGACTTCCTTCTTCCTCATTCTCTCTCTGTGTGTCTTTGTTTAATTGAGAGAGGGAGAACTGAGGGTTTAGCCTAAGGAGAGTCTCGTCTTGTAAACGCTTTCCTTCATAGGCTCAGACTCAGATCAAGCATTTCATTGTTTATCTTGAGCTCGATCTAGGGGCTTCAGGTCCTAGCTTCTGTGTTCAGAAGTGTTCCACTTCGGTTGGAAGAGAAGGCTTACTGTGCAAGTGTTCCCCTTGTATTAAGGGAAGAACCACACTGGGGTTTGTGCCAGGAGGTTGCCTTCATGACTTGTAAGAGAAGTGGGTTGCCTTCTTGCACGGAAAGAGAAGAAGACCAGCTTGTGTCTGGTGGTGTAACCATGTTGGGATTTGTTTCAGTAGGTTTGCTTCTGAGCCTGTAAAAGAAGTCGGCTGCCTTCTTGCCCGGAAAGAGAAGAAGACTAGCAGGGGCTGGGTGTGTATGTCCTTGAGGGGGAATGTACCCTTGGTTAGTGAAATCCTAAGAGTTTGCTTGGGGACTGGACGTAGGACTTCAATTTGGAAGGACCGAACTAGGATAAATCTCTGTGTTCCTTGTGTGCTTGCTTCCACGCCTTTAATTTCCATTGCACATGCTTATTTATACTAACCAAACATTTTCAAGTGGTGATTTTTATTTCAGTTTTTAGATTACCCATTCAGCCCCCCTCTAGGTTAGTCTTGTTGTCATATCAAGTGGGCCAACGCACTGTCACTTTCTTTATCAAGCAGTAGAAGAGGAACCTCTGAGTTTCTGTGACCCAGCTTTTGCCTCCTCTTGTGGTGTTATAACTTTGGTCATCATGTGATGCAGTATCTTGTTGAGAGGAGGAAATCTATTGGCATTAAATATAGTGACATGGTTTGCCTAGAAATACTTTTGTCATGTTCTAGGCCAATGAGCACAGTGAAACCTCATGATGACAAAAATTTATATGTAAAGACATCAGCCCCAAGTGATGACGTTTTCAGAGCTCCACTTATTAACTTGTATTCAATTTGAATGAACTTCTTTAACTGTTGATTCTAGTCCTCCTCTAAATCCTTCTGATTTTTATAAAACTCTTGGACTAACTTAGGATAAAAGATCCTATGTTCACAAAAGAACCCAATCACCCTTGAAACTCAAATAATTCAAGTACCTCAGAAAAGGTTGCTTCATACCTTCATCCTCAAAAATTCATGCTCTGGACTTAAGGATTTGCCTTACCTCTCCCGAAATCACATCAGATAGCCTTGTGGACCATCTTCTTTAGACTCAAAAGCTTATGTTTCTCTTTCTCTTATGCTGACTTCTCATTTTTTTGTAGCAGATTCTTCATCATCTGAAGCATTGAATTTCCCCCTTTTGAGCTTGATTCTGACATGTGATCCAGCTAAGGGAGAAGTAGAACCCTCTACTCTAAGGATTACCTTTTCAGTAGGACTCTCTTCCTTTGAACCCTGGGTATCCTCCTCATCTGTGGAGTTGTTCAGCTCGACAAAAGTTTTCTTCTTAGTCCTTCAAGACATTGCTTTCTCTTTTTCCAGTCTTGGAGTCCACTTTTGTGGAGTAAACTGAGCGGCAACATCATGCTTCTTCTTGAACTTTCTCTGCAAGGGTTCGTGAATTTCGATCCCGGCTATGCTAGTTTTTGATCCTCTTCCTGTCGCAAGCTTTGGTTCCCTGGAGATGGAAGAATGAAGAAGGAGAGAAAGGGACGAGGTTGGCACCGAGATGGAAGACTCCCTTGCTGAAGAAGAAGAGCTATCGAAGGTGGGAGAGAGAGAGAATATGAACGATATACCAAGTGTGCCGATCATCAAGAACTTAACTTGAACAAAAAAAAGGAAAACATCAGATGTGTCGACACATGAGTTTGTGTGTGTCGACCTGCTCAAGATAAAAATCAGATATGTTTCCAGAAAAAATAGGGATAAGTATTCACTCATGAGAAGTATGACCTTATTGAATTTTCATGGATTTTTAATGAATTAAGAAATTACTTTCAACTCTATTTATTTCCCCCTTTTTCTTTTAAAATTAATGCTTTTAAGGTTACAAGCTTCAAGTTTGACCATTAAAAAATCTGGAAAAACCTTGAAGCACATTTAATAGAGTTAAAACACCTTTCTAAATACTTTAACATTTCCCTTTGATTCTTACTTTGCAATTTCATTTTGATATTTCTAGGAAAATCTCAAATAGTATTGAAAATAAACACTTGAAGTTTTTCCATAGGTGGTGAAAAATCATTTATACTTGATTATTTTCTTTCTTAATTCAAGAGCAATCTTTTCCAGAGCAATGAGATTAACACATAATCTTTCATACAAGGACACATGCTTTTTACACACTGGAATCCCTAATTACTCATATAGTTAATCGTTCTACCACAAGGTTAATTGCAAACCGTTTGACGTAAGGATACATGTTGTTTACACAAAAAATAAATTTCACTGACTTTAATTAATCTTTTTTGTGCCGGGTAACATGGCTCTTCATGACACACATTTGATCTCACTTTTGTGAGGTACTATAGTTTTTCAGAGATCATGTTATTGCTCAGCCAAGAGAGATTATGTTCAAGATTTGTATCTCTTTTCCCACTTCAAATCAATAGAATGTTTAAGAACAAAACACATTTTGAAATTTTCAGCTAAGCATACCTCTTACTCTTGAATTCAAAATATAGGAAAACATGGATTTTCAAAATGTTTAATGCTATTATATTTCACACTCGGGTTTTTTTTATGAGTTTTTAAAAATTAGACTTAAAAGTTTATAAACTCCAAACCACTCATTTACTTTTGGGGTAATCAAGAAGAGAAAGTAAAAGCTTTAACTCCCTCTGAATTATTTCCATTGGTTAAAATTCAACATGAGAGAATTCTCCCCCTAAATGAATTTTCAAGATGAAGGAATCAATCAAAGCATGGTTTTGAGAATAATATAAGAGATCACACATCAAAGAGATTTCATCGACATAGAATCAGGTGATGTTGATGCATGCATGCACCAACAAGCAGCAAGTGATATGTGCGTCGACATATGAGCATAGGAGTGTCGACCTACCTCTGAACAAACTCAAATTGTCTACTCTTTTTAGACTTTTCTGCCATGATTCTCAACTTCTTCAACATCCCAACAACTATTCATAAATTTTTAGACCACTTCAAGCGTACTTCATGAGACATTTTCCCACTTAAAAATTATGCTTCCCCTTAGCACGTGCATGATATCAAATGATATGCAATGATCACGAGGATAACAAAGCACACAAGTAGTATTATATATCCCATGATTTTTAGTACTTGGAGGAGAAATTTTCTCACACATAGTGAAAGTTTCCAGACAAGCCTAACTTGCCCTTCCACAAGTCACCATTTGATATACCAAAAAATCAAAATACATAACACATCATGATTTCATTTAAGTAATCAATCAATCAATTAAACTTACAAAAACCAAGGTCTCCTTTTAAACAAGTGAATCTATCATTGCAGAGAGGTTTGGTAAATATATTAGCAATTTGTTTAGTGGTTTCAATGAAATGCAATTCAAAACATTTTTTGCTGACTTCATCTCTTAAGAAATGGTATCTAATTTCAATGTGCTTAGTCTTAAAGTGATGGATTGGACTTTTTGCCAAGTTTATAGAACTAGTGTTATTGCACATGATTAGAATGCATCCAAGATATACTTGGTAGTCTTGGAGTTGGTGTTTTATCCACAACACATGAGTACCACAACTTCCTACAACAATATATTCTACCTCTACAGTGGAGAGGGCAACTGAGTGTTGTTTCTTGGAAGCCCAAAAAACTAAACACCCTCCTAAAAACTGGCAATATCCACTAGTACTCTTCCTATCCAATTTGCATCCAGCATAATCTGCATTTGAACAAGAAATTAAATTAAATTGACAAGATGCTAGATACCACAATCCCAATTCATGAGTTCTTGCAAGATATCTACAAATTCATTTTACAATATTCATGTGGGATTTTCTAGAACTACTTTGAAATCTAGCACAAACATTGAGAATTGCATATCAAGTCTAGATGCAATGAGGTAGAGCAAGGATCCGATCAAACCTCTATAGGTTTTTGCATCTACCAATTTACCTTTCAGGTCTGCATCAAGACTCACTATGGTGCTCATTGGAGTTGCCATGGTCTTGGTGTTTTCTAGCTTGTACTTTTTTAGCACTCTATGATATATTTTGATTGATTGACAAAGGTTCCTTCAAAAGTTTGGGCAATCTACAATCTATGGAAAAACTTCGTTCTCCATTAAACTTCAGTCATAAGATCAAAAATTATTTACCCATAGAGGTTTTAGTTGAGCCAAACACAATGTCATCAACATAAATATGAACAATTAGAATGTCATTTTTCTGCACTTTTGTAAAAAGAGTTTGATCAACGTTACCTCTAGTGTATCCCCTACTAGTGGGGAATGAGCTCATTCTGTCATACCATGCGTGAGGGGTCTGCTTGAGTCTATAGAGAGCCTTATCAACTTTGAACACACGGTTAGGAAATTTAGAAAATTCAAAGCCAGGTGGTTGTTCAACAAAGACTTCTTTTTTTATTAGACCATTCAGAAATGTACTTTTAACATCCATTTGTTGAAGTTTTATGTTATGTACACATGCAAAAGCAAGCATAATTCTAATGGCCTCTAATCTAGCTACCAGACCCCAAAACTCTTCAAAATCAATTTCAAATTCTTGATTATAGCCTTTTGCAACTAGCCTAATTTTATTTCTTATTATTTTGATGGTCTTTGCTTACTAGACTCACCTAGATTCTCATTTAAGCTAGAGATTTCATGTTGTGGATCTTGTGCTCCTTGCTTTCCAAAAATTCCCCATCATCTTCTTCCTACAAATATTGTCATTAAATTTATCAAAAGTGATATGAGGGGATTCTTCAACAATTTGATTTTTTAACATTGAACACCCTATCAGCTCTAGAGTGACTTGAATATCCAAGAAAAATACCTAATTCACTCTTGGGTTCAAATTTGTCTAAGTCTTTCTTGTCATTATTCAAAATAAAGTATTTTGTTCCAAAATCTTTAAAGTGAGCAATGGAAGGCTTCTTAGCTTTCAACAATTTATATGAGGTCTTTTTGCTAAAAGGTCTTACCAGTGCACGGTTTATGATATAGCATGAAGTTTAACTGCTTTTGCCAAAAATCTTCTAGGCAGTCCACTTTCCACCAACATAGTTCTAGCCATTTCAACCAAGGTTCTATTTCTTTCTTGACTACTCCATTCTACTCTAGAGTTCTTGTTGATGAAAACGTAAGAAATTCCTTCATTTCTGCAAAAGTTATCAAAGTCAGAATTCTCAAATTCCCCACCATGATCTAACATGATTGGTGTAATTTTAAAATTACCATCTTGCATGATTTTCTTAAAGAATTTCAAAAATTCAGAGAAATTTTATGTGCAATAAAGAACACCCAAGTATTTCTTAAGGAATCATCAACAAGAACATAGCCAAATATTTTACAATTAAGACTAATAGTCCTAGTAGGTCCAAACAAATCCATATGAATAAGTTCTCATGGTTTGGAAGATTGGTTTTAATTCTACGTTCAAAAAATTTTCTTGTTTTTTTCCTTTGGGTTTATGCTTCACAGATTTTATTATTTTGTTTGAAAGATATTTCAGGTAAGCCTTTTACCATGTTGAATTTACAAGCTTAGCAACATATGTAGCTAGCATGTCCTAGTGTACGATGACAAAGACAAGCCAAATCATTCTTGTTAGCAGCAAGACAAATTATTATTTTCAGGATCATCTAAGTCAACTCTGTATACATGTTAACTCTCTTGCCAATAAATTTAATAGTGTTTGAATTTGGTTCAAAAATGGTGCAAACAAGAGAGTCGAATGTTACCTTATGTCCTTTGTCACAGAGTTGAATTATGCTCAAGAGGTTGTACTCCAATCCTTCCACTTAAAGAACATCATCAATGGAATTGGAAAGATTGTTACCAATTTTTCTTGATCCAACTATCTTGTCTTTGTTATTGCCTCCAAAGATCACATGTCCCGCTTGTTTTCAACCAATATGCAAAACTTACTCTTATCCTCAGTCATATGTCTTGAACAGCCACTGTCACGGTACCACTTGTTGTGCACGATTGTAAGATATTCCTGCAAAATATTTTAAACAAGAGTTTTTGGAACCCAAGCACATTTGGGTCCCTTAGAATCACTCAATTCTACAACACATAAAATCATGGCTTTTGGAATCCATACTTGTCACGCCCCTCCAATTTAGCAGCGGAAAAAATCGGAGGGAAACGTGAGCAACGAGTATGGTAACGTAAATTGTGCATATAGACGCAAACATCAGAGCATCTAATGAATAATAATTGGAATAAATCTTCATTTCATTACAAATCACTAAGACTTTTACAACCACTATTTGGAGCCAATACATAGGGCTCAATGAAATCATTACATTAGAAAGTAATCTAAGTAATAACTATTAGACTCCATGGTACTAGGGTAACTTTATCAACTGACTCCAGGTCGCTCATCACTCTGGTCATGTCCCATTGGTGTGTGTAACATTATTATCTGACTACCTGAGACACAATAACATAATGAAGGGTGAGCGATAAACGCCCAGTAGGACTTAAATCTCAATAGTCAAGCAGGCTTTAAATAATTAATGTTATAAATGGAGAGTAACAATGATAGAAAGAGTCATGTAAAGTCGAGAAAGTAATAGCACAAGTAACATGGTCGAATAGCAGATGAATCAAGTATAGCACGATGATTAAAGTCAAGTCACGATAGAAACGATAACAACGCCATAGCATGTAGCGATAGTGTCAAGCAATAGCAAGCGACAGATATAGCAAGTAGAGAGATAGTAGTTGGTCATGTAAAGAGTAAATTGCACTTTGATTGATTTTCATCAACCGACAATAGTATAGCACTTTTGATTAACTTTTGTCAATCGAGATAGTAATGGCACTTGGTTATCCATAGATAGCCAAGAGAGAATATAGCACTTTGAATGTGACTAAGTCAGATAGAACGCAATAACCCAAGATAGCAAGTATCAAGTAGAGCAAGGAAAGGGTACAACAGTAGTCGCTCATATCAGGACAGTAACAGTTCAGAACAGTTGTGGTGGCACAGTAATAGTGCAGTACGTCTGACTAACAGACTAACAGACAGTAAACAGTCAGATGTCTAGCAAAATCAGAACAGTCAGTCAGAACCGGTGCAAATGTAGACACCGTCATTAGCCCCTGTAGGTATTTTCGGGTGGCTCTCCGCCCCCAGGACTAGATTGGAGCCCCTCGGACACTCTCCGTGCCCTCAGCAATATGCATTCAAGTCAGTAGTGTCACAAGATCCATTTTAGCACTAGACAGTCATGAACAGTACAAAGCAGTAGGAGCCAAACAGCTCAAAGGGTACCAAGAGAGTACTAGATGAATAGACGAGATAGTAGAGTGACATGAATCGACGAGAGTATAGAGATAGTAGACGAGACAAGGACATATTTGTAAGACAACGTTAAACAAGCGATAATAATAGTCGCACAACACGCATGATTGGTGTAGGCAGTCAGGTGGAATTCACTACCCTTCCACTGGCCATGTTATGCATAGGTCCATAGGTCCGACGTGATTCAAGATAAGAGAGAGAATAATCTAAGGTCGTATGGATCTTACTGATCCCTCAAGTGTATCATAGGTGTTAGGGTACAACCAGCTTGTCGACCATGTGGGACCCATGGACAGAGGAGTCTTACGGAGGCCTTGAACAAGGATTCACTAGTCCGACAGAAGGAGTATCCGACGGAGAGTTCGTCTAAGTCAAGAGAAAAGTGTATATATAGAAACAAGTGTCCTATGTTTTAGAGGAATTCTAGAACAGTGGAGCGTCGGTAACAGTGTTCCAAATCATCGTGAGAAAACGTAGACAAGTCCATTTAAAATAGGGAAATTTAAATATATAATTACCAAATGTTTGAAGAGATATTGTCATGCCAAGTTCAGCCATATTTGGATGGTTCAAAGTGTGTGCATGTATAAGAGAAATTATAGATAGAAAGTGGTCATGTGTATGTATTTTAAAACACATAAATGTTAAATTTATGACAAGTATATTTACTACGTGTATGACTATTAATAGAAGGTACAGGCACTATAGAGGGTCAAAGCATCACGAATTATGGGTTTTAATGCAAAAAAGCACAGATCGCGACGTACCCATATGAGGGTCGTGACGGGGTAAGAACAGAACGCGACATGGCCTTATAAAGAACGCGACAGGCTGGTCTGAGTAAGCGGCCAGAACGCGACGACAGTCCCAATCGCGTTCAGAACGCGACAGGGTACACTGTCGCGACCAGCCCTGAGAACGTGGCCTATCGGGCCGTCGCATTCTCAGGTACTGTACCTGAGTTCGCGCAGAAAAAGGACAAAGTATGGGATTGCGGGCCAAGTTTCCTTCTTTTGACACATGGTGATTCAAAAATTCATAACTAATAGTACAAGCGACGAAAAATCACAGACCCAGTTCCAAACGAATCTAATCATGCATTAGTATTCACAGTAAATAGGAATTGAAAAGTAGACAAGGTCTCGATATGATTGAAATAGGTTTATTTACGACGTGCATAGTACAGTACACAGTTGAGATCAACGAATTAATTCACATGGTAGGATGGATGAAAATTAGGGCTTTCATGGGCGAAAGATTCCTAACAATCATCAGTATCTCCAATAAAAATTTGAGGCATGGGATAGAGTATTCAAGGAGATATGAATTAAACATGAAGGTTCGGGTCAAGAGGTTTGCTGGACGTCAAAATTCAATAAGAAAAGATTGGGTGCACGAAAATTATGAAACAAAAGGAGTTTGTTCCTGATGCATGGAATAATCTACAGACGAATTTAATTTGATTTTGCTCGTGACAATGCCTACCTTTAGTGCTTTTCCTCTTATAGGGCTACAATCTTGAAGAACGAGAGAGAGAGAGCTTGAGAGAGTCTTCTCCCCACGAGATCTCCTCCTCCTTGCCCTCTCCTCCTGGTCCAGCAACCCTTGGCAACGAGCTAGGGTCGGCCATGGGAGATTTAGGAGAGTATTTATGCTTCCTATATTTCTATTTCCTAGTAGGACTCTAACTCCTATTTAATTCTAAGATTTCCTATTTAATTCCACCTTCCAAGCTTGCCATGTCCAATTTGGGTTAGGTTGGGATCCAAATTCGTGGCCAACCTATTAGGGTAGGTTTAGGAATCCAATTCCAACACAAACTACTTGTTTTAATATTTTAATACCCCTTTTCTATTTAGGTAATATTTAAGTTACGAATTTAAGGTATTTTCCCATTATTCTTCTTTTAAAAATCCATATTTTGGCCCAATAAATTTTATATGGTCTATTTAACAAAGCTCATTATTTATTGGAATTTATCTTATGGGATTTCCCTTTTTAATTAGAGAATAATAGAGTTACAGATTTTTATTGCATTTCTTACTTGAATTTATTCATGGGCTATGAGAGGTCCATATGTCCAAATTCTTATGATGGACTACCAATACATATCGTTGGAGTCTACTAATAATTTTATTCTAGTATTTAGTTCACTTTGATTTATAAAATAATGGGTTTTTTGACTTATTCCTTAATTACCATAATAAGTCATATAAATTCTAAAACTTGGTCCAATGTTTTCCTATGCTATGCCAAATTCTTTAATGGGTCATTAGAGAATATCGTTTAAAGTATAACTACTATTTTTATGAAATTTTTATATGGGTTTATACACATGCAATAGTGATGCGTACCCTTTTAATTAGTTTTAAATTTATTAATTGATAAAATTTCAATTTATCTATATTTTCATATTAATGAATTTCCGGATACTATATCCTCCCCCACTTAAAAGAATTTGGTCCCCAAATTTATATGATGTGATACGACTACCAATTTATTATAAATATTTCAATCCATCATCTCCCCCACTTAGGGCTTTGCTATCGTGAAAATAATATGAACTTAACTAAGGGTTTAGTGATAATACCTTGTCCACCATCATTGGCATGATTTATATCCACAAGGGCTTGTAATCGTCCTTGGCGTGGAGTTTGATTCTTCTTTGTTGGACAATCGATGACTCGATGTTGTTGACTTCCACATCACAAGCATCTGCCCAATCTCTTCCAACAGTTATCAACCTGATGCCCTGGCTTTTCACAAAATTCACAGACTTCCTTCCGCTTCACTTCCCCTTTCATTCTCTTGCCATTTACTGTATTTCTCCCTTTATTACCATTGGAATGTGTAGCACTTTCCATTTTCAACGCCTTCTTCTTATAGATATTTTTAATAAGTTCCATGGTGTCCTCAACTAATTGAGCTCTCAATACCATGACTGAATCTATAACTAATAAGAAGTGACACTTTTTTTTTCGTTCGGTTCAACTTTTGTTAGCCCGGTTCACTTAAATTTTTCATTCAGTTATCTAACGTGCCCAGTTCACTCTTTAATTTGTCTTTCTATTTTCTTCTGTGGAAACGTATAGGATTGAACATACAAATGTCACTCTTTAATTTTTCCTCAGTTTTCTTCTGTCAGATAACGAGCCCAATTTACTCTTTAATCTGTCTTTCTATTTTCTTCTGTCAGGTAACGTATAAGATTGAAAAGACAAATCTTACTCTTTAATTTATCTTTCAATTTTCCTCAATGGTGAAATAATGTATAGGATTTGTCAAAAAAAAAAAAAAAAGATAGTGTGCGGCTTACAGAAGTCCATGACCAATTTTCTTTCTGTGTACTCTAACAACAGTTTTGATTTTTTTTTAAATTAAATAATATCTAAATAATATCCAATCAAGATGAAATTTTAAACAGAATTTATTAGAATGTAATATTTTATGATGATTTTAGTTTAATTTTTAAAAATTAAATTTTGTCGAATAAAAAATACTTCAAAAATTAATAAATTAAATTAATCTCGATATCCATACTTCGGGAATTCTCAATGTTCATATTTTTAAAATCAATATTTTTCTTGTAATTATGGTGGTTTCATATTTAATTTTGTTACTGAAGTCTAGTGATGCCCTGTCGAGGTACACACGTCAATTTTTTCTTTAGTTTTCTTCTGTCAGGTAACGAGCTTGATTTTTTAAATTAAATTAATATCTTTAATTTTATATCTAAATAATGTCCAATCAAGATGAAATTTCAAACATAAATTTATTAGAATGTAATACATTTTATAATGATTTTAGTTTACATTTTTAAACTAAAATTTTGTCGAGTGAAAGTTACCTAAAAAATTAATAAATCGAATTAATGTCGATATCTGTACTTCGTTAAATCTTAATGTTCATATTTTTAGAATCAACATATTTTTCTAGTAATTATAGTGGTTTCATATTCAATTATGTTATCGAAATTTGGTGACGTCTTGTCGAGGTACACACGTTTGAAAATAATACCAGAGTTATGTTAATAATGTAAGAGTATCTCTAAATAAAAATATTTGTATTTACTATTTACATAAAATATAATTTTTTTGATTATTTTTTTATTAAAATACTTTTATATTATTAATATAATTTTGATACTATAGCAACCGATTATTTAATGAATGGGAGTAATATAACCCGGACCAAAAGGATATCCATCGTGATAACATTAAGTTAATGTGGAGTGTCTGTGGGATGCGATCTTGAAGCGGGCTATCAGATGACCGCGTTAAGGTGGCGGGTTATACGATCGTCGTGTTCATCTTACCGTTAGATTTTTAATATAACCCATCTATTAAATTAACTCTTATTTATTAAATAATCAAGCTGCTATAGTACCAAAGTTATGTTAATAATATATTATTTTTAATTTAGAGACAGTCTTACATTATTAACATAACTCCAATATTGTCTTCAGATGTGCGTACCCCGATAGGGCGTCACCGGATTTTGGCAACATAATTGAATATGAAACCACTATAATTACCAGAAAAATATGTTGATTCTAAAAATATGAACATTGAGAATTACCGAAGTACGGATATCATGATAAATTTGATTTAATAATTTTTGAGGTAATTTCACTTGAGAAATTTTTATTTAAAAAATTGACTAAAATCATCATAAAATGTATCACATTCTAATAAATTTATATTTAAATTTTCATCTTGATTGGATATTGTTTAAATATACAATTAAAGACATTAATTTAATTTTAAAAAAATCAAAACCTTTGCTGCAGTACACAGAAAGGAAATCGGTCATGGAAAGATCGATTTTCTTATCTTATATATATATTTTTAAAAAGGCCGCGCGCAGTGCGACCGTTGACGGTTAAAAGCTATATTACTAATTACAATTTTAAGCTACTATTCACCTAATAACATTTTCAAGTATGCCAATTTAAAGAAAATCTGAGAAGTTGCTGGTCTTGCTTAGGTAGGGTTTGGAGTGAGGGAATCACCAAGAGGTTGGGGGGGGGGGGGGGGGGGGGAGACAGAAAGAGAGCCTTCAACTAAGTCAATCATCCCATTGCAGTGAAGAAGGGGGAGAAACTAGACACGCCACAAAAGATAGTTGTCTGGTGTAAACTTAATGAGAAGAAAGGTCATCATAGAGGAATAGGAAGAGACAGAAGGTGACTGTGTAGGCACGGTGAGAGGCTAATGAGTGGTCGTAGGGAGAGGAGCATTCACCAACTCAGAGGAGGATGCAGATCCGAACGTCAAAGTTGTGCTTGTGGAAGAAGTCGCCATGCATGGGGTGAGAGGGTCGTGAGATGCAAAGGCTCTGATACCATGTAAAATCTCTTAAGGAGAGAAGAGAAGGATTTGGTTCCTGAGAATTATCGTCCCACTCAACTGAGACGACTTGTAATGATATATATAGAATTAATATTCAGAGTGGGATAAGCACGCATTACAAAGATACTGATATGAGGTAATGGCTTAACAGAAGTATACATATACATGCGTGAGACTCTTGCTCAATCCGGCTTCATGGATGTTATGGCATTCCCCATACATATATGGCACGTAAACATTGCACCGCACACTCCGCCATGTACACCACATTCATCTTCAGTTGCAACTATATCTGTGGAGGTAGGATCGCATGCTGGTCAGGCGGCCGGATGATATTCAATATAGTGTCAGTGGAAGGGGTGGCTGGAGTTCAGAGATATCATGCAGGTGATGCTACTGCGACGGAGGTGGTGTCAAGGAGAGCCAGCTAATGGCGGCGAGTGGGGTATAGGTGGATCACTTAGTGTTGTTGGATATGATGGGTACACCCCAAAAAGACGTGCACTCTAAATTCATGCTACGTAGCTTAAAAAAATTAATTTCAGCAGCCTTGCTTTCTTTTTAATGATGTTGCTTTTATAACCTATAAAAAATAATAAATGTTTATAATAAATAATCTTGCAATAACAAATTGCCAAAAATTTGTAAATAGACCTTGTTATCTCACCTGTAAGAAAACTATTTCAAATGAAAATTATATATTTATTTTTTATAAATATATTAAAATTATTTTTTTAAAAAATTTAAATTATTTTAATAATCATACTATACTCATAGATATATTACACGCACGTAGCGCGTTTCTTTGACTAGTATACTTCAATGTCTAGTGGACCCAACTTTTCCCAGTACATAGGTCTCAACCCTTCTACGGATCTCTTTGTCTTCATCTTATACTCACCAGATGTGGTGCATACTATGCTAGTCTTTCAAATTGCGCTTCATATTCTGCTACAGACATCATTCGCTGTTTTAAATTGGCAAATTCATTTGCCTTCTTCTCACGAATCCTCGCGGAAAAATATTTGGTATTGAAGAGTTCTATAAATTATCCCACTCTATGTTGATGTTGGGTAATTGTCGACTGGCAGCATCCCACCAAGCTCTAGCATCGCGATCCAACTGAAGAAGTTGCCAGCCAGAAGGACTTTCTCCTCTAAACATTGCATAACTCTAAAGATTTGTTCCATCGCCTTCACCCAATTTTCAGCTTCATCGGGATCCGGAGTTCCATTAAACCTAGGGGGATTTATTCGTTGAAAGTTCCCATAGAAGTCTCATGCTCTATTTCTTGCTCCTACTTGAATCACGTTGTTAAGGGCTTGAGTTAACCCCTATACAGTCTGTTGTAATTGGTGCATTTGTGCATGCTCACCAGCCATCTCCTCTAGTCACCTGCGATCATTAACATTTAATTTATTATTTTTTAGACTATGGATGCTAAAGTATTACTAAGTTGTTACAAAGATATATATATAAATATATTTAGGTCTTAACAATGGTTCTACCCAATTCTCACATAGGTATGGTGGTTGACTTAGACACGTGTCATGAGAGTTCACCTGGAACATCCCTAGACTTAAAATATCCTAATAAGGACATCCTAGGCTCTGATATAGCTGTCACGCCCCTCCAAATTAGCAGCGGAATAAATCAGAGGGAAACATGAGCAACGAATATGGTAACGTAAACTGCGCATACTGACGCAAACATCAGAGCATCTAATGAATAATAATTGGAATAAACTCTTCATTTCATTACAAAATCACTAAGACTTTTACAACCACTAATTCAGAGCGAATACATAGGGCTCAATGACATCATTACATTAGAAAGTAATCTAAAGTAATAACTATTAGACTCCATGGTACTAGGGTAACTTCATCAACTGACTCCAGGTCGCTCATCACTCTGGTCCTGTCCCATTGGTGTGTGTAACGTCATTGTCTGACTTACCTGAGACATAATAACAAATAACGAAAGGTGAGCGATAACGCCCAGTAGGACTTAAATCTCAATAGTCAAGCAGGCTTTAAATAATTAATATTTTAAATGGCAGAGTAACTAATGATAGAAAGAGTCATGTAAAGTCGAGAAAGTAATAGCACAAGTAACATGGTTCGAATAGCAGATGAATCAAGTATAGCACGATGATTAAAGTCAAGTCACGATAGAAACGATAACAATGCAATAGCATGTAGCGACAGTGTCAAGCAATAGCAAGTGACAGATATAGCAAAGAGAGAGATAGTAGTTGGTTATGTAAAGAGTAAATTGCACTTTGATTTATTTTCATCAACCGAAATAGTATAGCACTTTTGATTAACTTTTGTCAATCGAGATAGTAATGGCACTTTCGTTATCCGTAGATAGCCGAGAGAGAATATAGCACTTTGAATGCGACTAAGTCAGGATAGAACGCAATAACTCAAGATAATAAGTATCAAGTAGAGTAAGGAAAGGGTACGACAGTAGTCGCTCAATATCAGGAGAGTAACAGTTCAGTAACAGTTAGTGGTGGCACAATAATAGTGCAGTACGTCTGAACTAACAGACTAATAGTAACAGTATATCAGTCAGATGTCTAGCTAAATCAGAACTGTCAGTCAGAACTGGTGCAAATGCAGACACCGTCATTAGCCCTTGTAGCTATTTTCGGGTGGCTCTCCACCCCCAGGACTAGATTGGAGCCCCTCGGACACTCTCCGTGCCCTCAGCTGTAGCACCCCGAAAATTTTAATTATATAAAAATTCAAATAAATGGAAATAAATAATTTCCATAATATCAAAGTATTTAAAGCATACGTATCATTATCGTATGTGCTAAAACACATCAAAAAATTCTGTAAAAATTATACATCAACCCTAAATATTAATACTAAATGTTTCACAAAGAAATTTGTGCCAAGAAAAATCAGATCATCCAAGTCTAAAGTGTTTCGCGACTTATTATCGTAATTCATGAATAAGTCGTAAAATCATTATCACACGTACGGATGAGTCAGAAATTAAATAAAAATCATATATAGACTTCAAATAATATCCTCTAATGACCCATCAAGGAATTTGGTCAATAAAAATCAGTTGGGCTAGGTTTAAGAGTTATTGCGACCGATTATCTAAATAAGGAAACAAGTCGGAAAACAGTTAACACGGAAATACGACGCAATCAAAAATTAAATAAAAGTGTTGGGGAGACTTCTAACATTAATATTGATGACCCATTATCATAATTGGGCCAATGGGCAACATTTGGCCCAAAAATCAAATAAAGCTAGAAAATACATAGAAATTCGTAACCATAAATAAGCTGAAATTAAAAAGAGGCAATTAGAGTTGAATTGGGATGCAATCATACATTCATGGCAACCCAAATTCGTGCCTAACTATGAGGGGAGGTTTCCTAATGCCTCACACACTCAAAGGGAGGAAGAAATCTTCAAAAATAGGAAACCAACATGCCAATCCCGAAACCCTCCTTTCCTAGTTATAATAGGACTCCTAAACACCTTGGTTACTTAAATACTCTTCACCCAAACCCTAGGGACGAGTTTAGAACTTGCTGGGGTCGTGTGGAGGAGTTCTTGGTGGATGGGGAGCAGGAGATTGTCCACACCAAGCCGTTCTTTTTCCCCTTCTCGTCTGCTGCGACCTGCACAAACCACCCTCTTGAAGTTGACCAAAGGTGAGTCAAACCTAAACCAAACCTTGCAAGGCCTATACCCCTGGAAAGAGGGTCAATTCTACATTCTAACCCAAGTGGAATGCCCAATTCCATGCAGTATACACAGAGTAGTAAGCGTTTTCCTCCAAGTGGTCTGAACACAAGTTTCTGGACAAATGGGACTTCTTCAACCCATAAGGTAGGTTTTCTCTGGCCAAATCTTAACATATCCTACCAATGTGTAGAGCATCAAGTTAGCTTTCATTTCCCACTGGTTTCATCGAGTTTCATTTAGTATATCGTGATTTATAAGCATTTTGCCAAAGTCGCGCACTGTTAGAGCTTTTCTCATTCTTAATATGTTGCACATATTTCAAGACCGAATTAGAGAAAACGCATAACATGAAAGTTATTTTACTAGTTATCCTCGTCAGGTTTCATGTTGAACGTTTTGTCTAAATCTCATTAGTTAGAGAGTTATAAGCGTGGTAATAGGGTTGCTGCATAAAACTATGTCTTCAAGTTACCCTTGGTCTGACCTTGTGTTCCCCGTGATCAAAGCCTATCGAAACCATCTTTATTGTTCAATTCCGATTTACTGGAAGTACCCTAGTATGTCTAGGTTATTTTAAAACTGGTTTCGTTATTTTTCACGCACCGTGCAATTTGTTCTCTAGTTTAGAACAACCCTATGTCAAAAGAAGGAAAGACATGTCCGCAATCCAAGGCATTGTCCTTGCTCTGTCCGAGCCAGGCACAGACCCTGTGAACGCGACGGCCTGATATGTCACTTTCAGAGGGTTGATTGTGACATACCCCTTGTCGCTTCTCAAGGCGACATGCATTCCGTCGCTATCTGGCTACCTGATCTGACGACCTGTCGCGATGCTCACACCCCTGTGTCGCCTTCTGGGCCCGACCTGTCGCCTTCCTTATATGGCTATGTCGCGATCTCAGGATTTTTACCGTAAACCACGTGTTTTCTTACAAAGTTTTCCACATATACCCGAGGTCTGTATAAATGTGATATTTGCTGTGTAAGTTACCTGTCTTGGGTCCGATCATTACATGATTGTTGTTTAATGGCTTAAAAGCGATTAACCCATTTAAAAAGTTTTAATTACATGACTGCTATTCTAAGTGCTCCTTAAATGTTATGATCCATTCGTGCTACTTGTGATTTAATCTTCCTACTGTTATTCCACGTTTAAATGATAATGGTTATCATAAAATCTTGCAAACCATGATTAGTTAAAGTGCATAGTTTTATTCCATGTTATCTTGTAAAGTGCTTCCTACGAGTTTGAGACCGATGGTTTGTGAATTGAGACACGCGTACCGCACTACACACTAGCACTATTAGGCAGCCTTTCTTAGGAAATTGGAAACTCTCTACCCGTCATTCCGAATCGGTAGACTAGCGACCTTTTCACCAAGGCCTCCGTAAATCTCCTCTGACCATGGATTCCCACATGGCCGATGAGTTGGTTGTACCATTGAAGTTCCCTGGAGATAGCGTGCACTTCCTTTCTCTTCTTGATCTCGTGGGTGTGACTTACAAACTAGACTAAATTAATGTAAAGATTGAACGAAAGTATAAATTGTACCGTTATGCTATCGAATTTATCTCTTGACCATTGTTCTCATGAAATCATGTTCAATTTAATTATTACTTCTTCACATCATCATCATGAACATGACATTACACATGCTACGTTTTGAAACTCTCATTGGCCATTATTAATGACTGTGGGTATCTACATTTAAAAATTTACATGAGATGTTGACAGGGCACGGCGTGTGTCCAAGGGCTCCAATCTAGCCCCAATGACGGCGAGTCATAGATATACTATTAACCATGGGGTATAATGATTACTGGCGTTGCATCTGCGCTGGGAGTACTTTCTTGCTTGTTGAATGATAGATACAATACCATATACACGTGTCCTGGTGTACATTCTTGATGGATCTTTTCTCGGTGTACATTAGTGTCTACGTGCCGGATTAGTGTTACTTGATCGTGCTCGTACATTCTTGCTTGCTTGCTTGCGTGATATGGCCATCCTGCATTTAATGCAATTAGTGATATCTTGCGTTGTTGACATCAAGTGAATTCTTGCGTGCTTGTACAAAGTGATCTATTGCTAGTTCTATCTTGTCATCTTGTTCACAAATCTCGTTCTATCATAATCACTCTCTCTAGCTTGTCTTATATATCATGTTTTAACGAGTTTTATTCGTACTTGCATATCATTCATCGTACTTTCCTAGTTCTAAAATTTTAATCACTTATATCATTGCCCGCACTTTGAGATATAAATCCTACTGGGCTAGTTTGCTCATTCCCTACTTTTACCCAATCTAGGTGACCATGAAGTGCAAGAGGAAGAGCAAGTCGAGGATGGGAATGCGTCCGAGTGAAGAGCATTCCAAACATGAGTCTATCTATAGTTAGTTATTTTGAGTGTTAGAACAATGTAGTAGGAAGTGAGGTAGTATGTACTTTTGCTTTATTGAGTCTTAGTCTTGTATTAGTTTATCTGAGATAAATATGAGATTTGAATACAATTATAAATGAGTTCACATTTGGGCCCTATTATGATGTTGTGTTGATACACATTTAGTGCGTGCTAGCTAGAGGCTTATTTGCCGATTGTCCACGTCTCGAAATATCGACTCGAATTAATTAATAATATCCACTGCGTAATTCTCGGGACGTGACATCAGCAATATGCATTCAAGTCAGTAGAGTCACAAGACCCATTTTAGTGCTAGACAGTCATGAACAGTACAAAGCAGTAGGAGCCACACAGCTCAAAGGATACCAAGAGAGTACTAGATGAATAGATGAGATTGACGAGATAGTAGAGTGAACATGAATAGAAGAGAGTATAAAGACAGTAGACGAGACAAGGACATATTCATAAGACAACGTTAAACAAGCGATAATAACAGTTGTACAACATGCGTGATTGGTGTAGGCAGTCAGGTGGAATTCACTACCCTTCCACTGGCCATGTTATGCATAGGTCCAGAGGTCCGGCGTGATTCAAGATAAGAGATAGAACAATCTAAGGTCGTATGGATCTTACTGATCCCTTAAGTGTATCATAGGTGTTAGGGTACAACCAGCTTGTCGACCATGTGGGAACCCATGGACAGAGGAGTCTTACGGAGGCCTTGAATAAGGATTCACTAGTCCGGAAGAAGAAGTATCTGACGAAGAGTTCGACCAAGTCAAGAGAAAAGTGTATATATAGAAACAAGTGCCTGACGTTCTATAGGAATTCTAGAACAGTGGATCGTCGGTAATGGTGTTCCATTGCGAGAAAACGTAGACAAGTCCATTTAAAATAGGGCAATTTAAATATATAATTACCAAATGTTTGAAGAGATATTTTCATGCCAAGTTCAGCCATATTTGGATGGTTCAAAGTGTGTGCATGTATAAGAGAAATTATAGATAGAAAGTGGTCATGTTTATGTATTTTAAACACACATAAATGTTCAATTTATGACAAGTATATTTACTGCGTGTATAACTGTTAATATAAGGTACAGGCACTGTAGAGTGTCAAAGCATCACGAATTATGGGTTTTCATGCAAAAAGCACAGATCGTGACGTACCCATATGAGGGTCGCAGCGGGGTAAGAACAGAACGCGACATGACCTTGTAAAGAACGCGACATGCTTGTCTGATTAAGTGGCCAGAACGCGACGACAGTCCCGGTCACATTCAGAACGCGACGGGGTACACTGGTCGCGTTCTCAGGTACTGTACCTGAGTTCGAGCGGGAAAAGGACAGAGCATGGGATTGCGGGCCAAGTTTCCTTCTTTTGACACATGGTGATTCGAAAATTCATAACTAATAGTACAAGCGACAAAAAATCATGGAGCTAGTTTCAAACGAATCTAAACATGCATTAGTATTCACAATAAATAGGAATTGAAAAGTAGACAAGGTCTCGATATGATTGAAATATGTTTATTCACGAAGTGCATAGTACATTACACAGTCGAAATCAATGAATTAATTCGCAGGGTAGGATGGATGAAAATTAGGGCTTTTAGGGCCAAAAGATTCCTAACAATCATTAGTATCTCCAATAAAAATTTTGAGGCATGGGATAGAGTATTCAAGGAGATATGAATTAAACATGAAGGTTCGGGGTCAAGAGGTTTGCAGGACTTCAAAATTCAATAAGAAAAGATTGGGTGCACGAAAAATTATGAAATGAAAGGGGTTTTGTTCCTGATGCATGGAGTAATCTACAGACGAATTTAATTTGATTTTGCTCGTGAGAATGCCTACCTTTAGTGGCTTTCCTCTTCTATGGCTAGAATCTTGAAGAATGAGAGAGAGATCTTGAGAGAGTCTTCTCCCCACAAGATCTCCTCCTCCTTAGCCTCTCCTCCTGATCCAACAACTCTTGGCTACAAGCTAGGGCCGGCCATGGGGGATTTAGGAGAGTATTTATGCTTCCTACGTTTATATTTCCTAGTAGGACTCTAACTTCTATTTAATTATGAGATTTCCTATTTAATTCCACCTTCCAAACTTGCCATGTCCAATTTGGGTTAGGTTGGGATCCAAATTCGTGGCCAACCTATTAGGGTAAACTACTTATTTTAATACTTTAATATCCATTTCTATTTAGGTAATATTTAAGTTACAAATTTAAGATATTTTCCTATTATTCTTCTTTTAAAAATCCCTATTTTGGCCCAATAAATTTTATATGGTCCATATAACAAAGCCCATTATTTATTGGAATTTATCTTATGGGATTTTCCTTTTTAATTGGGAATAATAGAGTTACGGATTTTTATTGCATTTCTTACTTGAACTTATTCATGGGCTATGAGAGATCTATTGGTCCAAATTCTTATGATGGACTACCAATACGTATCGTTGGAGTCTACCCATAATTTTTATTCTAATATTTAGTTCACTTTGGTTCATAAAATAACGTGTTTTTTCGACTTATTCCTTAATTACCCTAATAAGTCATATAAATTCTAAAACTTGGTCCAAATGTTTTTCTTATGCCCAAATTCCTTAATGGGTCATTAGAGAATATCGTTTAAAGTATAACTACTATTTTTATGAAATTTTATATGGGTTTATACGCATGCAATAGTGATGCGTACCCTTTTAACTAGTTTTAAATTTATTAATTGATAACTTTTCAATTTATCTATATTTTCATATTAATGAATTTTCTGGGGTACTACATTACTTGCCTTTTTGTTGTTGCTTTTGACTTTTTTTTTCATTTCATTCTTTTTCTTGATCTCAAAAGCTTTTGGAGTTTATTCTTTTTTCACATCAGAAAATTTGTTTTTACGTTGATGTTGTTTCCCCAAATGGTAATTCCACAGGTTGTTGTAGCTACTGAACCACCTAGAATACCTTGGGTGACTGGGTCTTGTAAATGTCAGAGAGTGCATCGACGCTCTGATAGGGTTGTGTTGACCTACCCACATTCATCTAGAGGTCCTAGGTCCTAGCAGATGGGTGTGTCAACCTACCATATGAGGTGCGTCGACTTGCCCAGTCATTTGATTGTCAATATTGGTTCCTTTGAGGCACATGTGTTGACCTAGTGTGCATAGGGTGTCAACGTACTTGGATACTTGTAGCCTTCATATTTGAACTGAGTCGACCTCTTTCGTACACTATGTCGACCTTGCCATTTCCATTGGGTTTTTCATTTGTAGGGATTTTTGCATTTCTCTTTTCCCATTTTTCTAAACCATTTTTTCATTTGTTTTATTTGTTGAAGTGGGTGCTTTTGAACAAGATGTGGAAACAAAGGTGATAGTTTTCATTCCAACTTCTTTTTTCTTTGATAGGTTAAATTCTAACCCTTCTTTATTAAAATTCATCTTTGTTCCTAGCAAAGCATCTAAATTATTTCTTCCACTAACAAATTTTTCCAGAGCTTCTTGTTTATCACTTAGCTCTTTTTGCAGTTTTTCAATTTCTTTTTGCATCTGAATGTTAACCATTTTAACTGCCTCATATTTTCCTACATCAAACATCATTTCATTTTCAGTTCTTTGTTCCTTCAATTTCAACTCATCAATAACATTTCTCAGTTCAAGCATTTCCTTTTCAAGGCATTCATACTTTTCACTCATTGATGTATCATGAACAATGTTATTCATCTTTTTCTTGAGGGTTCTATTTTCTCTCTGCACATCATCATACGTATCTAACAATTCAGTATAAGCATCTTCCCAATCACTATGCAAAAATTCTTTAAAGGGAGAAGTTACCTCATCTTCTTCTCCTCCTCCTTCGGCCATCAAGCAAATTTTGTTGTCATTCTCATCATCCTCTGAACTTTCTTCTTCTTCATCCTCTTCTTCCTCACTCCAAGTGCCTATCTTGGCCTTGGGCTTGTTCTTTCTCCACTTAAGTTGTCCTTACTTCTGGGCAGTTGGGCATTCAGACTTGACATGTCGTTGTTTCTGCAGTTCTAACACACAATTTTTTAGATTTTTTATTGACTGGTTGTTTGAATTTAGAAGTGCTAGTTACCTGAAGTCTTCTCTCAAAGAATCCATTACCTTCTCTCTTAAGAAAATTTTTAAACTTTCTTGTAAGCAATGCAAACTCACCTGAGTCATCTTTTTGAACTGGATGACTCACTTTCCTTAGAAATTTCTTTAATACTTGGATTTACGTTGAGGGCCAATAGTTTCTTTTTCTTTGCATCTTCTTGTGTTCTCTTCAAGGTTAATTCATAAGTCATTAATCAACCAATCAATTGATCAACATATTGTAGTAGACAAATTCATGTACTCTTCAACTATAGTGGCCTTTGTATGCCATATATTAGTTAAGGATCTAAGTATTTTTCTAACAAGCTCATACCCAGTGTATGCTTTTCCTAGACTTTTTAAACCATTAGTCAATTGAGTTAGTCTAGCATACATCTCTAAAATGGTTTCATCAGATTTCATTCTAAAAGCCTCATACTTAGAAATCAACATGTTAGCTTTGGTTTCCTTTATCCCAGAAGTACCTTCATAAATTATCATGAGGCAATTCCACACTTCTTTGGTAGTGGCACAAGAGAAAACTCTTTGAAATTCCATTGGATGAAGAGAGCATTGCATAATGTTCATTGCACTCCAGTTAGTATTAGACTTGTTGATCTATTCCAGTGTCCATTTTTCTTCATCCTCAAGAAGTTTGTATGGTTCACTCCTAACCACCTTTTAGATCTGATGATTTTGGGCTCATAGGAAAATCTACATGTGATTTTTCCAATAGGCATAGTTAGTTCCATCAAAATAAGGAGGTCTATTCACAGAATGTCCTTCTACTATGTATCCTCTTGGATCCATTCCACCTAAACTCTCCGGCTTGTTAAACCACAATAATAGAGATCCCTGCTCTGATACCACATGTTGCTTGTGGAATTGGCAATCTAGTGGGGGGTGAATAGATTGGCCCCTTTAAAAAAACATATGAATGCAGATTTGAAATTCTGAAGAATTAGAAAAGATATAGGCACAACAAACCACAAAAAGACATAAAATATTAGGTGATTCAGCTCCTACATGGAGACCAACATCCACCCCTCACTTCAACTGAGTGAGGCTTCTTCAACCAATACCTAATTGTGAGAAACTAACTTACAACCGCTGATCCACAATTTAGAACATCTGCTGACTAACAGCTTGAAACCTACTGACTTACAAACACTTGACCGCTGATGATGCCGGTGATAGATCGGTCAAAAAAGACCGACGAAAGGAAATCCGAAGATGGCAGGCCGCCTCTGGGAAGGCCCGTCACTACATCAGCATTTGGGACCGAGTTTGACTAAAATTAAAAATTAAAAATATTTGACAAGACCCTCCCCATTCCCAAACAACCTAGCCTTCTCCTTGGCTTCAGAGCCCTACAAAATCGTGAGAAGGAGAGAGATAGACAAATGAAGTGGCATGTGAAAAAGCTAGTATAATGCCACTTTTAAAAGATTCTGGGACAGGCAGAGAGAGAATGACACAAGGCAGTGTTGCGGGAAATTTTTTTTATTTTTCTTTTATTTTTTTAATTGTGCAGCGCAAGTGACAAGACAAAAATCACATCCCCATGTCATTTTCTGCCAAACTGTGTTTTCATCGATTCTTATTTTTTTAAAATCATAACCAAACATTGCCTAGGAGTGGAAGGAAACCTCTCACTCATGGAAAAGAGAGACTGGACCAAGAGAGCCAAGCATCAAAAGATGTGACAATGAGTGGATCTGTTTGCACTTGAAACTGTCGCAAGTGTATGATATGAGCCTGTTGAATGTCGACCCTATGTTAAGAGAGCTTCGATACAGGCTAATAATAAGATACAACATTAATGCTACACCAGTCCCACTACAAGGAAAGGGACTATTAGGGACAGAGTATTGGCAACGGCTCCAAAAATCCATCGCTAAAAATAGTATTTACGACGGCTTCTAAGAAGCTGTCTTTAAAAGTGTAGTATTGGAGACGGCTTAAAGAAGCCGTCCCCACTAAAAAATATTAGCGACAACTAATTATATGAATGTCGCTAAAAAAAATATTCGAGATGGCAACCAAATCTGTCGCTAAAAATATCATTCGAGACAAAAATTGTCATCCCTAATAATGGTTATTACCGACGGCCAGGTAAAGCCGTTGCTAATAAATTTTTTCACGACGGCTAAAATTATCCATTGCTAATAAATTTACTAGCAACGACTTTAGGCCCATCGCTAATAAACTATTATTAGGGACAGTTAATTGAAGTCGTTTCTAATAACTTTAGTAGCGACGGATAATTTGTTCGTCACTACTAACCATTATTAGGGATGGCTCTAGTTGTCTCTAATAATTGATTATTAGGGACACTTACGAGAAGTTGTCCCTAATATGAACATTAGCGACAGTTACTATAAGCTGTCACTAATGTTCTTATTAGGGACGACTTTATTTATTGCAAATAATTGATTATTAGGAACAGTTATAATCGGTTGTCTTTAATAAGAGCATTACCAACGATTGTAACCGTCGCCTTTAGTTTTTATTAGCAACTGCTTATGTTCGTTGCTATTAAGTTTGGGCAACGGCTTTGTTAGTCGCCAAAGCATAATAGCGATGGCGTAAGCGGTCACCATTATTTAATAGCGACAGACTAAAGCCGTCGCCAATAATATATTTTTCTTAAAAAAGTGTTAAATAGTTTATGAATAGTTTTTTTTTAAGTATGGTCATATATGTTAAATTATAAAGGAAAAAATAAAAGTAAAAAAAAAAAACTTATTTTTCATGTACACCCATCACCATGTTACTTTATATGTTTTGAGGAACATACAGACATTCATGTATGCATGTGTCTCTAGGTTTTGTTTACGTGTTGATACAGATATTTTTTGTATGACAAAGTATATTTCATTTCATATTTCAAGTTATTATTGTCATCTATTTAATTAACTATTCTTTTATATTGTAAAATATTTATTTTCATTAATCATAATGAATATATATCATTTTTCTATATTTATCATGAATCATATAAATCATTAAGTATTTTATTTTAAACTCCAAATGTTATATTTTTTGTAATTTAATCAGATTATTTATATAATAAGTTATTTTATTCTTTTAAATCAAAGCCTATTATATATTTATATTAAATTAATGATATTTGAATTTAAAGTGAGAGGGAGATAAATATTATGTAATATGCATTAATGTAGTCACACAAGTATATAAAATAGTTTTATATATTATTTTATTAGTATGTTATTCATAATCAATTTTGTAATATTATCAATTTAAATACTTTTTTATTTTTCTTGTACTATTTTGAAAGAGAAAATATAATGGCAAATCAATTGAAAAGGTGAGGTCAACCCCAGAAGAACTGTGGGGTCGACCCTATTTCACAATGCCAGAAAGCAACACAGAGGGGTCGACTCAAGAAGAAGTGCCAAAAAGCAACACATAGGGGTCGACCCAAGAAGAAGTACAAGGTCGACCTCAAAACACAGAAGATCTGATTTTCTTCTGAGGTTGACCTCAGTTGAAACATGAGCTCGACCCCATTTCCTAGAGTTGAAATGGTGTTATGCAGGGTCGACCCATGAAGAAACATGGGGTCGACTCCATAACACATGATGAATTGAAAAGTGTTTTTGAGATCAGATATCACTTGAAAAATGTCTTGCTTGCTGCACATAACTTCACCACTTGTTAGCCAACAAACTTTAGTGTTTTATGATCAAACACATAAATAGAAAGAATTAAATTATCCTTAAACAATCATGCATTTACACTAAGATTGTTATCATCCATGAAGACAGTGTAAGCAAGCACAAATCTATTCATAAATCATTTAACTGTTCTCCACCTTTTTACCATCACAAAGACATAATAAACCATACAAGTATTACGTAAGGACAGAATATACTAGTTCTTCCTCTCTTTGTCATCGTCAAAAAGAGGAGTGAAGAGAGATGTAGCCTGACTCAAAATGATGACAAACCATAGAGAGTCAAAATAAGGGATGAAGAGGTAAAAGGATGAAGACTAAGGTGGTGGTGGTTGGAAAGAGAGAGAATCCCATAAGAAATTTCCAGCACCGGCCAAGTCCTACAAGTTCTTCCGGATCTCATCATGATTGCCCCGTATAAGATCATGTTGTTTGGCAATAGCTTGAAGAAGCATATCATTGCGGTCTTGTTGTCCCTTGAGAATAGAACCATCTGTCTGAAGCTCTTCAACATGGCCTTCCAAGGATGCAAACCGATTGTCCAAAGAGTCAAAACAAGCATTCATATTAGTAGTAAGTGCATCAAACAGATGAGTCAGTTGATCTATAGGAGCAGGAGGTCTGGAGGAGCCTGGAGTAGATAGAGTGAATTCATCACCATCTTCATCAACTTGGAGGCCCTGCCCTTTGTAAGGAGACCGAGTACCCGTGCGGACAAAAGATCCATTTTGAATAGTCATCCTCATATGTGTGAGAGTACTCCCATCAATCATATCAAACATTGACAATCTTTTGGAATCTTCACCAGCAAAGTTGACTTTGAATTTCTTCAAGATGCGGGTAATAAGCATACCAAAAAGAAGATTACGCTTAGATGTGCCTACTACGTCCCGAATGTAGTTCAAGGTGATATTTTGATGGTCCATAGGAGTGCCATCTAGAAGTCCTTGAATTAAAAGAATATGATCATCGGTGACTCCATCCATGCTACCACTCCTTGGAATGAGAATAGAGCAAACAACCTTGTGAAGAAACTGATGGTAGGCAGGAAAAGAGTTGGCACACGGTCAAATAGATGGTTTTCAATCTCAGTTCCTAAAACTCTTTCATAAGCAGCTCGACGGTTGTCTAATCAATCGACATATTTAACCCTGTGCTTGTATGGAATATGCATCACTTCGAAAAGTATCAAAACTCTAAGAGGGATATGGATCCCTTTCACATAAGTACTCAGTTTCTTGTAATCATCTTCCTCCAAATTCGCATAAAAGAGACTAAACAAATGAGGGTAAACCACTTCATTCAGGGACACATAATGTCCCCATCCCAATGTCTCAAAGATGCATGTAAGATCAACCCCAACACTTTGAAAGAAGTCAAAATCAATCCTTTTGCCAAAATGCACCTTCCTAGAGGATATATTGGTGGTGAAGAAATCAAATGCATTGAGACTACAAAAAGGGTACCATCATAGCTTCGACTTGGTGCTCCATTGGTGCCGCGAGATCTCTTGGAGGGAGTCTCACTAGCCACTGCCTTTCCCTTGTCACCATGCCGGGGAGGAGCCATCTGATCGAAGGAAGAGTTTGGAAGAAAAAGAAACAGAGGAAGAGGAAACAGATGAGAAAGAAATAGAGGAGAAGTGCAAAGAGGATGCACAAAGGAGAATAGGAGGAGGTTGGCAGCACTCAAGGGAGGAACAGAAGGGGTTGACCGGCGCAAGGAAGAAGAGAAGAGAGGAGAAGGGAGAGCGGCGGTAGTTGCAATGGGGAAGAAAGAAGGGGGAGGGCCGACCCTTTAAATGCCCCCAGGGTTGTAGGGTCAACTCTACAAAAAGTGGGGTCGACCTCACTTATGAAGAGGTCAACCTCAGTAGTCTTATGGGGTCGACCTTGCTTCACGCAGAGGCAAATTACATGGAGTTTTCATAAATGATGTCGGTCCGGCTGAAGGCTGGGTCGACTCAAGGCTTTTCTATAAAGAAAAAAAAGCACAAGGACTCTTGGTTTGTCAAATTTTGAGATGGGAAATTAATGTGAATTGCTTATGAAGAAGACGAGCACATTCCTAATTCACGACGCAATGAAGTAAATTGATCTTCACACAATGATTTAGTGAAAATATCAGCTAATTGGTGATTGGTGTCAATAAAGTTTAACTCAATGTCACCCCTAGATACATGATCTCTAATAAAGTGATGACATACCTCAATATGTTTAGTGAGAGAATGTTGAACAGGGTTCTTAGTCAAATTAATAGCACTCGTATTATCGCAAAGCAACGGAATTTTAGATAAATAAATCCCAACATAGTCCGCATCAGTGTAACCCACCAACTCTAAGGAACATCCTTTGGGATACCATAAGTCAAAATCATTCGAGGAAGCAAGATATCGAAAAATTCGTTTAACAACAATCAAGTGCGATTTTTTGGGCGAACTTTGAAATCTTGCACACATGCAAACACTAAATAAAATATCGTTTAAAAGTGGTTAAATAGAAAAGTGATCCTATCATACCTCGATAAAACTTAGCGGTGATAATCTTACCAAGTTCATCATTATCCAATTTTGTTGTGGTAGGCATAGGTGTTAGGATCTCAGGCATTGCCATTACGCCAAAACTCGAGTTGTTGTGTAAGGATACCATCCTTCCTTATAACCCACCACAGGGGTACAGTCCCCCTGCTGGACAACTCAGCAACACCCCCAGGCAGGTCCACACCCAGACCTAGCATGACTTGGCCAACCTGGCCTCTACACATGCTCGTTCTCAGGTCACCCTAGGGTAAGACACTAATCTACCATTTTTCTATTTTGTATTCCCTTATCATAGTGTGTATATAATAATCTATTTGATAAGTAAATATATTTATATAAAACATTTTATTTCTCTATGAGTAGGGCTGTAAACGGATCCAGATATTCTTCGAATCTGATTTGTAGTGACGACATCAACATCGACAAGGGTGATCCTGCATCGACATCTGATATCTTTTTGGTATTGTTGCGGCTACATCAACTGAAATATTAGTGAATATAAATGTAATGAAACTTTATTTTTAAAATATTATTTTATTTTCAAAATAATTAAATTATTAATATTTAAATTTATTAATATTTAAAATTATTAATATTTAAATATTAATTATAGTTAAATATGTTTAATATTTATTCTCTCCCCTTTCCCCTGAAACACCCATGCTTCCCCTCCTCGTGAGAAAAATGGCACCATTTTAAACCCTCGCCTTCCCCTCCCACCTTGAAATACCCCATGGCAAGGGACCCCTGCCATTGCCTCTAAGCTGTTGCTGAGCTCACACCGCTGGGAGCCTTCGACCACCGACTCCGTAGGTATGTGACTCTCCCTTCGGCGCTGCCTCCTCCTCCTCCTCCTGTCTATCTCTTTCTCTGCTCCCCCTACTAGAACCAAAGGGGGTGAACCCCACTCCGACACCTTTTCCTCTTCCCCACACAGGCCCCATCGCAGAGGGGAGCAGCCCCTTGCCACCGCCGCCATCGCCTCCGAGCTGCTGCTGAGCCCCATAGTATTTACCAAATATTGCCTTATAAGAAGCAGAATTTTTACTTTGGGTGGTGAACCGACCAACAGACTTTTCTCTGGGGGGTTTCTTCTTAAAAGGGGAGCTTGTAAGAGGCAGACTTTTCTTTTGGGGTTTTGATTTAGAATGTGCATAGGGAAGTAGCCTTGTTTAGCAAACACGGCATCATGGACGCCTCACTGTGTCCGTGCACTTCCGAAAGGCTACTGTCGATGTCGATATCTATTTTGTTCTAATTACCAAGTCATCAGCAGACCTGAGAAACATGAGTGCAAAGAAACTGTCCATTAAATGGTGTATTGATTAGTAGAACATTTCTGGGGCAGGGTGCATGGGTCGGTCATCCACTATTCCCCCATCCACAACCATGCGGGTTCCGTTTGGGAGAAGGTTACGGCCATGGCTGAAGGTTGGAGCAAAAGTATGCACAACATTTGACATTCTAGAAGGTGGCCATTGAGGAAGAAGGTTGCCTGCAAATTAATAATTTTTTCTTTTCTTTTGACATTACCTGCAAATGATATTTCCAAATTAGTATCTTCCTCTCCCTCTATGTATATATGTTGAAAGTTTTAAAATGGAGAGTGCTTTGTCTAAATGTCTGCAAAATGTTCACAAGAAGAGCAAAGCCCTCCTTTCAAAGATTTTGAGGGAGAAATACATTGAAATCAGGGAGACAAAAGAAGATTATGTGATAGAATAGTGTTTTAAAATTAAGCGAATAACCTATATATGATCATCATAATATAATTAAAGAGCTTAATGAGAGACTTCGTACGGTGATTGTTAGGACTTAGGAGTCTTGACTGTGGGTGACTTAAGCGGCGTTTGGCAATGAGTTAGAAAAAGTTTTAGATATTAGAATCTCTGACAGAATCATCTGTATTCTCAAATGATACAGACTACCCTGGGCTTCCGTGAGCAACAAATTTGCAAGAAAAGTTTTTTTAATCTTGTCAAAAAAAAGTGAATGAAAAGTTTATATTTTTGCTACAAAAAATATATGGTCTTTATTTGACATGTTAAAGGTTTTGTCTATCAAAGTTTCAACAAAATAAGCACATATTGGGCTTTCCAAAAATCAACCTTAAAAGAGGATAGTTTGAACAAAAATCTAAGAAAATGACAGCCTAATGAATGTACTTGCGCTGCTTATTACTTTGTTTTTATAGTCCACCATTCAAAAAAAATATTTTCACAGTCCAATATATTTTGTTATTCTCTTTATGTTGTTAGACATATCTTTGAACTTCCCTTTGTAACTTCATTCTACTTTTATGTTTAAATTATAATGTCTCACATTATGATTTATTTTTTTGCACACAGCTTGACCTTCTCCCAGATAATCAAACTTATTATTGGCCATTGACTTTACCGTTGGCTACCAAGGTATGTGATCCAGCAAAACTGGGTGGTGGCTCACTTTTATGATACATATTTACATTATATTTGGTGTGGTTATGTGAATGTGATTCAACGAGCTTGGGTGGTGGCTCACTTTTATAACGCATATTTGCATTATAATTGGTGTGGTTATGTGAATGTGATCTAGCGAGTCTGGGTAGTGGCTCACTTGTATAATGCATATTGACCGAAATGTTGTGTGGTTATGTGAATGTTGCCGGATTATTCAGTGACATGTATGTGTGTACATGGATGTTAAATATTATGTATTGTGATTGTGTATGATTGTAGGAAAATGATGTCTATTTCTTAATTGACATTTTTCTTTGTGTGCAAAATATGTTTGTGTCACAGAATGGCTAAATTGGATAAGAGTTGGATGGATATTCCTAATAGGCTAGACCCTAGGTATCTCAATGGAGTTAGAGATGTTTTAGAGTTTGCATATCATGATGACAAAATAGGATTTAGACATGGAGAAGACAAAGAATTGATTCAATGTCCATGTAGAAGATGTTGCAATGGCTTCATATTTAGAAGGGATTGTGTGCATGAGCATCTAATATGTGACAAAACATGGTTAAGTTATCGTACTTGGCTGTCACATGGTAAGCAAGTACATGATGATATCCCGACACCAGAGACACAACTTATCGAATCACAAAATGAATTATAATTCGATGACGTGATGGACATGCTACATGATTTTCAAAGCAATGATAAATAAAGATAAATTTCAATGTCCAGAGTGTGCTACTCCAAGATATAAAGATAATACCTGAAAAAGTAGTAAGAAGGTGGCAAGAAAGGTGTTGCACTATTTTTCTTTAAAGGATAGATTGCAATGCCTATTTATCTCATCAAAGACAGCTCAGTGGATGACATGGCATAATGACAGTCGTCCTTGCCAATCTGATGGTGAGATGCATCATCCTGCAAATTCTCTAGCATGGAAGGACTTTGATCAGTTGTACCCATATTTTTCTTTCGAATGCCACAATGTTCGACTTGGCTTAGCCAGTGATGGGTTTAATCCCTTTGGGAACATGTCTTCAAAGTATAGTGTACGGCCAGTTGTACTAATGGCTTATACATTTCCACTGTCGATGTGTATAAAGTTAGCTTACATGATGATGTCATTACTGATTCCCGGTCCGAAAGCTCCAGGAAATGACATTGATGTCTATTTACAACCATTAGTTGAAGAGTTAAAGGACTTGTGGGATAATGGATCGAGACATATGATGCTGCAAAAAGCATAACTTTACTTTGTGAGCTACCTTCCTATGGACCATAAATGATTTTCTAGGTTATGCAAACTTGTCTGGATAGAGTACTAAAGGGAAGCTCACATGTTCAATTTGCAATGATCAAACTTATTCTCTCTGTCTTCCTCACAGTAAAAAATAAAGTTATTTAGGGCATTGTCGTTTTCTTCCAATAACACACAGATGGAGAAAGAGTTAGTACAAAGATAAATTTGATGGTCGACATTGTGATAAAGAAAAGTTAATAATGAAGACAGGTTATGAATTGTGGAGACAACAACAAAAGATGGACCTAGTAAGATTTGGTAAGCCTTTCAAGAAAGAGTTGGAGAATGTAAGAAAAAATTTAGAAAAGAACAAAATCTGGAAGAAGAAGAGCATTTTCTTTAGATTTCGGTCGTATTGGTGATCTATGATCATTCGTCATCATTTAGATGTCATACATATTGAAAAAATTGTATGTGACAATATTCTTGACATGTTCAATTTGTCGGGGACAGAGAAAGACAACCTCAACTCAAGAAAAAAATTACAAGTGTCGAAAATTCATCCAGAACTACATCATTACAAGAATTCAGTGTGTTTCTCAGATGCTATTTATAAGTTGAACAATGCACAAAAGTCTCATATATGCAACTTCATCAAGAATATAAAAGTTCTATATGGCTATTCTTCAAAGCTCTCCAGATGTGTTGATATGAGTAGCAGAACAATCACAGGATTGAAAAGTCATGATTGTCATGTGTACATGCAAGTGCTGCTTCCTTTAGTACATAATGGTATCATTCCTAAAGAAGTGGCAGATCTAATTATTCAGCTTAGTCAATATTTTAAAGCTATTTGTTCAAAAGTGTTCGACGAAGAAAGTTTGTTGAGATGGGAGGCCGATATTGTAATTATCTTATGAAAGCTGGAGCAAATTTTTCCACCGTCGTTCTTTGATGTTATAATACATCTAACAGTGCACTTGGCATACGAGGCAAGGACGTGTGGTCCAGTTCAATATCGATGGATGTATCCAATTGAAATATATTTGAAGAAATTGAAAGATTATGTGGATAATAAAGCTCGAGTGGAAGGTTCATTTGCACAAGGATATCTTGTGGAAGAATACAGTTTATTTATTTCAATGTACATGCAAGAAATGGATGATCACAATAGTAAGGATAGAAATTATGATGGTGGTCCATTTGGCACTCTTAATGAAGAACAGTCTATGTTTACAACAGTTGGTCATCCAATAAAGTGCAGACGAGTATCCAGAACATTGTCAGAAGCCAAAAGAGATTTAGCACATACATATGTGTTAAATCAAGTTGATGATATTGTAAATTTTCATAAAGAATATGAAGATGCACTTGCAAGTGGAAGAAATATAAATGATAATTTTCTCATGTGGTTTCAATCACATGTCCAAGAGCTGAAGAATTTACTTGACCCAGGCTACACTGAGGAACTTGAGATTTTATCACTTAGTCCATCAAGATTGGCAACATCATTTTCTGGGTATATTACAAATGGCTTCAGATTCCATACAAGCTTAACTGACTCTACCAAATCCACACAACTTTGCGGTAATCTGGATGTGATGGTTATTATGGACAAATAATTGATATTATTGAAATATCTTTTAAGAGAAACAAACAAATTGTCTTATTTGAATGTGAATGGCAGGATGTGTATAATAAGGACCGAGGTTTCAAAGTTGATGAACATGGAGTTATATCTTTAAATACACATCACAAATTAGGGGCTAATGAACCATTTTCACTTGCAAGTCAAGTTGAGCAAGTCTTCTATGTATCACAACAATGTTGCAGCGTGGGTGATAGCTATTAAGTCACCACCTAGAAGTTATTATAATATGTCTAGTGGTGAAAGTGATGATGATGAAGAGCTCTATCAAGAAGGCCTTGTTGATGTGCCTGTGGTGTTAAATGAAGTAGACATCCATGTACAGCTTCAAAGTGAAGAATATATACACATGACTTTTTTATATTCTGTAAGTATTTAATTTTTTCTTGTCTACTGGGGTCGACCCCATGGTTCTTCATGGGTCGACCCTGCATTCCTATGTTTTGGTTCTGGGAAATGGGGTCAACCTCATGTTTCAACTAAGGTCGACCTCAGAAGAAAACATGGTGTAGTGAGGTCGACCCCATAGTTCTTCATGGGTCGACCCTGCATTCTTGTGTTTTGATTCAGGGAAGTGGGGTCGACCTCATGTTTCAACTGAGGTTGACCTCAGAAGAAAACATGGTATAGTGGGGTCGACCCTGCATTCCTGTGTTTTGGTTCTGGGAAGTGGTGTCGACCTCATATTTCAACTGAGGTCGACCTCAGACGAAAACATGGTCATGGAAAGGGGACTATTCTTCACAGGTGACTAAACAAATAGATTGGAGAATGATTTGAAACTAACAAACTCAAAACAGAATTAAAGTATTCTTGTGGAAGTTAGCAAGGATTCAGAGGAGGCTTCCAACTAAGGTGTATTTGAAATCTTGCAATGTTCAGATAACTGAGAGATGCCACAAACCTCATATATTAAATGCATGTACACATAACTCATTTATTTTTCACTTTTTCACAGACCTCATTTCTTTTTCACTTCTTCACTTTGCTAGTAGGGTTTCATTTATGTACATTAAAGATGATTCCACAAACCTCATATATATTTATTATTATTTTTGTTAAATATCCTTCATTCAACAGATGTTTAAGAAGTTCAGAAAGACCCATCGGTCGGCCCAGCAGACCACTCTAGAGGAGTCATCCCATGTGCAGAGGGTGGCTTCCCATTCACACGTATTGACCTCAATGGAAGGGGGGCTACAGACATAGGTAGGGGCTTCATCCTCACAATCTGGACATGTACATTCATAGGCATCGGCTTCACAGGCAAGAGGGTTACAGACACAGACAGGAGCTTCAGTCTCATAGTCTGAACATGTACATTCACAAGCAGGGGCTTCACAGGCAGGAGAGTTACAGATACCTCTATCCTTATGAGATGCCACAAACATCTCTGAGCATGCACCCATCAGTCCTTAGACTACTGAGAGTGCATCTTTGATTGCTTTAGGTTTACAATGATTTTTATTTGATGAATTTTATTTGTATAATGCATTCACTTAATCTTTTTTATTTTCATTTAGTTGGTAGCACTAGACATGGGAGAGGTCCTTCTAGGGTGACTAGCGTTAGGATCCTACCTCTAGGCCAGACCTTTCCTATAGAGCTAGAAGGGGGATCTTCAATTGGTCCATATGCTCAATAGTTTACTACATATCTTGGAGTTTGTAATAGGGTGCATTGCAACCTATGGTAGCAAGACAACATGACCCTTCCTCCTGAAAAGAAGGAGGATATTTTGAGAGACCTACATGCAAATAAAATAATTATTTATGTTATATAATTTTGTATTTCTATAGTTATAATGACATTGATCATATATGATGATTATGCAACAACATTTCACTTTTCTGTGAACTCCAGCCATAGACGCCGACATTCTTCGGCATATAGGAGGAATGCAAAGGACGCAGAGGTCCCACTTGAAAAAAAAAGTAAGATTTTTTACTATAATGTTGTATTATTGCACATACATTCATATGTAACTTGTGCTTGTGTATGATAGTATTTTGCAGGACGACCATTTGAGGATGCATGTAATAATTTGCTACCAAATTGTGATTCGAGTCAATGGCGGCATATGTGTAAGATGTGGGATTGAAAAGATAGTAAGGTATTCTTTTGTCAAATCCTATTATTTGATGGATTCAATTATTTATGATATCACTATTTTTTTCCTCATGAATGCATTAAGTTAGTGAAAGAAATAAGTCTAATCGATCTCATTTATCAATGCCTTATCGAAGGGGGCAGACAAATATTCATCAAATAAGTGATGATTTTATAAGTATTGATTTTAATTATTAATTTGATTAATTGATTTGACATTATTATAGTCTAATTATAACTTTTAAATTTAAATAGGTGCAAAAGGAAGGTCGTCATCTCACGCATTCGGTCAAATGACACTGAAAGATGTGCAGAATTGTCCAATATGGTAATCTAGAAGGGGGTTGAATAGATTACAACTAACTTTAACCAAGATTGACTTCTTTTTAAATGATAACACAAACTTATCAAATTCTTAAACATATTAAAGTTTGATTTGACTTTCAGTTAGTGTGCTTATTGTGAATAAAATGTGAACAACCTATCTAACATGTGTAAAACCAGCGTGCCTACCATCAACTATCGTGAAAGCGTGCAAACCATAGGACACGAGGATTTAAGGTGGTTCGGAGTACACAACTTGTGTATCCTACGTCCACCGTCCCACACACACACAGAAACGACTGCTTATCAGGGAGTTCACTCACTACAACACACACACCATGCTGTCTGACGTAAACACACGATTAGAACAACGCTAACCACGTAGATCAAGCACAAGAGTCACTGACCCAACAACACACACACAAGATATAAAAAACAGAGACAAAGAAGAGTTTTGAGTTGAAGTATCAAATCCTGATATTGAACTCTTCACGATGGTCGTCCAGATGAACTTCAAGCTCCGTCTTGATAGGTATCAGTTGATGGAGAAGCTTGAGAGATGGACAACCTGGCTTCAATTCCGTTCGGACAATGGCTCTTTCGTTTCCTAGACGAAAGGCTGAAGCTGAGCAGCAAGGAGAGTCTTTTCTCTTGAGATTTTGCTAGGGTTTGGTATGGTGGCTGCTTCTGTATGAAAATACCTTCAGAAGGTTCCTTATATATGGGTGTTCAAGTATGGAGAGTCATGATACAAGGAAACACCCACATAGGAAACACATAGAAATCTCAAAACTGAAGTTTCTCTTCATCTGTCGACAGCAAGAAGTGCATCTGTCGACAGGTGCTAACAGAATTACAAAAGCCCGAAGACTGGGATTCCCGGGAGACAGTTTCCTATCAGTGGCTTTCGACAGGCGATTGGCCTCTGTCGACAGGGACACTTGTCCTGAAGTCTGTTTCACTTCCATGTGCTTGGCTGTCGACAGGCACCTTTGGGACTATCGACAGGAACACTTCACACTGAGATTTCTGAAGCTGTCTATGTCTAGTTGTCGACAGGCCTCTTTGGGGCTGTTGACGAGCACTTGCCTTTTGTGTTTCATTTGATCTTTAGCTCTTGACTTTGGTGCTTTGACTTGCACACTTACCTATATTTGAGAACATTGTTAGTGAGATATTATGAACATATAAATGATCAAATTAAATATGTGTTTCTTGATTAACATTTGCTTAACTTGTCATTCTTATCACGTTTCACACATTCACATCACATCAATTTGTATTGTTCATGAAATTCTCATCATCAAAAACAACCATTTCAATTGTAAATCTGACAGTCGCATGTAAACCCAACAGACACAAGCTAGGACAGCACCGGATGGCAGTGTCATGTGAAGCAATGAACAAAGTCGCCACATGATGGTAATGATGATTATAAATCTTAACATTAATTCATACATGCAAATTATTTATGTACTAATTATCTTATATTAATTACAAGATCAGATGGCCCAGTTGATGAATCCCACTCCCTCAGATGAATCAGATGGCACTGCTCATCTTGCCGTACTTAGTCCAGAGGAGGCCTTCTGTCAAGTGTTTGGGAGGGATAGGTGTGACATTCCTCTTCGTTCAAACACGTTAACCTATTAACGAGCTTGATCCAACTCCGTCTCCCACGATCGAGCCATAGCCTCGCAAGGGATATCAATCATACGAGTTCGTAGCAATATAAAAGAAACAGCTCAAATATATATAAGATTGCACATCTCACAAATATTTACATGAAATATACATTGTCAGTTCTCAACTACAGTCAAACACAAACTACAGTAACCTGGGGCATACCCCGAGGAGAACAAAAGTAAAGATCACACTACTGGTGGTGAAGGCCCAACTCCGCTATGACGCGGCTCCGAACTAGAAGCAGGATGAGAAGCCTCATTCTCTCCCTTACCTGGAAGAAGTAGGGGTGAGCCTCACGAGTCACAGGCTCAGTAGGGAAACTCCCTAAAAGCCGCACAAAACCAAACTCACAAGTGCAGTAACAAGAAGCTACACTAGGTAATTTATAGAAATAGCTACACATGGTATTAAAGCTGTAAATAACAATTATCTCATGCTATTAACAGAAATCGACCTTTAATAAGTAAATGGAAAACCTCATCCAAGTGTACGTGCTAAAGTACAGAACGCCACACTCGGGTCACGAAGACGGGTTCGCGACACCAGCAACTAACCCGGACAAACCACATAGGTCTACCTCTCAGTCTTGCAGGCACAGACGAAAGGTCCAACTGCTGCTCCACCACAACAAACCAAAGAACCGTGCAGCCCAACCAACACCACTCCTGTGGATCACACTACCACAGGCCCATGCCTGGTACCTTTAGGGACTCCGGCCCAAGCTCCCTAAAGTGAGGCACTGGAAAACAGGACTAGCTGGGGCCCAGTACGTCTACTAGTGTCCGTAACCCCCAACCACAAGCGTGCTACAAGCGACCAAATATAAACTCTCACAAGTCGTTGTCCCTCTGTCGTCTTTCCCTGAGTCGGACGTACAATTCTACACAAGAGTGAGGGTGTTCAGGAAGACGACACAAACCTCGACGGTACATAAGTATCGAGACAAGCCCCGAGCACTAACGTGCCTAGCTCAGACAAAACCTGGGGCTCCCAACTAGAGAGGTAACCACGGTAGGCATCGTACTACTCGCCACACACACACAAACCACGTGAACACCACCAAACCATGGGAACACCACGTTCCTCGAACTCCACAAGTGCCGATGCACCTCTTACCATTGCCATGCACAATAAATAAGGATAATCTGATAATTACATAACCAAGCACAAGCGCATTGCCATCGGAATCCTAAACGTGACGGGGTCCACTGTCACCTTCAGAACGCGACGCCTCGATACGGCATGTTCTGAAGAAGAACGCGACGGGTCGGGCTGTCGCATTCTGATCGCGACAGTTAGGTCCATCGCCTTCATAGACAGTGACCTAAATCCGGGGTTCCATCTCCGGAATCCCCATACAAACCATATAAACCACCATAAAACCCAAGTATTCATGCTCAAACCACTACACTAACATGGTATCTACCATCTATAACAAGTATAACAAGCTAAACATGCTTCACATGCGATTTACGATGAGAAACAGGGCAGAATCTCCCTACCCTCGTGAAGAACGCGAAGAACGGCAATACCCCAGTGTTTCCCCTGCTCCGTACCACGTCCTCATGGCGAGAGCATGCTAAATCTGACTCCAAAACATCAAATCGCCCAAGAACCAGCAAAATCGCCTCCCCCTGACCGAACAGAGCTTGCTGGGCTCTGTTTGGCCGACCTAGGTTAAGAGCATTTCACAGTTGAGAATGCGATGTACCCTACCATCGTGACCTGAACGCGACATAGGAGGCCGTCGCCTTCCCAACGCAGATGTCAGCAAGCTGCCCAGTGCACGACACGGGGCGGACATGCAAACGAAGACCCTCCAGCAGCGGTAACTAGAATGCAACACCCAGGACCGTCGTGTTCAGAACGCGATGCCCAGCTCTGTCGCGTTCACAAACAGTGATCCAGCGAGTGCTTTGGACCCAAACTCTCAGCCCACGAAGCCTCGCAACCTACCAAACACCTCAAACACAGACTATGGGCCACACATTGGCCACCACAACCACTAAACCCCGATCTGAACGGTTAGTACGCTACATTACTATCACCTAAAAGAAATTTTGTCCTCGAAATTTAGAATGAAGCTCGACACAAAAATTTTCAATTAAACAAGCATGGTTCTATCATCTAAAAGAATTAAAGGCATACTCAACCAAGTATGGATACGATTTCTACATTTCCTCTTCTAGTTCTCATGTGTCCACTCCACCTTGTAGGTTTTCCCATCTGATCTTTACTAGTTCTGTGACGGACCACATCGTTGAAACTCATTAACCTGATAACGAGCCTGACACGACTCCGCCTCCCACGAACGAGCCGAAGTTTCGCAAGGGATTTCATTCACACAAGTCCGTAGAAATATAAAGGAAACCACAGAACAGAAGTAAACTTTCCATTCGACAAATATTTACATGGGATTTACATAGCCAGTTTCTCAACTAAAACCATAAACCTGAACAACAGAACCTGGGGCATACCCCGAGGTGTACAAAGAGAGAAAATTACACTATTGGTGGTGGCGCAGACCCTGCTCCGCTACGGTGCGGCCTGGAACTAGAAGACGGTTGGGAAGCCTCCTTCTCTCCCTCACCTGAAAGGAGTAGGGGGGGGGGGGGGGGGGTGAGCCTCGCTAGTCACTGGCTCAGTAGGGAAACTCTCCCAAAGAAACCAAGCAAACCACAACTCAAGTAACTAAGCAGGAAGCTACGCTATAACAATTTATAGAATTATTTAAACACAATATTAAAGCTGTAACTTACATACCGCTTGCTAATCTCGAAAGTAATGTTAATAAATAAATAAACGGAAAACCCAAATAGGTGTACGAGCTAAAGTAGGTAAACGCCAAACTCGGGTCTCGTAGCCTGGCTCGCGACACCAGCAACCAACTCGGACAAACACACAGGTCTACCTCTCAGCCTCGCAGCCACGGACGAAAGGTCCAGCTGCCACCCCACTAAACCAAACAAGAACTATGGAGACCAACCAAACCACCACAACTGCAGGTCACACCCCGCAGGCCCATGCCTGTCACCTTTAGGGACTCTGGCCTAAGCTCCCCAAAGTGAGGCACTGGAAGGAGGACTACCTGGGGTCCAGTACGTCTACTGGTGTCTGTCCCCCCCAACTATGAGCGCGCTACAAGTGACTAAACACAAACTCTCACAAGTCACTGTCCCACTGCCGTCTTTCCCTTAGCCGGACGGCAACTCTCCCCGAGAGTGAGGGTGTCCAGGAAGACGACAAGACCCTGACAGTACCACTGTACCGGGACAAACCCCGAGCACACCCACGTGCCTATCTCACCTCAGAACCTGGGGCTCCCAACTGAAGAGGTAACCACGGAAGGCGTAACATTTTCTGCCACGCACATGGAAACTTGTGCACGCTACACATACCACGTGAACACATACGGTTCACTGAAACCAGTCACACATAACCACGTGAGCCTGCAGCTCACCACGTGAACCACACTCCCAAGGAGCACAACAAGTGCCAAAGCACCACTAACCATTTCCACACACATCGGTTAACCATGCCATGCATCAGTTAAACAAATACGGATACATGCAAGAAGTATCTCACGGCTGTGATCGCGACAGAGGCTCAGGTCGCGTTCAGATAGCGACGCCCCGACATGTCGCAACCAAGAGGGCGAACACGACGTATCGTCCTGTCGCGATCAGATCGCGACAGGGGAGACCGTCGCCTTCGCAGGTGAAAAACCCTATCTGGGTCCCCTTTTCCAGAAAACCCTAGAAACCCTGCCGTACATGGTTTCTAATCTATTTTTCATGCTCTTTGTGATGTCCTAGCATGCCATCTAGGGTTCTTAAAGTAGTAAACACATCACACGACACACACAGCGATTCTACGAAGAAAAAGGGTAGAATCTCCCTACTTTGATGAAGAACACCTAAACGGGCGATAACCCGACGTTTCTCCTCCCGCTCCACACGCGATCCTTGCGGCGAGAACACGTCCAACCAAGGCCCATGAGCTCGAATCATCCAAAAACCCAGGAGCAAAACCTTCCCTGGCCGAGCAGAGCTTGTGAAAGCTCTGTACTGCCAGTGTTTCTTAAAAACGCAGCTCGGTTGGGAACGCGATGTATCGTGACGTTGCGACCTGGTCACGACGCGACTACCCGTCGCGATCCACCTGTTGACGTCAGCACGCCCGTCCAGTGCGCGACACACGGTGCGCATGTAGATGACGAGCCAAAACAACGGCAACCTGAACGCGACGTCCCCGAGTGTCGCGATGAGAACGCAACGAGCCCCTCTATCATGTTCAGGGACAGAGAACAAACCTGCACTTTAGGCCAACCAACCGGCCCACAATGCCCCGAAAACCTGTGTGAGCACCTGCTACGCACAACATGGGCCACACACTGGCCACCACAACTAATGTAAGATGATCCGAACAGTCGATATGCTACATTACTATCACCTAAAAGAAATTTCGTCCTCGAAATTTAAAGTGGAACCCGATAACAAAAATTTTCATTTAAAACAAATAAGGTACTATCACCTAAAAGAATTAAAACTTACTCAAACAAGTATGGATACGTCTTCATCATTTCCTCTGCTAGTTCCCAAGTATCCTCACCACCTTGTATGTTTTCCCATCTGACTTTCACTAAATCAATATTTTTATTCCTGAGCTTTTGGGTTCTGCGGCCTGTGATCTGTACTGGATATTCTGGCATTGTCATATCTGGCTTTAATTCACTTCTCTGGTAATTGATTACTTGGGACGAATCTTCAATGTTCTTTCTGAGCATTGAGACATGGAACAGATTATGAACATCTACGAAGTCTGCTGTAAGCCATCTCACCCAATCTTTCTATTATTTGGAATGGACCTACATATCTGGGGCTCAACTGCTTCGCTTGCTGAATCTAAATACACCTTTAGTAGGAGAAATCATCAAAAATACATAATCCCCCACCTCAAACTGCAATGGTCTGCGTCTGTTGTCAGCATAACTCTTTTGTCGACTCTGTGCTATCTGCAACATTTCTTTAATAAACTTAACTATTTCTGCACATTGCCTGATTAATTCCGGACCCAGAATTTGCCTCTCTCCTACCTCATGCCATTTCAATGGTGTCCTGCATGGTCTACCATATAATGCCTCATAAGGTGCCATTCCGATACTTGCTTGATAACTGTTATTATATGCAAATTCAACCATACTCAAATGGCGTTCCATATTCCTCCCCAAACTAAGCAACAGGCCCTCAACATATCTTCTATTGTTTGAATGGTCCTTTCTGTCAGTCCATCTGTCTGCGGATGATATGCTGAACTATATCTTAACTCAGTACCAATTACTCTCTGTAAACTTCTCCAAAAATCTAAGGTGAACCTTTGATCTCGATCTGAAACAATAGTAACTGGAATTCCATGCAATGGTATTATTCTTTCCACATATAATTTGGCTAGCCTATCCACTGACCATGACATATTAACCGGTAACAGTCTGCAAACTTTAGTCAGTCTATCAACAAAAACCCAAATGCCATTGTGTCCTGCTGAGCTAGGTAAACCCACTATAAAGTCCATAGCTATATCATCTCATTTCCATTGTGGTATGGGCAAAGGTTGCAACAAACCTCCTGGTCATTGATGTTCTGCTTTTACTTGCTGACAGACGACACATCTTGCTATAAATTCAGCAATTTCTCTTTTCATGTTTGGCCACCAGTAAAAACCCTTTATTCCCTGATACATCTTAGTACTGCCTGGATGAATAGTATATCTTGACCTGTGGGCCTCCTCTAGCACTTTCTGTCTAATTCCTGCATCAGCTGGAACATATACTCGGCCTTTTAATCTGACTACATTATCATGGCCCAAAGTTACCTCCTCCATTCTTAAAATATCTGCCAAGTTCTCATCTGCTTTCTGGGCTTCAACTATATGTTTGTAAAGAGAAGGTTCAACTGCACTATTTGCCAATACTGCTCTCTGCTGACTCTTTGGCACATATAAAGAATTATCTGCTATCTCTTTATATAATTTCCATTCTCTAATCATAAGTTGATTCATAACAACTTTTCTGCTCAGTGCATCTGCCACAACATTTGCTTTACCCGGATGATATCCCAATTGAAGTCATAATCTTTTAAATATTCCATCCATCTGCGTTGCCTTAAATTCAAATCTTTCTGTGAGAATATATATTTCAAGCTCTTATGATCTGTGAATATTTCAAATCTTTCTCCATAAATAATGCCGTCAGATCTTCAAAAAAATACCACCGCTGCCAATTCTAAATCATGAGTCGGATAATTCTCTTCATGTTTCTTTAACTGCCTAGAAGCATAAACAACCACTTTTCCATGCTGCATTAATACTGCCCCTAATCCTCTTCTGGATGCATCTGTATATACCACAAAACCACCACTTCTTGAAGGAATTTCTAATATTGGTGTTGTAGTAAGCCTCTTTTTCAATTCAGCAAAGCTACGCCTGCACTCAGAATACCACACAAAAGAAACTCCTTTCCTGGTCAACTTAGTCATTGGGGCTGCTATTTTAGAGAAATCTTGAATAAATCTTCTATAATAACCTGCAAGACCCAAAAGCTTCTGATTTCTGACACTATTTTGGCTCTACCCACTTCAACACTACTTCCACTTTTGCTGGATCCACTGCAACTCCTTCACCAAAATCACATAACCCCAAAAATTGTATTTCTTTCAGCCAGAATTCAAATTTACTGAACTTAGCATACAGTTGATGCTCTCTCAATATTTGCAATGTAATTCTTAAATGGTTGCATGCTTTTCTTCTGATGCTAAGTATATCAAGATATCATCGATAAAAACTACTATAAACTGATCCAGATATGGATAAAATATCCTATTCATCAAGTTCATAAATGCTGCTGGCGCATTTGTCAACCTAAATGGCATTACTACAAATTCATAATGTTCATACCTGGTCCTAAAAGCTGACTTTTCAATATCTTCTTCCTTAATTCTCAACTGATGATATCCTTACCTTAAATCAATCTTGGAGAACACCTTTGTTGACTGAAGTTGATCAAACAAATCATCTATTCTTGGGAGCAGATACTTGTTCTTGATAGTAACCTTATTCAACTGTCGGTAATCTATACACATCCTCAGACTACCATCCTTCTTTCTAACAAATAACACTGGTGCACCCCATGGTGAGTGACTTGGCCTGATGAAACCTCTCTCTAACAACTTCTGCAACTGCTTCTTTAACTCCTTTAATTCTGCTAGTGCCATCCTGTACGACGCCTTTGAGATCGACATACTGTCTGGTTCTAATTCAATAGTGAAATCTACTTCTCTGCGCGGCGCTAGCCCCGGAAACTCTTCTGGGAATATATCTATAAATTCTCTAACCACTGGCACAGACTCTACAGATTTATGAGACTCAACCAGACTCACAGAAGCAAGATACGCTACACATCCTGCATTAATTAATCTTCTAGCCCTGAGCGCAGAAATGATAAACTTAGATGAATAAAAGGGCATATCTTGAAATTCAAAATCTGTTCCATTAGGTCTACAAAACCTGACCTTCTTCTTTCTACATTCTACCAGAGCACCATAATCCTCTAACCAGTCCATACTCAGAATCAAATCATACTCCTTTAAAGACAAAGCATATAACTTTACCGGCAACTGATTTCCATGAATCACAATTGGAACCTCATCTAAATAACACGAAGTAAGCATAAAATCACCGATAGGAATCTCAACCACCAATTCACACTGCCTTTTCTTCTATAGGATGAGCCAGACTATCCAAGAAATCTTCGGAAATAATGAATGAGAAGCACCCGGATCAATTAATATTCTAGCTGAGAATCAAAGATCGGTAATATACCTTCAATGAGATTGATGCTTCTGCCTGCGCCTTGGTCATTGCCATCACCCGACCTCGACCTCCTCTCTAAAAAGGGGTTCCTCTGCCTCTCTCTGCTGACGGCTGATATGACTGCTGCTGCTGCTGAGTTCCCCTGCCATAACCATATCCTCGAGATGGACAATCCCTGGCATAATGTCCTGGCTGACCACAAGTATAACATATGACCTCCCGAAAAGTTGCGGGTTGACCTACGTACTCTGCTGGGACTCCTCTGGAACCGGTGGCCTGTAGCCACGCCCCTGCTGAAAACCACCCTATTGGAAACCCTGTTGCCTACCTCTTCCATGTCCTCCTCCTTGAAAGAATTTCTTGATCTATTTACCCCACTTTGCTATCCCAGACGATGATGCTCCTGAGGGTGCTTTTCCCTTGCTAATGCCCTGCGACTGATGGGGAAGTCGGAAGCTACCCGAACCTTCCACCTGAGACTGACTCTGCCTAGCCTGCAAAGTCCTCTCCAACACAGCTGCCCACTGTGCCGCCTCCTCTACTGTCCTGCACATCAGTGGAGCTACTGCATCCTGCAACTCAGACCTCAATCCCCTAATAAAATACTCCACCATTATTGCATGATCGGTCACCACATAAGGGGCATATCTACTCAATGCCATAAATCTCATTTGATACTCCAGCACAGACAATCTTCCTTGCTGTAAAGTTCTAAATTGTTCCCTTTTTGCTTGCTAGATCTGTAGTGGAAAGAACGTATCATTGAAAATCGTCAGAAACTCTGGCCAAGTAATTCCATCTTCGTCCTTCCAGCAAAGACAATCTGCAACTTGAGCCTCCACCATTCCTGAGCAAATCCCCTCAACTGATAAATAGCAAGAATAACTCTGTCCTCCTGCGGACACCTCATAGTCACAATACCCTCTCGATCTCATGTATCTAATGCTCTGCAGTATCTGGGTTAGGGCCACCTGAGTAAGTAGGGGGCTGTAACCTCAGAAACCCTCCCCCAGAGCTGTGGGATCCTTTGCGGTAGCTAGCCTCACTGGTGCTACAGGGTGCATAGGTACTACAGGAGGTACCTCAACTCCTACTTGGGGTAAACTGAGCTCTGGCACTGTCTCCTCGACAACTGGTATTGCTGGTTGTGCGGGTCCTGGCTGATCCATCCTCATACGATCTCCGTAGACTTTCCCATATCCGCTCAATCATCCTCTGGGTAGGATCCTTTGGATCATCACCGCGCCTCTCCCCAATCTCTCCGATCCCATTTCTGATTACTGCACCAATAATTGCAACCACACAACACAACAATTATTAACACAAAACCCAGGGTCAACTACCGCAGTGGGTTTAAGTAAAGAAAGGCTATGTAAATTTCATGTTCCTTAACATTTCCATGGACTATGCTCTGATACCACTGTGACGGACCACATCGTTCAAACTGTTAACCTGATAACGAGCCTGACACGACTCCGCCTCCCACGAACGAGCCGAAGCTTCGCAAGGGATTTCATTCACACATGTCTGTAGAAATATAAAGGAAACCACAGAACATAAGTAAACTTTCCATTCCACAAATATTTACATGGGATTTATGTAAGGCCCTCGAATTTCCGTCGCATTATTTGTATTTGTGTGTGTATGATTGTGCTTGTGTATGTATGTACATATTTACGTACGTATTAGTTAATACAAGTACGTGTGCATGTGTTTAGATTAAAATAAATTATGTAATTAAGCATGGTGATAGTATGGGTATAATACCGTATACATATTGCATGTATATATGCACGATATGCATGGTTTTCTGCATATTTCAGAGTTCTGGCCGAAGGCCATCTTGGCGTCAACCCCAGGCCGTTTAGCTGGTGTCAGCCTCCAGACATGGACGCCAACACTAATCCTGGCATCCAGCGATATGGACGCCAATCTCTCTGGCCTGCATGCGCAGCAGAGCTGCAAGCTTCTGAAACAAGAAAGCCCAGCCATTGGGGGTTCTCCCCAACGGCTCTGAGGGCTGTCATATCACCCAAGGAGTGGGAGGGGGTCTCTCCTTAAGTCTAAACCGAGCTCCCTTCCCCCAGCCTCTTTTCACACCCTGCAAGAGGAGAAAAAGAGAAAGAAACCCCTAGAGAGAAACTGTGAGAAAACCCCCTTTGCCACCCAAAAATCCGACCCCCTGGAGCTTGATCCGGCATTCCACTACTGCTTCAAGGAGTTGCTGGACCGACGAGGAAGGCTTCCCCGACCTCGGCTTTCTGTGGATCTCGCTCAAGAATCCGGAGGAAGAAGATCTAGGAGGGAGTTCTACACTTCTTGGGACAGCCCAAGGAGAGCTTCACCAGCCCTAGATCCTTCGGAGGAATTTTTAAAAGGCAAGTGACCTATCCAAGATGTTCCCGTATGTGTCTAGGTCGTTTCTATTATTTTTATGGATTTTTCTCAAGTCCTAGACCCTCCCATTCACCAAATCTTGAGAGGTCGGGTCTGTGTTTTTCTGCATAGACCTGCATCGACGGCAAGGTCCATGGACGTCGATATTATGCTTGGCGTCCATCGGCCATGCCGCTGACCCTGAGTCAGCGGCCAGAGACCGCCGCCAAGTTCCTCTGGACAACAGTGAACTGTTCTGCCCTTCCTTACATTAATTTCGGTATGGTTTTCCGTGATGAGGATATATGGTAATCCTATACTCTATGTATATAGTCAATTGTGGTGTGTGGATGAATATGGTGTGTGATGGTGATGTAGGAAATATTGTATCCCTTAAACTTGTGAGCATGACTTGTTGAAAATCTTGCAAATCCATGTTTCATGATTAGGATTAGTACGAATGCCTTGGTTTTTGTCTGATCATGAAGATTAGTGGGTCATTAATGTGTATGCATTTTGATAAATTATCCATGCTTGTATAAATTGCTAATAATCCAGTTCGTAAGTAAAAGACATACAAGAAAGATTGTGATGATTAATCTATAGATGTAATATATGGGAAATCTTGTATTCTCAATCATGCATATGTTAGTAGCCTCTGTTTAAATAGTAAGTGGCAATTGCAAGATATGTTAAACTCCATGTTACTTAAGTTGTGAATGACATGCAAAAATAGGTATTTGATTTTCTGTAAATTATATTTAGCTCATAAAATCTTAAAATTTGAGTGTATGATCTTGAACCCGAAAACAGCATGTGGTTAAAACTTCAGGTCATTTGGATCAATAAATAAGAATTATGTATTTCATGTAAAATGTGATAATCTACGTATATTATTGTAATGTGATTAGTTATTGTCTAAACCAACTTGATTGGTGAAAATTACTGTGTGCTAAGCTCTTGAAATTCTGTAGTACCATGTTAGGAAAAACAGAGATATTCATGTGAGTGAGAAAGTGAATGTGATGAAAAGTGTGAAGTGTAAAACCATGTGTAAAACGGTAAATGTGTAATGTTTAACTGTGCCAATGTGACACTGCTTCCGTAGAGGGCAGTGGAGCTGTATCAGGGAAAAGTCCCCCTGAGAAAGTTCAATGTGTAAGTGACCCTAAGGCATTAGGGGGAAATCCTGGAGGTGGACAAATACATTGGTTAGGGTGGAGACTTGTTCTCCCGGTCTGCGCAGTCCAAGAGTCGCCATTGGAAATGCCTAGATGGCGTCTATGTGTAATGTGATTTGTATATGTCCTTCTTTGGTGGTTTGGACTATGGTCACGGCACCTAAATTGTAATGTGAATGTGTAATGTGTATGTGTCCATGTGTAAATATGTAAGTGACAATGTGAATGTGTGGTGTAAAGTGAACCATGTGAAAGAGAAACTTGTGTAAAGAAAATGTGAAACTAAAGATGTGAAATATATTATGAAAACCAAGTGAGACAAATCTGAATCATGTGAAATCAGTGAATTTATGTTATTATCATCATGTTATTATCATCATGTTCTTATGTACAAAGATGTCTAGAATCTTGTTAGGGATAATTGGTGAAAATGGGTACAAGATAACATGATTGTTTGATCCCATGATATGTTTTATGCAATATTGTAGCTTTCATGTATAGGTTTACAGCCGTTAACCCATGTGAAATCAGCAACCTAAAGCATGTGAAAAGGGTTATGTATGTACTTAAGACATGTGAAATCCTGCTAGTTGTGTTCCCCTTTCATGCATGCACAATGTTCTGTTGGTAGCTCTCATGTTTAGGTTCTTTAAAGACAAAATTTCATGAGTAAAACGGATAGAGAGCATGTGATAGGTAAATTTTATCCTTAGAAATCTGAAAGCATGATCCATGTATAAAGTTGTAAACTTTCATGATAGGTTGAAACTTAAATTGACTAGCATGCCATGTGTTGCAAATTGTAAATGTGCATGTAGAACCACTAGGACTTGTATGTGTATATCATGAGTAGTGTTGCTTGCTGAGTCCTTGGACTCACTCCTTGCTTCGGTGTACAGGTATAGTTGGTGACACGGCACCGTTGGAGGAGACGGTGGAGACGGACTCCGAGCGCGGAGACTAGCTTTGGAGTTTCTTGAGATTGTTGTATTTCATAATATGTAATTTGAACATTGTATTAGAGTATTATGAAAAGGATGTATAAATGTGGACCATTGTGGTTCTATTTCAGCAATTTAAATTATGTGGACCTTTAGTTCTTTTATGTAAATTGCGAATTGCATGTATGTTTAATGTGGATGATGAATGAATGGAGACAGTTGTCTTTTACTTCCGCTACTCTGTTGTATATTCGCATGTATCTCAGCTGTATGTATCGTTTGGGTAAAGTCCCACTGTGAGGACTCTTGCTATACCGACGTGGGTTGGTATAACCGTACCGGTATAATGAGGGCCGTCACAATTTACATAGCCAGTTTCTCAACTAAAACCATAAACCTGAACAACAGACCTGGGGCATACCCCGAGGTGTACAAGAGAGAAAATTACACACTGCTGGTGGTGGCGCAGACCCTACTCCGCTACGGTGGCCCGAACTAGAAGACAGTTGGGAAGCAAACCACACTCAAGTAACTAAGCAGAAAGCTACGCTATAACAATTTATAGAATTATTAAACACGATATTAAAGCTGTAACTTACTTACCGCTTGCTAATCTCGAAAGCATGTTAATAATAAATAAATGGAAACCCAAACAGGTGTACGAGCTAAAGTAGGTAAACGCCAAACTCAGGTCGCGGTAGCCTGGCTCGTGACACCAGCAACAAACCCAGACAAACACACAGGTCTACCTCTCAGCCTCACAGCCACGACGAAAGGTCCACTTGCCGGCTCCACTAAACCAACAAGAACTGTGGAGACCAACCAAACCACCACACCTGCAGGTCACCACCCCCCAGGCCCATGCCGTCACCTTTAGGGACTCTGGCCTAAGCTCCTAAAGTGAGGCACTAGAAAGAGGACTAGCTGTGGGTCCAGTACGTCTACTGGTGTCCTCACCCCCCCTCCCCATAACTGACGAGCGCGCTACAAGTGACTAACACACAACTCTCACAAGTCACTGTCCCACTGCCGTCTTTCCCTCAGCCGGACGACAACTCTCCCCGAGAGTGAGGGTGTCCAGAAGACACCAAGACCCTGACTGTACCACTGTACCAGGACAAACCCCGAGCACACCCACGTGCCTGGCTCCCTCGGAACCTGGGGCTCCCAACTGAGATGTAACCACGGAAGGCGTAACACTACCTGCCACGCACACGGAAACTCGTGCACGCTATGCAAACCACGTGAACACATACAGGTCACTAAAACCAGTCACACATAACCATGTGAGCCTGCAGCTCACCACGTAAACCGCACTCCCAAGGAGCACAACAAGTGCCAAAGCACCACTAACCATTTCCACACACATCGGTTAACCATGCCATGCATTGGTTAAACAAATACAGATACATGCATTAACATTTACATGCAAGAAGTATCTCACGGCTGTGATCGCGACAGAGGCTCAGGTCGTGTTCAGATAGCGACGCCCCGACATGTCGCAACCAAGAGGGCGAACGCGACGTATCGTCCTGTTACGATCAGATCGCGATAGGGGAAACTGTCACCTTCGTAGGCGAAAACCCTATCCGGGTCCCCTTTGCCAGAAAATCTCAGAAACCCTGCCATACATGGTTTCTATATCCATTTTTCATGCTCTTTGTGATGTCCTAGCATGCCATCTACGTTCTTAAGCATAAACACATCACACGACCCACCACACAGCGATTCTACAAAGAAAAAGTGTAAATATCCCTACTTTGATGAAGAACACCTAAACGGGCGATAACCCGGCGTTTCTCCTTCTCCCGCTCCACACCCGATCCTTGCGGCGAGAACACGTCCAACGAAGGCCCACGAGCTCAAATCGCCCAAAAACCCACAAGCAAAACCTCCCCTGGCCGAGCAGAGCTTGTGAAAGCTCTGTTCTGCCAGGGTTTCTTAAAAATGCAGCTCGGTTGGGAACGCGACGTATCGCGGCGTCGCGACCTGGTCGCGACGCGGCTACCCGTCGTGATCCACCTGTTGACGTCAGCACGCCCGTCCAACCCGCGACACGTGGCGCGCATGTAGACGACGAGCCAAAATAGCGGCAACCTGAACGCATGTCCCCGAGTGTCGCGATGAGAACGCGACGAGCCCCTCTGTCGCGTTCAGGGACAGAGAACAAACCTGCGCTTTAGGCCAACCAACCGGCCTACAACGCCCCGGAACCTGTGTAAGCACCTACTACGCACAACATGGGCCACACACTGGCCACCACAACTAATGTAAGACGATCTGAACAGTCGATATGCTACAAGTTCAATCTCTTTATTTCTCAACTTTTGGGTTATGCATCCTGTAATCTATACTGGATACTCTGGCATTGACATGTCTGGCTTCAGATCATCTTGTTGATCGCTGACTATCTTGGAGGGATCTCGAATATACCTTCTAAGCATAGAAACATCAAACACATCATGTCCGTCTGTGAAGTCGGCTTGTAAATCTACTTTGTAAACTGTTTCACCAATTCTTTCCACAATCTGGAATGGACCAACATATCTCGGACTTAATTTAGCTTTCTTTCTAAACCTTAGCACACCCTTGGTAGGAGAAACTCTCAGAAATACATAATCACCAATTTCAAACTGCAATGGCCTGTGTCAGCTATCTGCATAGCTTTTCTAACGACTCTGTGTTGCTTGAAGCTTTTCCTTAATAAACTTGACCATTTCTGAGCATTGTTGAATCAATTCTGGTCTCATGACTTGCCTTTCACCTACCTAATGCCAATTCAATGGTGTCCTGCACGGTCTTCCATATAAAGCTTCATAAGGTGCCATTCCGATGCTTGCATGATAACTATTATTATAAGCAAATTCTACTATGCCCAAGTGATGCTCCCAAGTACCCCATGCTAAATAGCAAGCTCTCAACATATCTTCTAAAGTCTGAATTGTCCTTTCTGTCTGCCCATCTATCTGTGGATGATAAGCTGAGTTGTACCTTAATTCTGTGTCAATTACTCTCTAGAGACTTCTCCATAAACCTAAAGTAAATCTGGGATCTCTATCTGAGATAATTGTCACTGGAATTCCATGCAATGGTACTATTCTGTCAACATATAATCTAGCTAATCTATCCACAGTCCATGACATACTCACTGCCAATAACCTACATACCTTGGTCAGTTTGTCCACAAAGACCCAAATACCATTATGATCTGTTGTTGTTCTGGGCAAACCAACTACAAAATCCATGGCTATATCATCCCATTTCCACTATGGAATGGGCAATGGCTGTAACAATCCTCCCGGCCTCTGGTGTTCTACTTTAACCTGCTGACATATCAAACATCTGGATATAAATTCTGCAATTTCCTTCTTCATATTTGGCCACCAGAAATGCTTCTTCAGATCTTGATACATCTTGGTGCTGCTTGGATGAATAGTGTACCTCGACCTGTGAGCTTCCTCTAATACTTTCTACTTTACTTCGGCATCTGCTAGAACATATAATCGACCTTTAAGTCTGACCACGTTGTCATCATCTAGTGTGACCTCTTCCATTCTGACAATGTCCCGAGATTCTCATCTATTCTCTGCGCTTCCACTATCTGCCAGTATAAAGAAGGCTCCACTGCACTGGTTGCTAACACTACGCGTTGCTGATTACTTGGCACAAATAATGAATTTTTTGCCACATTTTCATATAGTTTCCATTCTCTGATCATTATGTAACTCATAACTATTTTTCCGCTCAGTGCATCTGCTACCACATTAGCTTTACCTGGATGATATGCCAGACTAAAATCATAATCTTTCAAATATTCCATCCACCTACGCTGCGTCAAATTTAAGTCTTTTTACGAGAAAATGTACTTTAAGCTCTTATGATCTATGAAATTTCAAATCTCTCTCCATACAGGTTGCCTTCACAACTTTAGTGCAAAAACTACTGCTACCACTCTCCTAAATCATGAGTAGGATAGTTCTCTTCATGCCTCTTCAGTTGCCTTGACGCATATGCCACTACTTTACCAATGTTGCATTAACACTGCTCCCAATCCTCTTCTGGATGCATCTGTATATAACCAATCCTCCTCACTACCTGATGGTATCTCCATATCGGTGTTGTAGTAAGCCTCTTCTTCAATTCTGCAAAAGTTCGCTTGTAATCTGAAGACCATACAAAAGGTACTCCTTTCCTAGTCAATCTTGTCATAGGTGTTGCTATCTTTGAAAAGTCATGGATGAACCGTCTGTAGTAACCTGCCAGACGTAGAAAACTTTTGATTTTTGACACTGTTCTCGGTTCTTCCCATTTCATTACTGCTTCTACCTTTGCTGGATCAACCGCTACACCCTGACCTGAAATTACATGACCCAGAAACTGTATTTCCTTCAACCAATATTCACATTTACTAAATTTACCATACAACTGATGATCTTGCAAAGTCTGTAATGTGATCTTCAGATGTGTTGTATGCTCCTCTTCTAACGTTGAGTACACCAATATGTCATCAATGAAAACCACAATAAACTGATCCAGATAAGGATGGAATATTTTGTTCATCAAATTCATAAAAATTGTTGGTGCATTGGTTAGTCCAAACGGCATAACCACAAACTCATAATGCCCATATCTGGTTTTGAAAGCTGTTTTATCAATATCCTCTTCCTTAATCCTCAGCTGATGATAACCGGATCTCAATCAATCATAGAAAAGACCTTAGCTGACAATAACTAGTCAAATAAATCATCAATTCTGGGAGCATATACTTATTCTTGATGGTAACCTTGTTCAATTGCCGATAATCTATGCACATTCTTAAGCTGCCATCTTTCTTTCTAACAAACAACACTAGTGCTCCCCACGGCGAATGACTTGGCCTGATAAAACCTTTCTCCAACAACTCCTGCAACTGCTTTTTAATTCTTTCAATTCTGCTGGTGCCATTTTATTATAAGGTGCCTTGGAGATCGGCATACTGCATGGCTGCAACTCAACTGTAAAATCCACTTCCATGTATGGAGCTAACCCTGGCAATTCTTCTAGAAACACATCTGCAAATTCTCTGACCACAAGTATCATCTCTACAGACTTATCTGACCCACAAGCTAACTGAAGCAGATATGCTACACACCCAGCATTGATCAACTTTCTAGCTTTAAGTGTAGAAATAATAAACTTAGGAGTGTAGAATGGCATACCTTGAAACTCAACACTGCTCCCTGGGTTTGCAAAATCTGACTCTCTTCTTTCTACAATCTACTACTTCCCCATAGTCCTCTAACCAATCCTTCCCAAATCACATCATATTCTTTCAGCTGTAGTGCATACAATCTGGCTGGCAACTGATTTCCTCGGACTGTAATCGAAACTTCATCTAAATAGCACGAAGTAAGCATGAAAACCACCTAAAGGAGCTTCCACTACCAACTCACACTGCCTCTCTTCTAATGGATGACCATACTTCCAAGAAATCTTCAAAATAAAGGAATGCGAAGCACCTGAATCAATTAACACTCTAGCAAAAAGTCAAAAGAGGTAAATACCTTCAATTAGGTTAGATGCCTCCACCTGTGCTCTAGTGATGGCCATAACACGACCTCGTCCCCTCTACATAGGTAGACCTCTGCCTTTCTCTGCTGCTGGCTGTTGGAAGGGCTGCTGCTGCTGTACCCATCTACCATAACTGTAATCTCGCGGATGCAACAATTTCTAGCTAGATGCCATGGCTACCCACAATTATAACACCAAAAACCTAGAAAAGCTACGGGCTGCCCTACCGTACTCTGTTGTGACTCCTTCAGTACTAGCCTAAAACCTCAGCCCTGCTGAAAACCCTACTGATTGCTACCTCCTCATCCTCTAAACATCTTTTTCAATTTACCACCCCACTTTGCAAATCCTGATGATGACGATGCTTCTAAGGGTGCCTTGCCCTTGCTAATACCTGCGGACTGCTGCGGAAGTCGAAAACTACCTGCCCCTGCTCCTCTGAACTGCCTAGCCTGCACAGTCCTCTCCAGAATTGCTGCCCTCTACGCCAGCTTCTTCCACTGTCTTACACATCAAAGGAATTACTACATCCTGAAGCTCTGGTCGCAATCCTCGAATAAAATACTCCACCATCATAATGTTATCAGTAACCACATATGAAGCATATCTACTCAATACCATGAACCTCATCTGATATTCTAGTACTGACTGGTTCCCTTACTGCAACGTCCGGAACTGCTCCCTCTTGTCTTGTTGTATCTGAACTGGGAAGAAAGTATCATTGAATACTTCCAAAAACTCTGGCCAGGTAATGGTATCCTCTGTCCTCCCTACAAATGTCATCTGCAACTTCAATCTCCACCATTACTATGCAAATCTACGCAATTGATAGGTAGCTAGTACCACCCTATCAGCTTGTGGAAACCTCATAATAACAAAAACCCTCTCTACCTCATGCACACAGTGCTCTACTGTGTAGGGATTCAGACCTCCTGAATATGTGGGTGGCTACAACCGCAGAAACCTCTCTACTGGTGTTGTGGGCTCCTCCACACTGGCTACCCGTGTTGGTACTACAGGAAGTACAAGTGCAATGGGTGGTACCTCAACTACTGGTGGTGGTGGGGGTGGTGCCACTGGTACTGCCTCCTCCACGATCGGCGGTACCTCTATTGCTGGTTGTACTGGTGCCTGGTGATCTAGTATGGTACGGATCTCCATGAGGCTTTCCCATATCCTTTCTATTATCTGATGCGTAGTCTCCTTAGTCTCATCTCCACCTCCTCCCCAATCTCTCCTATCTGCCAATTCTAATCCTGCACAAACATCATTCCAACCACATAACATACAAACATATCAATACAAAAACTAAGGCCAACTACCAGCAGTGGACTAAAGTAGAGACCAGGCTATGTAAATTTCCTATTCCTTTATATTCACACGGAACTTGCTCTGATATCAACTGTGATGGTCCTCGTCGTTCAAACTCGTTAACCTATTAATGAACTTGATCCGACTCCATCTCCCGCTATCGAGCCGTAGCCTCACAAGGGATATCAATAACACGAGTCCGTAGAAATATAAAAGAAACAGCTTAAATATATATAACATTGCACATCTCACAAATATGTACATGAAATATACATAGCCAGTTCTCAACTATAGTCAAACACAGAGTACAGTAATATGGGGCATACCCCAAGGAGAACAAAAGTAAAGATCACATTGTTGGTGGTGAGGGCCCAACTCCGCTATGACGCGGCTCCAAACTAGATGAAGGACGAGAAGCCTCCTGCTCTCCCTCACCTGGAACAAGTAGGGGTGAGCCTCATGAGTCATAGGCTTATTAGGGAAACTCCCCAAAAACCGCACAAAACCAAACTCACAAGTGCAGTAACAAGAAGCTACACTAGGCAATTTATAGAAATAGCTACACATGGTATTAAAGCTGTAAATAACAATTATCTCATGCTATTAACAGAAATCAACATTTAATAAGTAATCTGCAAACCTCGTCCAAGTGTACGTGCTAAAGTAGAAAATGCCACACTCGGGTCATGAAGATTGGTTCGCGACACCAGCAACTAACCCAGACAAACCACACAGGTCTACCTCTCAGTCTCACAGCCACGATGAAAGGTCCAGCCTCCGCTCCACCACAACAAACCAAAGAACTATGGAGACAACCAACACCTCTCCTGTGGACCACACTACCGCAGGCCCATGCCTGGCACCTTTAGGGACTCCGGCCCGAGCTCCCTAAAGTGAGGCACTGGAAAACAAGACTTGGTGGGGCCCAGTACGTCTACTGGTGTTCGTAGCCCCCAACCACGAGCGCACTACAAGCGACTAAACACAAACTCTCACAAGTCGATGTCCCTCGGTCATCTTTCCCTCAGTCGGACGTACAACTCTATGCAAGAGTGAGGGTGTCCAAGAAGACGACACAGACCTCGACGGTACACAAGTATCGGGACAAGCCTCGAGCACTAATGTGCCTAGCTCACACAAAACCTGGGGCTCATAACTAGAGAGGTAACCACGGTAGGCGTCGTACTACTCTCTACGCACACACAAACCACGTGAACATCACTAAACCATGGGAACACCACGTTCCTCGAACTCCACAAGTGTCGATGCACTGCTTACCATTACCATGCACAATAAATAAGGATAATTTGATAATTACATAACCAAGCACAAGCCCATTGACATAGGAATACTGAATGCGACGGGGTCCATTGTCACCTTCAGAACGCGACGCCTCGATACGGTGCATTCTGAAGAAGAACGTGACGGGTCAGGCTGTCGTGTTCTGATCGTGACAGTCAGGTCTGTCGCCTTCATAGACAGTGACCTAAATCCGGGGTTCCATCTCCGGAATCCCCATACAAACCATATAAACCACCATAAAACCCAAGTATTCATACTCAAACCACTACACTAACATGGTATCTACCATCTCTAACAAGTATAATAAGCTAAACATGCTTTACATGCGATTCACGATGAGAAACAACGCAGATCTCCCTACCCTCGCGAAGAACATGAAGAACGGTGATACCCCGGCGTTTCCCCCGCTCCGTACCACGTCCTCGCGGCAAGAGCACGCCAAATCTGACTACAAAATGTCAAATCACCCAAGAACCAGCGAAATCTCCTCCCTATGTCTGAACAGAGCTTGCTGGGCTCTGTTTGGCCGACCTAGGTTAAGAGCATTTCGTAGTTGAGAACGCGACATACCCTACTGTCGCAACCTGAACCCGACGTAGGAGGCCGTCGCCTTCTCAATGCCAACATCAGTAGGCCGCCCAGTATGCGACACGCGGTGGACATGCAGACAAAGACCCTCTAGCAGCGGTAACTAGAACGCTACACCCAGGACCGTCGCGTTCAGAACGCGACGCCCAGCTCTGTCGCATTCATAAACAGTGAACCAGCGAATGCTTTGGGCCAAAACTCTCGGCCTACAAAGCCTCGCAACTTGCCAAACACCTTAGACACAGACTATGGGCCACACATTGGCCACCACAACTGCTAAACCCCGATTCGAACGGTCAGTACGCTACAATAGGCCTAGACTAATCTGATGCGGTGGTCGAGGACAGACTTTGAGGAGTTGGTACGGGCCATCTGAGGGTTGTAGCAATAGCAGCACTGCATATCAGCGTCTCCTAGAGAAGCAATCCTAGTAGAAGTCTGAGATTGAAAGAATGAAAAAAATCATTGAAGATCAGGAGCAGAGACTAGTAGCACAGAGTACCGATATAGATGTTTGAGTGGAGGCTTAAGTGGAGGCTTGAGTGGAGGCTCGACTTGCTATGATGGAGACACAGATGCTCCAAAACATGGATCGACGATTGCAGGAGTATTTTGCTGCTCATATGTCTAGACGTGGTGCACCAGCTGTGCCACCTGAGGATGAGAGAGTTGAAGATCTGGGGTTTTGGTGAGGATGAGTGAGACTTGACTATTGATTTATGATCAAGATTTTATGATGTAATACATTAAAATTTGAAATAAGTGTGATGTAATGGATTTAAATTTGAAGTACTATAGTTATTTTAGAAAGAGGATTGTGAATGGTTTATCTATGTAACTTTTGATGTAATATATTTAAATTAGAGTTTTCTAGTTATTTTGGAATGTACTTTGTTAATGTAGTTTTTGTAGAACAAGTTGTAAATTTGTGAAAAATGAGTTTTTATAAGATTTTTTTTTTAATCTGTGCCCCAATAATACTATTAGGGATGGCTAGATCTTTCTCCAATAATACTATTGCGGACGGCTCTAGCCATCCCCAATAACCTCATTGAAGACCACTGCACTTCGTCTTCAGTAGCATCATTGGAGACTACTGTATATCCATCCCCAATAATGTTATTGGCGACAGCTGTTTACTTGTCTTCAATAACGTTATTAAGGACAGTTTTGCATCCGTTGCTAATACATTTTTTGAGACGGCTCTGTACCCGTCTCTAATAGTTGTATTGGAGACGGCGTATCATCCATCTCAATTAAAATTATTGGAGATGGATAGTAAGTCATCCCCAATAATGTTATTGGAGACGACTGCTTACTTGTCTCCAATAATGTTATTAAAGACGGATTTTATGTCCGTCGCTAATACAATTTTTTGAGACGGCTTGTACCTATCTCTAATAATTTTATTGAAGACGGTGCATCATTTGTCTCAATTAAAATTATTAGAGACGGACAATAAACTGTCCCCGATAATGTTATTGGGGATGAATGTGGTTTAGCCATCCCCAATATTATTAGCGACGGACTTATTAGGGACGACCTAACGACGGTGTTGTAGCCGTCCCTAATAATAAGTAGGGACAATTTTCTTGTTATTGACGACGACTTACAGCTGTCCACAATAATCCCTTCATTGAATTGTTAATAGAACTATGCTATGATCCTACACAAAGTTTAATTTGTCTGACATCTTATCCGAAGCAGAACTGTGATATACACCTAATGAGATGTCGAATCTGATGTTTTACAACAAGTATTAATGGCTTACTTTCCTAAAAATATAATTGGTGCCAAGGTCCCACTAATCATGCACATCTAACAGATATGCATCATATAACGACTTAACATATATTCTTGTTTTACTCATATAATATGATATTTTATCAACATATATATCATTAATTAAGCGTCACATCTCCCAGACTCGTCCATGCGGTATTATAGCAATTGAAATTGTGCAATAATCTAGACCTTAATAGACACCAAATATTTATTTTTTCCCTAACGCACATAATGATGAGAATAGTCCGAACTCTTACGATTGTATAGTACGTGGATTCCGACTTCCAGTTGGTCAGTCCCCACCTTCAAACACTTTCGTACATAGTATCATCACGATGTGAAGGCAGTATGGAGCAAGGTAGGATTCACTAACGCAAGAAATAAATGATGAAACAGGCACATTTGCCAAGGAAAAAAAAACCCTTTATTTGAGAACTCCATTAGACACAAGCATATGGATCTTCTTGTGTTCCCAGCTGGCCGGTACATTTTATAGACTAATTGTCTTATGCACAAGTGATCAAGTAAGATGATTAAGATCCATCATGCCACTCTAATCACTAAAATGATCTATTATTTAATACGAGGGTATGATGGTCTAATCAAATTAGTTAAGAGTCTTCGATTCTCTTGATGAGCGAGGAAGGCGTGCTAATCTCGGGCTCTTTTAATCTCATTCCAATACGATAAGTGAGTAGTACTTGGGACACCGCTTGGCACAGGAGAAGACAATTTAATAACAGAAAATATGTCAAGTATACGTTTGACAGCTCAAGACTACGGTGAACAAACATGGGCGATTTGGCATATTAAAGTCTACCCATAATGTGTACGGACATACATGTGATTGCTGGTTGTGGCGTTGGCAATAAAACCATCGCTTGCTAGTAGTAGGAGCATTGTACATATGGTAGATTTCAAAAGATAGACCAAGTCCAAGTGATAGGATGGGCATGGTTATGAAGTTTGTGCGCTTGACCCACAAGGGTAGGGTTAGTGTTTCGTCATCCAGACTCTCTTGTTAGTTTGAGACTTTTTAGCCAGGTAAGAGTCGGTCTTGATGTATATTTTAAAAAGAGGTGTGCATCAAGTTTACAATTTTGTTGAGTGTGGACACACCTCTACCTCAACCTCTCATTAGACGGTAGAGCGATGTGAATTGAGATTTTTCTTTCTTGTGATTTCTTTTTTTTGTATAACTACACGTGTATATAAAGATATGTATATATATATATAATATTATTCATGATATAACTATTAGGACGTGCTTTTGTGTTGTATTCATCTTATCATCGTTTTTCATTTCCATAGCGAATATGTTATTTTTTTGAAACTCTAATAAAATGAAGGATTACATATTGTTCTTTGAGAGAGACTTTGTGCACTTGTGCAAAGTACACAAGTGCAAGTTATATGGGTATTTTATCCATGTGGCATCATACACAAATTTTTTTGCCCATGTGGTACCATAAAAGTTAGTGTCACATGAGCAAAAAACCCATGTGGATTGCACTTGTGCACTTTGCACAAGTGCAATAAATTTTTCTCTTGTTCCTTACACACCTTGCTGATGGATTTCTTTTTCTCCTCGAGCAATCAATTTTAGCACTTTTCACTCTTTTCTGAGCAAGAATGTTTTAATGCCACTCTTTTCCGTCACTCTCATTTTACATATTGAATGATACATATTCAAGGAGATTAAATCAAGTAATTTAAATTATATAATTAAATTAGGAGTAATAAACTTGAGTTGCTCTTTTCTCTTTTGTCCATTTTCAAAATCAAACAAGGAGTGATAAAAACTATGTTATGAAGAGTAGCTCCATATCTCTTTTATGATTTGGTTCAAAAGTATTGTCTATATAGCTCTACACATTGTGCGAACATTCGCAAGGACGATCATAATGTTATGTTTTAATTAAATCAAGTATGAAGACTCTGGTAATTAATTTTTTAGGACAGAAAAAAAAACTTCCTAACAAAATGGTTTATCAAAAAATAAATTGAAACTTATTTCATAAAAGATAAAGATTTATTGTACTTTCATATTATGTGACTAGATAACAAATTTATATGACATCTAATAATTAAATTATCACTTTAACATATCTCATATGAGAGGTGCCATATAGACTTTTACATGCAATAAACTTTTCTCTCACAGGAATTGCTTTGAAATAGCGGTATTAGGAAAGGTGTAGATCCCGCAGGTCTACCTCAATCAAAGTGACATTGATTTGGACTGGGATTCTAAAACATAGGCCCGATTAATTGGCGATAAAAACGGATCTCACCACTCGCACTTACTTTGAGACAGATCCAGAGCCTCACCGCCTTCTGTAGGAAGTCCTTGGTGGTTGGGTCCGGATCGTATTACGTATCCATCGATTGGGTACGTTGTTCGATACGGACACAGCAACACATGCCGTAAGTGTCCCCACTCTCCCCTCGCACCCCCGCAACCCCACTCCAAAGTTGGCTAATTAATTAATCTCTCTCATGCTCTCCCCAGTTGCACTCCGCAGGGGAGGGTATTCTTGCTTCCGGCGTCCCCATCCACCGCCGCCATCGCCACCCGCGAATCCTGCTGTGATCAGGTGCGGCGTTCCTGGAGGTGTACGATCCCAGCGCTGCACCAAACACAGACCTCAAGCGGTCCGTGGGCGGCCGCCTTTGTGTTCGTCCCTATCGTCTCTCACCGATCGGGATGAAGGAGAAGAAGAGGAAACGGCAAGATAAAGAACATTGCAAGAACCTCGTTTCTCCACCTTCATATTTACAAACATGTCCGAACACAGTACAGCGGCAACAACAACAAACACAAGCTGGAAGGAAGAACATAACAGGCTCGATCTAAAAGAAACGGCAGAAGAAGAACACACGCTTGGGGTGGTTGGCGGGGGGAGGGAGGGGTAGGAAGGTAGCTCATGGAGCTGCTCCTACTGCGGACAACCAGGGAGGCATTCGTATGCATATGCTGATACTATCTATCTAAATACTTTACTGGGTTGTTCCTAGATTCGGCGATGGTCGTCCTTAGGAGATGCACCAGGAGTTGGGCCTGGGTCTCTTGTAGGAAGGTGGGTTCTGCTGGCGGTCGGGTTGGACGGTGCTGATTTCCGGGACTGTGAAGCAGTCGTCTGAAGCCCAGAGTTGTTGGTGAAGGTGCTGCTGCTGCTGGAGCTGCCTCCCGGCCAGTTTGTTCAAGTCGCTGCCCATCCCCGTCCCTATCGCGTGGTGGGGCTGTTGGCTGGAGTCGTGGGACGCCTGGAGAGGCGGAAGGGTGGGAGCGACCTGGGGGACCTGTGGCACCCACCATGCCGAGAGGTTCCCGCCGTCGTCCGCTGAGAAGGCAGCGGCGTCCAGATCCGCCTCGAGGAACGGCATCAGATCATCGCTCGTCATCTGCAGTACAACGCATGCACGCATAGTCTAGGTGAGGAGGCAGAGAAGGAAGACAATTTAACAAGGAAATGGAGGTGAGGATCCAATGGAGTAGGAGTACCTTTGAGAAGGGGAAGGCGGCGGCGGGAAGAAGGGCCGGGGCGGCGTCAAGAAGAAGGTCCTCCACGCGCCATCCTGGAAGCTCCTTGATCAGATACTCCGAGATGCTGCTCCCGCCTGCGGTGGCGACGGCGACGCTAACGGGGGCCTTGTCCTGCGCCATCACCTTGCCGCTGTAGCCAAAATCCCTGCCGTTCTTTGCACTTTCTCCCGACGCAACAGGGGCCACCGCCACCGCCGCGGGTCTCTTCTGCGGCTTGGCAGCACCGTCGGCAAGGTGGTCGTAGGACTTCACATGGCTAAGGTCGCCCGGCGGCTGCTCCACCTCCTCGGAGGTGGTAGAAGAGACCGCCAAGGAGCCGGGGCAATCGGACGCCCGGGAGACGGCTGCCTCAGTAGGGGTGGCAGAGGGCGACAGCTTGATGCCGGTAAGGAGGAAGCGGCTGTGCTTCTTGGTGAGGTCGTTAGCGGTGTGGATCGGGGCGTCGCAGTCCCTGCAGAGGAGGGCCCTGTCCTCCTGGCAGAACAACAAGGCCCGCTTCTCCTGCTCACACAACAATTTCCAAGCATCCTCCCTCAGCAAAAATTCCACCAAACAAACCGCTCCCCATCCCAAGAAGTAGGAGGAGAAGAAAAGACCAGATTGAAAGAAGAGAACAGCAAGGCACACAAAACCTGGCAGATGTCGCAGAGGGGGAACCGCTGCGGGGAGGCGGGGTGGAGGGAGAACCGGCGGTGCTTGCCGGCGAGCTTGTTGGCGCGGTGGACTCGTGCGTCACAGGCGCCGCAGAGGGCGGCCTCGTCGGCGCAGCAGTAGACCGCCGCCTCCTCCCCCTTGCACACGTCGCACAGCACCTTCATATCGCCCGGCCTCTGCTCCAGCAGCAACAACTCCTCTTCCCCCAGCCGCTGCCGTTCCTTTCCCTGCAGGGCACAGAGAAAGGAAGGGAGGAATCCGATGGAAGGGAAAGAGGAGGCGCAACCGCAGGAGGCGATTGATCGTGGTGAAAATTGGTGGGGAAGAAAGAAGTAGAAGATGACGGCGGTGGGGAGCACTGACCAGAGAAGGGAGGGCTAAGGTTTAGCCCTGGTTAGTCTTGGGAAAGAGAAAGGGCAGAGGGTAGTGCAGGTGGATTATATTAGATTAAAAAGGCACAGGGTAGTGTGTGTGGGGAAGGCAGGGTTGCCACCTGGGAGATGGGAAGGGGGTTTATTTAATATTTAGGAATGGGGTGCTCGGGAATTTATGCTAGTGTGTGAGGTGGCGGGGAGATGTTGTCCCTACCTGCCCGTGGGAGGCCCGGCAGTGGACCCCGATCCGCGCTGCCTAACGTTCAGGTTTTCTTTTCCATCTTAATCAGCACTTTTTGCTTGTAAAAAAAAACTGTAAATTAATTGCAGGTGAGACCAGAGATTTATTTTTTAATCACGGTCAAAAAAAAATATTGGTGGACTTTCACAATCAGTTTATGAAAAAATAATTTTTATCTTATTTTTTTCTCATTTTACCCTTCGGTCGTCATTGAGTTCTCTTTCATTTCTTACCATTAAATATGTATCATCACTATGTTCATAATTTAACTTATTTTTCATCTACTTTAATTAGTTTTGTCACGACCCTAATTTTTAAGAGCGGAGTGAATTGGGAGACACGATGAACAAATAAGTATTCAGAAGTTATAGACAAATAGCTACTACAAATAAGACTCATAATGAAATAATCAAATTCTCTTCCTTTATTTATCAAAACGAATATTACAGTCTCTAATGTCAAATGAAATACTCCTTACTCTCCAATCTATCTATCTCTCAAAGGAAGAAAAAAAATTACAATAATGACCATTCTCTCATAGACTAACTATAAATATGAATGACTTTGTAAGTGTACTTCATGCTCGACACACAAGTCCCATCATTTGGCTTTACCTTCACTACCCGAAATGTTAAAGAGAGCAAGTATGAGCGCACTTGTCCAATAAGATTACACCGTCGAGAGCAAATATATGTGATTAACTGTTTCAAGCTTTATGCCATGAACTAAAATATGCAAGTAGCAGTCTGTCACGCCCCAATTTATGGAGGAATGAACCGAGTGTGTGAGGATCACATGCGAATCACTAGTAAATCAGAGTGGATCTAAATAAAATAGCAAGAGATGACATTATTGGAAAGATCAAAATAGCAACTCTTTATTCCATTAATTTTCCAACGCTAGATTACAAACTCTAATACTCGAGCCAAAACATAAGGCCCCTTTATTGAAATGTAACATTCCACTAACTGCAGCAACTCTAATTTTTGTAATTGGATAAATGAATTTAAATTAAAAGAAATTGTGAATAAATTGAAAACCCATTAAGCAAAATATAAGATGGGCTTTCCTAAATAACTAGAACATGAGTTAATGGGCCACAAAGTTGCAGCCCAATGTTGGATGAGAGATATTTTGGCCTAAATTTATACCTAAAATATTAATAAATTAAAAAGGGATAAGATTATTACTAAAATGACTCATAATTATCTTAAAAAGAGTCTTAACCCTATCCTAATCTCTTGGTCATGAAATTAGAGTTCTCCTCAAGCCAATTAGAAGGTTAAAGGCAAGAAAAGGTTAAGAAATTATCGAATTTCATAGTTGGAGGAGAGGGAATGAGTTTTAAGTGTTTTGGAGACTTAAAGCATACAAATACCCTTCTATTTCGTACCTAGCCAACCCTAGAAACCTTCTGAAGCGTGAAGGACAAGGAAGAGGAGCTTTTGGATGGGGAGATCAAGGAGAAGGATGGCTAGAAGGAGGACATCTTCAAAGTTCTTCAATTTTCTTGCCCTAGGATTCAAAGCGCTCAAAGATAGGCAATCTCTCAAGCAAAAACAAATTAAATTCAACCATATGTAGACCATGATCCCATCTTCGAAAGTCCTATATTTTCCCCTATTCTTATCATGTCTTTTAGGAGTATTTCATGCCCAACGTTCTGTCAATAACATGTACCCGACTTGACTTGTTCCTTTTAAATCCAAGTCTATGCTTTATTTCGTGCGTCATAAAACTTTTATTGTACATACTACTTGAAGTCAGGGATCTAGTGATACTATTTTCCCCAATTTCTATCGAGTACTCTTTTCGAATTAAATTGTTTTCCATCACTGTGTCATATTTTAGGTCATTGTGAAGAACTTGTTAATAGCATGATCATACCCTGTCAGAAATCTAATTACTCATTACTATCGATACCTCTACATGTCTAGTTTCATTAAAACTAATTTCGCGATTTTTCATCAAGGATAAGATTTAATATTGATTTTTAAAGAACCTTGTGTTAAGCCCTTGGCTGCATGGACTGCAGCCCAAGGAGGCTTGACCCACTTTTTGAGCTCGACCTGAGACCTTGAGAACGCAACGACCCGATAGGCCGCATTCTCAACCAAGTCACGACATAGCCTCACTTCGCGTTCTTAACGTGATGGGACTCTATGTCGCGATCTTCCGATCATGTCGGTCTCGACCTGAATGCGTCGCCCCGACACGTCGCGACGAGAACCTCGTCGTCGCGTTGGCGTCTCGGCTGAACCTGATCGCATCGACTCGTCGATCGTGACCTGAATGCGTCGGCCCGACCCGTCATGACCAAAACATGGCCATCGTGTCGGCCCAGTTTGTGGCAACCTGAACGCGACGTTGGTCGACGTCGTGACCTCACTGTCTATTCCAGAAACCCTAAATTGCATGAAACCATGATAATCATGCCTTAACCCCTGTAATACATTGTTATGAACAGTAAGAACGTGTTAATATATATTTGATAATACTAACATGATTTTATTAATTAAAAGATGTGTGCACAACTCTCTCTTGCTAGCTTGATTCTCTTACACATGCACACACTAAACATGAATTTTTGTCATGAGAACTTACTAAAATTACTCAATAATGTATTTGATAATTAAGTGCAATTAATCAAGTAAATTCCCCTATTATTCTAAATGGACTTGTCTTTGTCTTATTCGTCGATTTAATACCGCTATTGCGTCCCTCTGCCTCGAGCACTCAAGGCAAGACGGACAACCATTTCTATACACACTTTATCTTGGCTTGGACGACCTCTCCGTTGGGAATACTCATGACTGAACCAGGAACTCCTTGTCGAGGCCTCTGTAAGACTCCTTGGCTTTGACAAACATTCATTGCTGATGAGCAGATTGTACCATTAATACCCATTTTACCCTTAGGGATTAGCATGATGCAACGGCCTTAGATTTCTTTCTCACCTTGAGATCATTCCGGACCTCTGGCCTGTACTCGTAGCACGGCTATTGGGCGGTTAGTGACTTCCACTGGACTGCCGGCATACGATCGTGTGTGTTGTGCAACTGTTATTATCGTCTGTTTAACGTTGCTTTACGAATATGACCATCATTCTCATCTATTATCTTTGTAGCACCCCGGAAATTTTAGTATAAAAAGGAATCAAATTTAAATAAAAGTGTTGGAGGGACTTCCAACATTATATATTAATGACCCAATATCATAAGCGGGTCAACAGACATCATTTGGCCCAATAATCAAATAAAGCTAGAAAATGGATGGAAATTTGTAACTCTAAATAGGCTGAAATTAGAAAGAGACAATTTGAGTTGAGTTGGGATGCAATCATGCATTCTTGGCAACCCAAATTCATGCCTATCTATGGTGGGAGGTTTCCTAAAGCCTCACACACTCTAAGGGAGGAAGGAATCCTCAAAAGATAGGAAACTGCCCTGTCAAAACCGCAGCTTAGCTTTCCTAGTTATAATAGGACTCCTAAAACACCATGGTTGCTTAAATACTCATCACCAAATCCTAGGAACGAGTTTTAGAACTTGCTGGGGTCGTGTGGAGAAGTTCTTGGCGGCTGGGGAAGCAGGAGATCCCCACACCAAGTCGTTCTTCTTCCCCTGTTTCGTCTGCTGCGACCTACACAGACCATCATCTTGAAGTCGACCAAAGGTAGGTCAAACCTAAACCAAACCTTGCAAGGATTATACCCCTGGAAAGAGGGTCAAGTCTACGTTCCTACCCAAGTGGAACGCCTAAATTTCATGCAGTACACAAAGCTGTAAGCGTTCTCCTCCAAGTGGTCTGAACACGGGTTTTCTGGAAAAATGAGATTTCTTCAACCCAGAAGGTAGGTTTTCTCGGGCCAAACCTTAACATATCCTATACCAATGTGTAGAGCAACATGTTAACATTCGTTTCCCACTGGTTTCATCGAATTCTAATGAGTTTATTTTGAGTTATAAGTGTTTTCCCAAAGTCGTGCACTGTTAGGGCTTTTCTCGTTCTTCTTTTTATGCATGTGAATCGAGACCGAATTTGACTAAGCTTTATTCACAAAAGTTTTTCTACTTGAAGTCACGATCATCTTTTATGTTTGGACATTTTATCCAAAAGTATTTGGTTAGAGAGTTACAGGCATAGAAAGAGAGTCACTGCATGGTACTGGGGTTTCGGGCTACACTTGACTTTCTGTTCTTCATATGCTTTCTCGGGATTCGAGACCGAATTATATCAAACCCTTAACATCAAAGTTCTTCTACTAGTTGTTCTCTTCATCTTTCATGTTGAACGTTTTGTCTAAATGTCATTCTTTAGAGAGTTATAATAGGTGGAAGTGAATCGCTGCATGAGACATATTTTCTGGTTACACCTAACCATGTGTTTTGTTCTGGAAGGGCCACTAGTGTCGACACTGCCTATGCTAGTGTCGACCTGCTGTCCCAAAACAGCCCAGAAGGTGTTCTGGGAAGGTCTCTAGTGTCGACACTACCTGATCTAGTGTCGACACTACCTGACCAGTTTTGTACAAAAGGTGTTCTGGAAGGCTACTAGTGTGGACACTACCTGAACTAGTGTCGACACACTGTCCCAGCTTGGCCAGAAGGTTTTCTGGAAGTTGTCTCTAGTGTCGACACCACTTGATCTAGTGTCGACACTACTTGACCTTTTTGCCTTGTATTTGAAGCACTGTGTCAACACTACCTGAACTAGTGTCAACACTACCTGAACTAGTGTCAACACTACTTACTTGACCAGTTTTTCATTATTTTGCAAAATATTGCATGTCTTGGGTCTGATCATTGCATGATGTCTATTTAATGGCTTAAAAGTGTTTAACCCATTGAAAAATCCTTAATTACATGAATATTATTCTAATTGCTTTCTTAATGATATAATCATACATGAAACTTGTGATTTACTCTTGTTACCATTCTAGCTTGCTTTAAATGATAAATTTTATCTTAAAATCTTGTAAACCTATATGTAGTTAAATGCATTGTTCATTGCATGCCATCATGTTAAGTGTTTTTCCGAGAGTTTGAGACCGACGGATTGTGAATTGACACGCGTACATTACTCCACACTTTACATCAAGGGCGTGCACTTCTTTTCTCTTCTTGTTCTCGTGAGCGTGATTTACACTCTAGACTAAAGCTGTTAATGTAAAGATTGAACTAAATTATGAATTGTACCGTTCTACTACCAAATTTATCTCTTGACCATTGTTCTCATGAATCATGTTCAATTTAATTATTTACTTCTTCTCATCATCATCGTGAACATGACATTACACATGCTACATTTTGAAACTCTCATTGGCCATTATTTATGACTGTGGGTATCTACATTTAAAAATTAACATGAGATGGCTGACAGGGCACAGAGTGTGTCCAAGGGCTCCAGTCTAGCCCCAATGACGAAGAGTCATAAATATACTGTTAACCATGGGGTATAATGATTACTGGCGTTGTATCTGCACTGGGAGTACTTTCTTGCTTGTTGAATGTTAGATACATAACCACATATATGTTTTCTGGTGTACATTATTGATGGATCTTTTCATGGTGTATATTGGTGTCTACGTACCTGATTAGTGTTACTTGATCGTGCTTGTGCAATCCTGCTTGCTTGCTTGCGTGATATGGCCATCCTGCATTTATTGCAACTAGTGATATCTTGTTTTCTTGAAAACTATTGACATCAGGTGAAATCTTGCGTGCTTGTGCAAAGTGAGCTATTGCTAGTTCTTTCTTGTCATCTTGTTCAAAATCTTATTCTATCTTGTTCACTCTATCTAGCTTGTTTATATATCATGTTTTAATGAGTTTTCATTCGTACATGCACATCATTCATCGTGCTTACCTAGTTCTAAAATGTTAGTCACTTATATCATTGCCCGCACGTTGAGATATAAATCCTACTGGGCTAGTTTGCTCATCCCCTACCTTTTCCCAATCTAGGTGACTATGACATTTAAGAGGAAGAGCAAGCAGAGGATGGGAATGCATCCGAGTGATGAGCGTTCCAATTATGAGTCTAGTTATAGTAGTTTATTTTGAGAGTTAGAACATGTAGTAGGAAGTGAGGGGTAAATGTACTTCCTTTTTATTGAGTCTAGTTCTGTTATCCCATAGTCTAAGAGTTGTAACAGTTCCATTTGGAATACAATAAGTTGAGTTTTGAATACAATCTTTTATTGAGTTCATCAGTTGGGCCCTATTATGATGTTGTGTTGATACACATTTAGTGCATGCTAGCTAGAGGCTTATTTGCCGACTGTCCACGTCTCGGGATATCAACTCGAATTCTTCGAAATAACATCCGTTGCGTAATTCTCGGGACGTGACAATCTTTATCCTCTCATCTATTCACATTCTCTCTATACTCTCGTCTATTCTTCAATTACTCTCATCTATTCTTGATACTCTATTTGGCCATCAGTTGATTGTTTAAGATAAAACCATGATCAATGTCAGACAACATTATAAAGGGCCCGATCTGGTCCTGGGAGGTGCGCTCGAAAGTGCTAGTGCCCATGAGAGTTGTAATGATCAGGGTGTATGGCATAACATCCAAGTACTCTACTATCAAGATTAATCTATGACAATCAATACAAGTATTATGTTTTCGCGGTTGAAAGAAGATCAACTAATGTGCTATCGTGACTAGTGCACTTTTGTGCAACCATACATGCTATCTCATTATGTGGCCAATCCTTTACCGTGCTAGTTGTGCTATTTTCTTGTCAAAAGTGCTATCGTTCTCCTGCTATCACGTGACATTACTGTCATGACTATACTTGAATGTTCTCTCTAGTTACCATGTTTTACAAGACATTAATCACTTAAAGCATGCATGTTTCATGAGATATTAAGTCCTACTGGATGATTATCGCTCATCTTGCGCTATTTGATATATGTGTTTTAGGTGAGTCTGATGAGGACTACCACACGCACGAGAATGGGGAAGAGCAAGAGCAGAAGTGACCAGACAATTCGTCAACCAGTCATCTTAGTAGTTAGTTAGATAGTTAGTATGTTGTTTTTATTTGAATAAAGTACTTTGGGCCCATAGTAATGGCTCTGCATTAGTGAATGTAATAGAATTAGTGGAATTATCAATAAAGATGGTTCAATTGGCATTATTCCAATTTGTGCAATGGTTTGATGTCCATTTCTCGCTCTATACTATTTATTTAACTATTTATCACTCCAATATTTTACGTCAAGGCGTTACAGTTTTGTGGTATCAGAGCCTAGGTTGTTCTTAAGTATAGGTTGATCTAGGTTGACCTGCCTCGACTAGAGTCAATTATCATCCCAATGTGAGATACAGGTAGATCCATGGGTGATAAGTTGAAATAAACTCACACATGCACTAACATAGTGCCACTTCAATATCTTACTTCGAATTTTCTCTTGAAGGAACTTAGAACATAGCAATGGCAGTGGAGCTTGCTCAACTTTGAGATATGCAGCAGACAATTCAGGAACTGACATGAGCCCTATTGCAAGCTACTCAAGGCGGTGGCGATAATCAAGGAGCTGGAGACTTGCATAGAAATTTTCGAAGCATGAATCCACCCCGGTTTGGTGGAACAACTGATCCCGATGAGGCAGAACATTGGTTAAAGGAGATGGAGTGTATCTTCCGCATCATGCAATGTGAAGACGCTGACAAACTGCTGCTTGCCACTTTTCAATTAGAGAGGGATGCCCGTGCTTGGTGGGAATCCATTGAGGCCACTCGGGCAGATGCACAATTCACATGGGACGAGTTCAAGGAGCAGTTCAACTCCAAATGCTTTTCTGAACGAGTCCAGGAGAGGATAGTCGACGCGTTCGCTGCATTGAAACAAAGGAACCTCACGGTGGCTGAATAAGAGGCTCAATTTTCCCGATTGGCATGATATGGCAATCACCTTGTCAGCACCGAGAAAATGAAGGCAAGGCATTTCCTTAATGGGCTCAAGCCTTCATACATCACTCAGCTTGCACCACTCGACATCCATGTTTATGCCGATATGGTCAAGAAGGCTCAACTACTGGAGGATGTGACCGATCTCACTGATCGCATGAAAGGAAGAGTCATGAAGAAGGAACAAGCCTCAGGTTCCTCAAGTAGACCAACCAATGGCAAGAAACAACCGTTAAGCATCACCGATGGGCCAAGCCAAGAGAGGAAGCCCAAGATCTTCACCCCCACTGCCCTAAACAAGCCCAAATGCAAGCATTGTGACAAGCCTGGTCACACTTCTGAAGAGTGCTAGAGGAAAGCTGGCGCATGCCTACGCTGTGGGAGCCGCGAGCATCGCATCCATGATTCCCCCATGTTGAAAGAAACTGACAAGCATTCGAGTGGACAAAAGAATCAGGGAAAACTCCAAGTCGTGTAGGAAATGGAGACCACCAAAGAGGGTGCAGTAGTGGAAGGTACATTACCAGTCTTTTCTCAATTAGCATTTATTTTGTTTGATACTGGTACTACACATTCATTCATATCACAAGCATTTGCTGATACCTTAAATATTAAACCACATCAATGGGTTTTGAATTTCCTGTCACAACCCCACTGGGAGAGAAAGCCAATTGAACAAATATTTCCATTAGCTGATGTAATGATTGGAGAACTCAATCTAAGAGCCGACCTAGTGTGTATGCCCATGGAAGGCTATGATCTCATATTAGGAGTTGGTTGGCTATCCACTTATGGGGCTAGTGTTCATAGTAGAAGAGGGAAGATTTCATTTAGAGATTTCCCAAAGTTGACCTTCACGGGATGAAGACACAAGAGACACTTGTCTCTAGTCTCTGCCATGTGTGCACAAGGCATGATTAGGAAAGGATGTGTGGCATTCTTTGCTACTATGATAGTTGAAAAGAAAGCACCCAAGGTAGCAGACATACACATAGTGAAAGACTACTCTGACGTTTTCCCCGATGAGCTGCCAGGCATTCCACCTGAACGAGATGTGAACTTATCTATCGATCTGATCCCTGGGGCTGCACCGGTGTCACATCAACCTTATAGAATGTCTCCTGCCGAGTTGAAGGAACTGAAGGAGCAATTGATGGAGTTGCTAGAGAAGGGTTTCATCAGACCGAGTACTTCTCCTTGGGGAGCACCCATGTTATTTGTCAAGAAGAAGGATGGATCTATAAGGTTATGCATTGACTACAAGCAATTGAATCAGTTGACCATCAAGAACAAATACTCTCTGCCTCGCGTCAATGAATTATTCGATCAAATATCTGAAGCTAAATATTTCTCTAATATTGACCTTAGGTCAGGATATCATCAAATGAGAATCAAGGATGCAGACATTTATAAGACGGTTTTCAGGAGCAGGTATGGACATTATGAATTTGTAGTTATGTCTTTTGGTCTAACAAATGCTCTTGTAGCTTTCATGCAATTGATGAATAGCATCTATCGGCCATACCGCGACAAATTTGTAGTGGTATTTATTGATGATATTCTTATATATTCCAAGACCAACGAAGAGCATGAGGAGCATTTGAGGATCGCTCTGCAGATCTTGCGCAATAACAAGCTCTATGCGAAATTGAGCAAGTGTGAGTTCTGACACGAAGAAGTTTCATTTCTAGGCCATGTCATATCCAAAGATGGTATAGTTGTTGATCCTTCAAAGGTTGAAGTTGTACGTAACTGGGAGAGACCAACAAATGTTACAGAGATTAGAAGTTTTCTTGGACTGGCTGGCTATTATAGATGGTTCATAAAGGACTTCTCCAAGATTGTTGTGCCCCTCACTCGTCTTACGTGAAAGAAGAACCCGTATGTCTGGAGTAAGGAATGTGAGAAGAGCTTTCAAACATTAAAGGAATGCTTGATTTCTGCACTTGTCCTCGCATTACCAGTTGAAGGTGAAGGATTCTCAATCTATACTGATGCATCTGGAATTGGTCTAGGCTATGTATTTATGCAGAATGAGAAGGTTATAGCCTATTCATCAAGACAATTGTAGCCTCACGAGGTCAACTACCCTGTTCATGACCTAGAACTAGCTACAGTTGTCTTTGCACTCAAAATCTGAAGCAATTCATTGTTTATTCAGATCATAAGAGCTTGAAGTATCTATTCTCTCAGAAGGAGCTTAACATTAGACAAAGAAGATGGTTAGAGTATCTCAAGGACTTCGACTTCAACATTCATTACCACCTTGGTAAGGGAAATGTAGTAGCTGATGCACTTAGTAGGAAGCCTGTGGCATTCTTGTCTTGCCTAGTTATGGGTGAAATGCAGTTACTAGAACAATTCACTAGACTGGTCATAAAATTGAACAAAGGAGAGACCAGGTACTGGTTGCTAACCTCAGGATACAATCTAACATCTTTGTCGAGATCAGCAATCAACAAGCAAATGATCCATTTCTAATCCGTGTCAAGGAAACCATAGTAGATAGACTAGTTTTCTCCATCACTGAGGATGGAAGACTACTATTCCATGGCAGGACTTGTGTGCCTGACAACGAAGAGTTGAAAAGGAAGCTGATGGATGAAGCCCACAAGACTAAGTACACTATCCACCTAGGTGCAACCAAGATGTACCAAGATTTGAAAATAATATTTTGGTGGCCTAACATGAAGTGTAAGGTGGCTGAGCATGTCGCGCACTGCCTCACATGTCAAAAAGCCAACGTAGAGCACCGACACCCTGCGTGTGTACTCAGACCCGTGGACATACCTGAATGGAAGTGGGAAAGCATTGGCATGGACTTCATCATGGGTTTACCCTGAACTCGTGGTGGACTTGATGCTATCTAGGTCATAGTATACTGACTAACTAAGTGCACACATTTCTTAGCGATCAAGAGTACTTGGAGTGTGGATGTGTTAGTAGATTGTTAGACTGCATGGAGTTCCTATATCCATAGTCTCTGATCGTGACCCAAGGTTTACCTCTCATTTTTGGAAAGGACTTCAAGTTGCACTCGGTACTAAACTTAACTTTAGTACTGTGTTCCATCCACAGACAGATGGGCAGACCGAGAGGATAAACCAGATCGTGGAAGACATTTTGCGGGCGTGTACTATATATTTTGAAGGGTACTGGAATGAGCAGCTATCATTAATGGACTTTGCATACAATAACAGCTATCAAGTAAGTATCAAGATGGCTCCATTTTAAGCATTGTATGGTAGAAGTTGTAGATCATCTGTATACTGGAATGAAGTTGGCGAACAACAATGGTTGGGACCTGACTTAGTGTAAAGTACTAGCAAAGATATACAACTCATTAGAGACAGAATCAAGATAGCCCAATCCAGGCAAAAGAGCTATGTAAACAAAAGAAGAAGGTGAAAGGTGCGCGGAATCACCTAAGACAGTAATCTAGAAGGGGGGTTGAATAGATTACTACCTATTAAAAACACTTTAACCTTCTTTTTGATCCTAACATTGACTTGATAAATTCTTAAACAGATGTGAATCGAATTCAAACTTCGATGTGTGTGTAAATTGTGATTGGAATTTAGCAATCTACCTAGCGTGTGAACAATCAAGTGTGCCTACTATACATCTATCGTAAAAATGTGCAAACCACAAGACACGAAGATTTAAGGTGGTTCAGAGTACACAACTCGTGTATCCTACGTCCACCATCCACACACACACGCAGAAAGACTGCTTATAGAAGCAAGTTCAACCCAACAACACACACATGCTCTGTGTCTGAGGCAAACACGAACTCATAACACCCACACACACGCGTGGATCAAGCACAAGGGACGCTCAAACAACTTCCACACACACAGAGATATGAAAAGTAGAACAAAAGAAGAGTTCTGAGTTGAGAATCAAATCCAAGATGTGAACTCTTCAGTGAGTTCGTCCAGAAGACTCCAAGCTTCACGTCGTTGAAGACCATGTGATGATGACGAAGCTTGAACCGAGGACGAACAGGCTTCAACTCCTCGCTCGGGATTGATCTTCCTCGAACAGGACAGAGGGTTGAAGTAGAGCAGCAGGTGGAAGCCTTTCTTCTTGGTCTTTGCTTAGGGTTTTGGTGTGGAGGTTTCTTGCTGCAAAAATACCTCTATATGATCTATATATATTGGTGTCCAAGTATGGAGAGTTGTGTTAATTGGGAACACCCTAATACAGATAACATCCTGGTCACCCGTTGTGACTTATCCTTCGGCTGTCGATAGATGCATCATAGTTGTCGACAGGTACTGCTGGAAACTGGCTTCCAGAACCTTGTTGGCTGCTGGAAACTGGGGCTATCGACAGGCGATTTCTGGCTGTCGACATGCAACACTCAGCTGTCGACCGACACACCATATCTGTTGACAATTACTGCTCTATTTGTGCTTCCAGTAGTTTGTTTGTTTCTGACTTGCCTATCTGTCGACACATAGCTTCTTGGCTGTCGACAAATGATTGCTTGATGTGCATTTCAAGGTCTTTTGCACTTGGGTTTGATTACTTGTCTTGAGTGTTCATTCACACCTACATAAGAAGCATTCCAAGTAAGATATCATGAATACATAAATGATCAAAAAGTCATTTATCATTTGATTATTGTTTTCATGTCTTGATCATTTTACAACATCAATTATGTCATTCATCAAAAACATCAAAAACATTTAAGAACAATCATCATCATACACATTGTAACCCAACAGAAGGGACATGCAATTTCAAATCGGAGATCATGTACTGCTCAAAGTATCCCCAACTAGAGGCTTTCAAAGATTTGGAAACAAAGGCAAGTTAAGGCTAAGGTTCATTAGACCTTTTGAGGTACATGAGAGAGTTGGCGAAGTAGCTTTATCGTTTGGCTTTACGTCCACAATACTCCACCGTACACAATGTTTTCCATGTGTCTATGCTAAGGAAGTTTGTGTACGACCCATCTTATGTAATTCGCTACGACGATATAGCCCTGAGTAAGGATATGAGCTATGAAGAAAAGCCAGTCAAAATACTGGACAAGAAGATGCAACAATAACTAAATCAACCCATATCCGTGGTGAAAATACTCTGGAACAATCAGGAAATTGAAGAAGCCACATGAGAACCCGAAGCAACAATGAGACGGAAATATTCTGATCTATTCAGTAAGTCATTCTTCCTCTTATGATCATGCAAATTTGGGGACCAATTTCTTTTTAAGAGGGGGAGGATGCAGCAACTCTAATTTTTTTTAATTTGATAAATGAATTTAAATTAAAAGAAATTATGAATAAATTGAAAACCCATTAACCAAAATAAGAGATGAGCTTTCCTAAATAACTTGAACATGAGTTAATGGGCCACAAAGCTGCAGCCCAATGTTGGATGACATATATTTTGGCCTAACTTAGTACCTAAAATATTAATAAATTAAAAGGGATAAGATTATCACTAAAATAACTCATAATTATCTTAAAAAGAGTCTTAACCCTATCCTAATCTCTTGGTCACGAAATTAGAGTTCTCCTCAAGCCAATTACAAGGATAAAGGCTAGAAAAGTGTGAGATAATTATGGAATTTCGTAGTTGGAGGAGAGGGAAGGAGTTTTAAGTGTTTTGGAGACTTAAAGCATATAAATACCCTTCTATTTCGTACCTAGCCAACCCTAGAAACCTTCTAAAGCATGGAGGACGAGGAAAAGGAACTTTTGCACGAAGAGATCAAGGAGAAGGAAGGCTAGAAGGAGGACATCTTCGAAGTTCTTCATTTTTCTTGCCCTAAGATTCAAAGCACTCAAAGGTAGGCAATCTCTCAAACAAAAACAAATTAAATTCAACCATAGGTAGACCATGATCCCATCTTCGAAAGCCCCATATTTTCCTCAATTCCTATCATGTCTTTTAGGAGTATTTCATGCCCAAAGTTCTGTTAAGAACATGTACCTGACTTGACTTGTTCCTTTTAAATCCATGTTTGTGCTTGATTTTGTGCCATGAAACTTTTATTGTACATGCTACTTGAAGTCAGGGATCTAATGATACTATTTTCTCCAATTTCTATCAAGTACTCTTTTACAATTAAATTGTTTTCCATCACCATGTCAGATTTTAGGTCATTGTGAAGAACCTGTTAATAGCATGATCATACCCAGTCAGAAATCTAATTACTCTTTATTGTCGATATCTCTACATATCTAGTTTCATTTAAACTAATTTCATGATTTTTCATTAAGAATACAATTTAATATTGATTTTTAAGGAACCCTGTGCCAAGCCCTTAGCAGCATGGAGGTCACATTCTCAACCAGGTCGTGACAAGGCCTTACGTCGCGTTCTTAACACAACGGGACTTTGCGTCGCAATCTTTCGATCATCCGGGTCTCGACCTGAACGTGTTGCCCCGACACGTTCGCGATGAGAACCTCATTGTCGCGTTGGTATCTCAGCTAAACCTAATCATGTCGACTCATCGGTCGTGACCTGAACGTGTCAGCCTGACCCATCATGACCAGAACATGGCCGGCGCGTCGGCCCAAATTGTGGCGACCTAAACACGACGCTGGTCAACGTCGCGACATGAATGTCTATTCCAGAAACCCTAAATTGCATGGAACCATGATAATCATGTTTTACAATCATGGCTTAACCCCTGTAATACACTTTTATGAATAGTAACAATGTGTTAATGTATATTTGATAATACTAACATGATTTTATTAATTAATAGATGTGTGCACACCTCTCTCTTGCAAGCTTGATTCTCCTACACATGGACACACTAAACATGAATTTTTGTCATGAGAACTTACTGAAATGACTCAATAATGCATCTGATAATTAAGTGAAATTAATCAAGTAAATTCTCCTATTATTCTAAATGGACTTGTCTTCATCTTATTCGCCGATTTAATACCGCTATCGCGTCCCTCTGCCTCGAGTACTCAAGGCAAGACAGAAACCATTTCTATACACACTTTATCTTGGCTTGGACGACCTCTCCATTGGGAATACTCCTGAATAGACCAGGAACTCCTTGTCGAGGCCTCTGTAAGACTCCTTGGCTTTGGCAGACGTTCATTGTCGATGAGTAGGTTGTACCATTAATACCCATTTTACCCTTAGGGATCACCATGATCCAACGACCTTAGATTTCTCTCTCACTTTGAGATCATGTTGGACCTCTGGCCTGTACTCGTAGCACGGCTATTGGGCGGTTAGTGACTTCCACCGGACTATCGGCATACGATCGTGTGTGTTGTGCAACTGTTATTATCGTTTGTTTAACGTTGTTTTACGAATATGACCCTCATTCTCATCTATTATCTTTATCCTCTCATCTATTCATGTTCTCTCTATACTCTCATCTATTCTTCAATTACTCTCATCTATTCTTGGTACTCTATTTGCCCATCAGTTGATTGTCTAAGATAAAAACATGATCAATGCCAGGCAACATTATAAAGAGCTTGATATGGTTCTGGGAGGTGCGCCCAAAAAGTGCTAGTGCCCATGGGAGTTTTAATGATCAGAGTGTATGGCATAACATCCAAGTACTCTACTATCAAGATTAATCTATGACAATCAATACAAGTACTATGTTCTCATGGTTGAAAGAAGATCAACCAACATTCTATCATGACAGGTGCAATTTTGTGCAACCATACATGCTATCTCATTATATGGCCAATTCTTTATCGTGCTAGTTGTTCTATTTTCTTGTGAAAAGTGCTATCATTCTCTTGCTATCACGTGACATTACTCTCGTGACTATACTTAAATGTTCTCTCCAGTTACCATATTTTACAAGAGATTAATCACTTAAAGCATGCATGTTTCATGAGATATTAAGTCCTACTGAGTGATTATCGCTCATTCTGTCCTATTTGTTATATGTGATTCAGGTGAGTCTAATGGTGCTTCAGGTGAGTCTAATGGGGACTGCCACACGTACGAGGATGGGGAAGACCAAGAGCAGGAGTGACCAGACAATTCATCAACTATCCATCTTAGTAGTTAGTTAGATAGTTATTATATTATTTTTGTTTGAATAAAGTACTTTGGGCCCATAGTTATGGCTCTACATTAGTGAATGTAATATAATTTATGGAATTATCAATAAAGATGGTTCATTTGGCATTATTCCAGTTTGTGCAATGGTTTAATGTCTATTTCTCGCTCTATACTATTTATTTAACTATTTATCAGTCCGATATTCCGCGTCAGGGCGTTACACTAACTATTATAGACTCCATATCTTTCCTAAACATACTACAATAGACTCTCTGGTACTCTCTTCACTCGATCCCGTCCCCTTCAGTTTCTATATGCAGATCATCTTCACCTGAAAATGGTTAAACAACAGTATGAGCTGATGCCCAGTAAGATTTACATCTCGTGGTGCAAACATACTTTAAGTAAATTAATAGTTTATCATGCAACAGGCAATACTAATGCTCATGATAATGTAATAACTCAGTGACAAAATCTTGACAAGTACTCAGTAACTATATTCAATGACATTTAGCAAGTGATATAAGACGATTAACAATGGTGCTGAAGACAGTGCAATCATTTACTAAATGGAAGAGATTCAAGATATTCAATATTCAATAGCATGTACAGTGATTGGTACGAGTTGAATTCTAATGAATTCCATTGAACAATGACATGTACGATAGGATTGGCCAAGTAGTTATTCGTTCATATCAGTCGATCAATCAATCATTTAGTAACAATTTGGAATTTTACCATATCAATCTTGCATTTTAGTCAGGTGCTATGCCAGACACCCTAGTGGATCATATACTTGGCAGGCAGTACATTTACCATTGCGCACTAAAGGTACAATGTGTTCATAATAGGATAAAACAATTACACAGGCCAGATGAACACGTCATAAGGTCCGACATGTTTCATGACAGTGGGTTTAAGGATTTAATGGTACAACTAGCTCGTCAGTCACTTGGGAATCTGTGGTCAGAGGAGACTTATGGCGGTCTCTTGTGAAGACGTCCTAGTTTGACAAGTAGAATAATCGGCTGAGAGTCCGTCAGTCATAGAGGAGTGTTCCTATTCTACAAGCGTGTAGGTACCAAATAAGGTAGGAGCAATCATGTAAATCATTCTAAATATAGTAACTTGAATGCATGTCCATATTTAGCAAGTCATTACATTTAGCAAGTTAACATTTTAGGCAAGTCAATGATCTAAGTGAATCAAAAAGATTAAATCAATAATGTCAATTAGAATCATATTCAAGTCATTAACCCTTTTTCTATGAGTTTTTAAATGCATGAAATAACTTCATAACTTATGACCATAGTCACCAAGACAAAACCTTAACACGAAACGTTGAAAATACCTGATCTGGCTATCACAGTCTGAAGGTGATAGCATCACTATCGCCTTCAAGACTAAGAAGGCGACACTGGCATGGTCGCCTTCTAAAGGCGACCATGTGGTGTTTGCCTTCTAAGTTGAGCAGGCGAGTAGGTTCATTCGCCTTCTTAATGCGACATGTCGACCTGTCGTAACCCCGTTCTATGTATTGGTTTCTCTTTTGGCCATTTCCAACTCCTATTCGAATTGGTTTTGACACAAGGGACTTGTAATGCTTAATACTCTTTGTACAGGGTATAAAAATTAGCCACATTGTACATAAAAGAGGTGGTTAGACTACATGGGATTCCCTCGTCCATTGTGTCTGACCGAGACCCACGTACTAAATAGTGACGGAATTGTGACCGAGAGTAATCGGTCGCTAACTAAATGTTTTAGAGACCGATTCAAATTCAGTCACTATTCGGTCACTATTTAGTGACCGAATTGTGACGGATAAGGTGTCGGTGACTGTATTGAAAGAGTTTTAAAAGATAAAGGAAACATTTACGACTGAATAAATTCGGTCACTATTTAGGGACCGAATAGTGACTGATTTTATTTCGGTCACAAATTTTCACATTTTCGCGTGGATGGATGGAATATTTGTGACCAAAATAAAATAAGTCACTATTCAGTCACTATTTAGGGACCGAATAGTGACTGAATATAATCGGTGTCTATATGCTTAAATTTTAGAGAGTGAATAGCGACTGATATGTATCGGTCACTAGTCGGTCTCTATAGCTGCTTTCTACTCTCCATTTGCCCCCCTTTCGCACGCTCTCTCTCCTCCATCCCTACACTCTCTCTCTCTCTCTCTCTCTCTCTCTCTCTCTCTCTCTCTCTCTCTCTCTCTCTCTCTCTCTCTCTCTCTCTCTCTCTCTCTCTCTCTCTCTCTCTCTCTCTCTCACGTTCGCCGTCGCCGGATGCCATCGCCGTGTGCCGCCATCGCTGGCACCGCGCCACGCTGGCCACCGCCGCCATCGTCGGACGCCGCTGTCGTCTTCTCCTGTCATCCCCCGTGCCTAGAGCCGGACGCCGCCATCGCCGGTAAGTCCTCCCCCCCTCCTGGGAACCGCCACGGCGGTCAGAACCACACCAACAGTTCCCTCTAAATTAAAACATGCTTAAATTAAAATAGTGAATCTATCTACATATTAGTTTGATGGGCTGAAATGGGTCCCAATGGGCTAGCATGAGTTTTTTTTACTTTGATCCATTAAATTTGGGTTGGACTTGGGTTGGGTTATTTTAGTGTTGGACTGAACTGGGTTTAGATTGGGCCAGCCCAAGCCCACCCATTGACACCCCTACCGGTCACCACCACACCAACAATTCCCTCTAAATTAAAACATGATTAAATTAAAATAGTGAATCTACCTACATATTAGTTTGATGGGCTGAAACGGGCCCCAATGGGCTAGCATGAGTTTTTTTTTACTTTGATCCATTAAATTTGGGTTGGACTTGGGTTGGGTTATTTTAATGTTGGACTGAGCTGGATTTAGATTAGGCCAACCCAAGCCCACCCATTGACACCCCTACCCTCACCCGTAGGGCTGTAAATGGATCCAGATAATATCCAAATCCGATCTAAATCCGTATCTGATTAAGCATATCTGTATTTGTTTAACAGATATCCGACGGAGCGGATTCGGATACGGATATTATCCGAATATTAAACGGAGTAGACTCAAAAATAGGAGATCCGCTCCGTTTAAGATCCGATCCGAAACTGGGTTAATTCTGACCATTGGATCTTATATCTAATGATCCATACCTAACATATAAAAATATATCCTTAAAAACCCTACCCGACCTGGCGACTCCCTCTCCCCCGTTTCCCCCAAATCTTCTCAGCCAAATTCGAAATCCCCTCCTGCGGCCCTGCCTCCTCCCTTCGGCGGCAGAACCTTGTAGACGCGGCGGCAGCGGCGGACCCTTGTAGTCTTGCAGACACGGCGGCGGCGGCGGCGGCTCCTCTGCTCGGTCGAACCCTTGCAGACTCGGCGGCGGTGGCTCCTCTGCGCGGTAGCTCCAGCGACTCCGGCGGTAAGTGTCCTCCGACCCTCCCTCCCTTTGTCTCTCCCTCTCATCTGGCCCTCCCCCCCTCCGGCCCAGCAGCCCTCCCCTTATGCGCTCCCAAGTTGCTGGCCATTCCTTTTTGGACTTGCAGGAGAAAAAGAGCAAGAGCAGGAGAAGACCACTTCGTTTTAACAGCCTACCCGCCTGGACATCGATGGCCACCATCCATTCATCCTAAGGATCTGCCATGCCAGCCTTGTTGGGTTGAGTGTGAATATAATTCATTTCCCCTCATATTTGATGATGACAAGTTGTGATTTTGATGCACAATAATTAGAACATGTGAAATACATCACACATAAATACCAATATTCAAAAAGCATGTTTCCAACATATTTATCATTTATATTCTGATAATACATTGGACTAATGATTTATGTCTTATTTCTCAGGGACAAATTCTTGCAAAGGTAGTGTCGACACAACCTCCTACTGGTGTCGACACAATGCTTCAAAGCAAAGGCAGAATGTTGAGAAATGGTGAAGTAGTGTCGACACTAGACCAAGTCAGGTCGACACTAGAGGCAGCTCCCAGAAACCCTGTCAACAGGCCTATACAGCAGGTCGACACCAGATGCAGTAGTGTCGACACTGGAGGGCTTTCCCAGACGGCCTATTTTGAGGATTATCTACAGTGTGTCGACACTAGATGATGTAGTGTCGACACTAGAGACCCTTCCCAGAGAAGCTGTTTTGCCAGTCTATGACAGTGTGTCGACACACCCCATGGGCAGGTCGACACACTTCGGAAACTTTGTGACTTAAAGTCTCTTCTGGACACGTGGCACTCTAGGGATTTGGTGGATCGGCCTTGGATCATGTGCCCACGACCCCCAAGGGTACTTTTGGACACTTTGGACTATAAATACTCTCCTAATTGGCCATCCAACCACAAGAGAGCCTCCAAGAGCCTTCTAGAAATATTTTCGGCGGCAGAGAGAGCTCTCCTCCCTGTTCTTGCTCCCTTTGTGCTCCTTCACCCCAATTTTCACATCTTCAAGCACAAGAAGAGAAGTCTGATCCAGGATGAAGCAGTATGATCAAGTTCCAAGGATGCAGATCGAGTAGAAGCAGACAATTTTGAAGAATTCAAGGAAGATCCAAAGACCAAGTTGCAGAGCATCGCCCTGGGACTTCAAGAGATCGAGCTTCTTCACAATTCAGCCTCTACAAGGGAGTCTTCTTGAAGAACAAGGACATTTCACCCCATTCCTCATTTCCCCTTGTTTCTTCTTGGTCATTCTAGAGATTGTGCATGAACTGTTGAATTAATCCTCTTGAATGAACCTTTTTAGATCAGATCATTGCTAGAGGATCTGAATCTTTGTGTTTTTTTATCTAGCAAGTGGTTTTTGAGCCTGTGTGCTCAGTGTTAAGTCGTCGTACTCAGTTGTGGTTGAGCAATTGTGCTCAGGTTCTAGAGTAGTCTTGCTCTAGAGGTTGTGTGAGTTGTAGAACTCTATGTTGGAGTTGTTAGGCTCCAGTGTGTGTGGTGTATCCGGTTGTTTAGTGGATCCTCACAGTGTGAGGGTGGATGTAGGAATCACATGGTGTGATTTCCGAACCACCAAAAAATTCTTTGTGGAGTGGTTTGTGTGTGACTTAAATTCACATTGCGCTAGATGTATGCATAGGGTTTTTCGAATTCACTTTTAATGAACTTGATTCCACACTTCAATCATCTAATTCAAATAATTACTCATCAGATCTATAAATTGCTCTTTCAAATTGCCTCTAATTCCTTGCATTGTTTTAAATTGGCTAAGCTTCCGCAATAGTTGGCCTAGATCTATTCAACCCCCCCCCTTCTAGATCTTGTCCATCTCATCTTCGATCCTTCAATTGGTATCAGAGTGGGTTTGTATCGAATCTGATCTTAGTGCTTTCTATTTGTTCTGTGTGTTTTGCTTGCTTGCTGAGTGTTTCCTTCTTTGCACCATCTATTTAATTCAATGGATTCCAGAGGATTCATAGCTGAGGGTCATTCCATTAATAGGCCACCCTTCTTTAATGGGACGGACTATTCTTCTTGGAAGAATAGAATGCAAGTTTTTCTTCGAGCCCAAAATTATGAAATCTGGAAAGTAGTTGAGGTAGGCCCCTATGAGAACCAGGGAGAGGAAGAAACCTGGACCAGGGAACAGATTAGAAGGGTTACCTTGAATTATAGTGCCATGAATATGATCTAGTGTGCAGCCCACCCTAAGGAGTACTCAAGAATCTCCATATGCAAATCTGCCAAGGAGATGTGGGACAAACGTGAGCTACTCTATGATGGAACATCTCAAGTGAAAGAAACCAAAGCTAACATTCTTGTCTCTGAGTATGAATTATTTATGGTGAAATCTGATGAGACAATTTCTGAAATGTTTGCCAGGTTTATGATCATTGTGAATGGACTGAAGGCCTTAGGTAAGGATTATACAGATGCTAACTTGGTAAGGAAATTTTGCGTTCTCTCTCTTCAATTTGGCAACTAAGGCCACAGTCATTGAAGATTCTAAAGATTTGTCCAAAATCTCTTTGGATGAATTGATAGGATCCTTAATGACTTATGAAATCAATCTAAGAAGAAATGAAGAACACATAATTAAAACCAAGCCAGTAGCACTAAAGGCCTCTTCAAGTAACAAAGACAAGAATCAGGAGAAAACAAGTTCTGATGAGTCTGAGTCCAATGAGGATGAGATTGCCCTCATGACCAGGCAATTCAGAAAATTCTTAAAATACAGGAAAGGAAAATTCTCTGAAAAAAAGAAATTCCCATCAGGAAAAAGAAACACTTCCTTTTCTAATGCCAAGTCTAATAAGAATCAGAAATCTGATGAAACTGTCATTTGTTACAGGTGCAACAAGCCAGGACATATGAAGGGAGAATGTCCTAAGAATAAGAAGGAGAAATACAAGAAGATTCACAAGTTCAAGAAGCCAAAGGCCATGGTAGCCACCTGGTCTGATGAAGACTCAAGTGAGAAGGAAGAAGAAAAATCATCAAGCTCTGAGAGTGAGGAAATTTGCTTCATGGCAAATAGCTCAGATGGAAAGGTAAGTACTTCTTTCGAAGACTATTCAATTGATGATTGACAAGATGCCTATGCTGAGCTTGTTGAAAACTACTCTGAAATAAGGAAAGAAAACAAGCATCTCAAAAAGAAATTGAAAACATTTTGCATAACCAATCCATCAATAAAAGAATTTGTGAACTGGAAAATGAAGTAGCTGAACTTAATGAAGAAAAAGAAAATCTCCTGAACACAATTGATGAGCTTAAGCTTGCATCCCAGAAGGCCACTCATGAGTTTAAAGAATTGTCTGAAAAAGCTGGAACTGGAACAAAAAGAAAAACAAAAAGTGCTGAATGAATCAAAACCTTAGAAAACCAGCTAAAAGAAAAAGAAAAGTTATTGAAACCTTTACAAAAGGTAAAGACAATTTGGAGGCCTTGCTAGGAGCTAGAATGAGATTTGAATCACATGGACTAGGATTCAACAAACAAAAACCCAAGAAAGACAAATCTGGTGAAATAAGAGAAAAAGCACCCTTGATCAATTTTGTCAAAGGTTCTAGTCTTGAAAATACACAAAATAAGCAAGTGTCAAGCAACACAGTAAAAATTTCAAAAACCCAGAACAAAGAAAACCAATCAGGTCGACACAATCACCTCGACACAAGTCCACAAAAGATGAAATCTGTGACTGATGTCGACACCAGTCAAGGACAGGTCGACCTGCTCAACCTCAATAAACAAAAACCATCAATCAAAAAATCAAGTAAAAATCTGAAAAATAAGAAAAAGTCAAAAGAAGCCATTCATAACAAACCTTGGACTTCCAAGACAGCACATCAAGCTGATTGGACTAATTCTTGGAACCAATGGTATCTCAATCCTTTTTGGTACCATCCTCAATTCTTCCATCCAAATTTTTCAGTGTACCATCAAAATCCTTGGTTTGGACCTCCACAGTTGAATACTCATGTCCAAATGCAAAACTCCCCTCCGAAAGTGAAAAAGACAAAAAAAACACCAATAAACCAAAAAAGAAGCAAAAAACAAGTCAGATTTGGGTTAGAAAAGATTTGATGTCAATGCTCAAACATTCTGATGGTCCCAACAATGTTTGGGTACCAAAATCTTCTCTCCACTGATTGTTTTTGCAGGAAGGTCGTGCACCCAACTCAAATGTGTGGTTCCTTGATAGTGGGTGTTCACGACACATGACTGGAGACAAAGCTAAATTTTCATTCCTGATTGAGAAGGAGGGAGGTTCTGTTACTTTTGGAGGTAAAAACAAAGGAAAAATAATTGGATCTGGAAAGGTTGGTCAATCTTCCTCAAACTCAGTTGATAATGTTTTGTTAGTTGATGGTTTAAATTACAATTTGCTGAGCATTAGCCAACTATGTGACAAAGGTCACAAAGTTGTGTTTGAATCTGATTTTTGCAAGATAATTGACTCATCAACTGATAAAATAAAATTCTTTGGAAAGAGGGAAAACAATGTTTACATGATCAACCTTGATAAAAATTTTCTAAAAATATTTATCTTGTAGCAAATAAGAATGAAATTGCATGGACTTGGCACAAAAGACTTGGTCATGCAAGTTTCAGAACAATAAATAAACTGTTAAGGCTGAATTTGGTTAAAGGTCTTCCTGAATCCTTTCTAATGTAGAAAATCAAGTTTGTGGGATTTGTGCCCAAGGAAAAAACCAGAAAATCTTTAAAACCTTCAATGAGGTACTCACATCTAGGCCACTAGAATTACTTCACATGGACCTCTTTGGCCCAACAAGAATTCTAAGTCTAAGTGGCAAAAGATATGGGTTTGTAATCATTGATGATTTTACCAGATTTACATGGGTTATTTTTCTGTCCCACAAAAGTGATGCTTGCCTTGAGTTCAGGAATTTTTGTACCACTGCCTTAACAAGTTTTCCATATAAAATCAAAAACATTTTGACTGATCATGGGGGTGAGTTTGAAAACAAATCATTTTTTGATTTATGTGCTGATCTTCACATATTTCACAAGTTTTCTTCACCAAGAACTCCAGAACAAAATAGAGTTGTGGAAAGAAAGAATAGAACTCTTGTGGAAATGGCTAGATCCATGCTCTTAGAAAGCAATTTGCCCAAATCCTTCTGGGCTAAAGCTGTGAATATAGCAAATCACATTCTCAATAGAGCATTGATCAGACCAAAAATCAGAAAAACCCCCTATGAATTATTGTAAAACAAAAAGCCAACAATCTCCTATTTCAAAATATTTTGGTGTAAATGCTTTGTTCATAACAATAACAAAGAAAATCTTGACAAGTTTGATGCTAAAAGTCAGGAAGCCATCTTTCTTGGCTATTCTGAAGTGTCAAGAGCTTTCAGAGTGTACTCTCTCAAGAACAAAACTGTTGAAGAATCTCCACATGTTATTTTTGATGAAAATTCCTTTTCAACTCACAGTTCTAAATCTTGCAGGGACAGTCAAGACAATGAAGATGATGATTTCATTGTAGATTCTTCACCAACTGTTGAGGAACATGAAGACATTGATGAGAACTTGAACATCCATTCACCTACTCCAAGTGGATCAGGTAATGTTGTTCCAAACTTAAGTGCATCTCAACAGGTAATTTCTGAACATAGATTTTTGAGAGATCACCCATTAGAAAATGTTGTTGGCAATGTGCATAATAGAGTAAGGACTAGATCATCATTCCTGAATGTTATTGATGAAGACCCACTAGCTCTAATTTCCCAAGTTGAACCAAAGTCAATTGATGAAGCTTATTGAGTTCTGATTGGATCAATGCAATGCATGATGAACTTCATCAATTTGAAAGAAATCAAGTATGGGAATTAGTACCTAGACCTAGTGACCAAACAGTCATTGGTACTAGATGGGTATTCAGAAATAAATGAATGAAAATGGTCAAGTCATTATAAATAAAGCTAGGCTAGTTGCAAAGGGGTACAATCAAGAATTTGGAATTGATTTGAAGAATCATATGCCCCTGTAGCTAGACTAGAAGCTGTAAGAATTTTCCTTGCTTTTGCATCTTCCATGAAATTTAAAGTTTATCAAATGGATGTCAAAAGTACTTTTTTGAATGGTTATATAAAAGAAAATGTTTTTGTTGAACAACCTCCGGGCTTTGAAAATGAAAAACATCCTAATCATGTCTTTAAGCTTCATAAGGCTCTCTATGGTCTCAAAGAAGCTCCAAGAGCTTGGTATGACCTTTTGAGTTCTTTTTTGCTTGACAAAAGATACTCTAGAGGTAATGTTGATCAAACCCTGTTCACAAAAACTGTCAAAAATCAAATAATTGCTGTCCAAATTTATGTTGATGACATAATATTTGGATCAACCAATAAGAGCCTGTGCAATGAATTTGTAAATCAAATGAAAAATGAATTTGAAATGAGCTTGATGGGAGATTTACAATTTTTCTTGGGATTGCAGGTTAACCAAACAAGCGAGGGGATCTTCATAAGTCAAACCAAATATGTCAAGGAACCTCTGAAAAGGTTTGACTTCCAGAACCTCAAGCATTCAAGCACACCCATTACAATTAATGCTAAATTAGAAGAAGACTCACTTGGTAAGTCTGTAGACCCAAAGACATACAGAGGTATGATTGGTTCTCTACTCTACCTAACCACTTCTAGACCTGATATTCAGTTCAGTGTGTGTTTATGTGCTAGATTTCAATCTAATCCTAAAGAAAGTCACATGTTAGCTGTTCAAAGAATTTTCAAATATCTTGTTGGAACATGTGATCTTGGAATTTGGTATCCTGCTGGTTGCAAGTTAGACTTGATTGCCTATTGTGATGCTGATTATGCTGGGTGTAAATTAGATAGAAAAAGCACAAGTGGCCTGTGTTTGTACTTAGGTGGGTGCCTAATCTCTTGGGCTTCTAAAGGCAACATTCAGTTGCTCTGTCACTGCAGAGACTGAGTATGTTGCAGCTGGTAGATGTGGCACTCAAATTCTTTGGGTGAAACATCAACTTCTTGATTATAACCAAGAGTTAGGTTGTGTTCCCATTCTTTGTGATAACACAAGTGCCATAAATCTGTCCAAAAACCCAATTCAGCATTCCAGAACAAAACATATTGAAATTAGGCATCATTTCTTGAGGGATGAGGTAGCAAAGAAATCCTTTGAACTCCACTTGATTGAAACTGAAAAATAAATTGTAGACATCTTCACCAAACCTCTTCTTGACAGTAGATTTTCATCCTTGAGAAAAGAACTTGGTCTTTGCAAATGTCCATCTTCTTGATCTCTCTCTTTTGGGTTGAGTGTTTAGGTATATTCTGAGGGGGAGTCATTGTTTCATCATTCTTCTTTGCTTCCTTGATTCATATTGTTCACATCTCTCACTATTCAAATTCTATTTCTTTTTGACAATGAATTCTTCAACTCACATTGTGTTGAACTTCTTGGTATATCAAATGGTGATTTGAAGAAGGACAAGTTCTGCTTGTCTGGACACTTTCACTATGCGAGAGTATATGTTTCCGCCAAGTACCAAGAAATGAATATGCAATTATTGAGGGGGAGCTTTGTAGTTCAAAGAGAATCATTTCTGTTTTCAAAATACTTGCATATGTGACGGCCCTCATTATACCGGTACGGTTATACCAACCCACGTCGGTATAACAAGTGCTGCCACAGTGGGACATTTACCCAAACGATACATAACAGCTGAGATACACGCGAATATACAACAGAGTAGCGGAAGTAAAAGAGAACTATCTCCATTCATTCATCATCCACATTAAACATACATGCAGTTTACATTTGCAAAAAGGAACCAAAGTTCACATAAATTAAATTACTGAAATGGAAATACATAATGTCCACATAATACATTTTCTCATGATAATTCTAATACAATGTTCCAAGTACATACTAGGAAGTACACAATCACAAAGAACTCCAAAAACTAGCTAGTCTCCACGCTCGGAGTCCGTCTCTGCTGCCTCCTCCAAGGGTACTGTGTCACCAACTATACCTGTACGCCGAAGCAAGGAGTGAGTCCAGGGACTCAGCAAGCAACACTATTCATGATATACACGTACAAATCCTAGTGGTTTCTACATGCACATTACAATTAGCAACACATAGCATGCTAGTCAATTCGAGTTTTCAACCTATCATGAAAGTTCTACAATTTTATACATAACTCATGCTTTCAGATTTTTAAAATAAAATCCACCTATCACATGGTCTCTATTCAATTTACTCATGAACTTTAATCTTTTACAGAATCAAACATGAGAGCTATCAATATGGACAATTTACATGCATGAAAAGGGAACACAATTCGCATGGATTCCACATATTCTTAAGTGCATACATAACTTTTTCACATGCTTTAGGTTGCTGATTTCACATGGTTCAATGACTATAAATCTACACATGAGAGCTACAACGTTGCTTAAAACCTCACATATGAACAATCCATCATGCCATTTTGCACACATATTCATTTGTTGTCCCTACCATGGATTCTAAACACTTTGTACACATAACATGAGAATAATAACATGCATTTTCTGAATTCACATGGTTTCAGATTTAGTCTCACATGGTTTCAATAACACATTTACACATCGAGAATTTCACATTTTCTTTTACACAAATTTCCTCTTTTCACATGGTTACACTTTACACATACACATTCACATGTCACTTACACATTTACACATGGTCACATACACATTTCACATTACACTTTACACATATTTAGGTGCCGTGACACATAGTCCAAACCACCAAAGAAGGACACAAACACATCACATCACATAGACGCCATCTAGGCAATACAATGGCGACTCTTGGACTGCGCAGACCGGGAGAACAAGTCTCCACCCTAACCAGTGGTACTTGTCCACCTCCAGGATTTCCCCCTAATGCCCTTAGGGTCACTTAACACAATGAACCTTCTCAGGGGGACTTTTCCCTGATACGGCTCCACTGCCTTCTCGGAAGCAGTATCACATTGGCACAATTACACTTTTACACATTTACCGTTTTACACATGGTTTTACACTTTACACTTTTCATCACATTCACTTTCTCACTCACATAAATCCTCTATTTTTCCTAACATGGTACTACAGAATTTCAAGGTTTAACACACAGTAAACACACTAATCATGCTGGGTTTAAACAAAATCTAATCACATTTCGATCATATGTACGAATTATTCACATTTCACATGAAAACACATAACTTTTTATTTACGGGTCCAAATGACCTGAAATTTTACCACATGCTGTTTTCGGGTTCATAATCATACTCCCAAATTTTCAGATTTTTCTGAGCTACATAGAATTTACAGAAAATAAAACGCCTAATTAGCATGCTATTAACAACTTAAGTTAACATGGGTCTAACACATCTTGTAATTTAGCCACTTGCTGTTTGTACAGAGACTACTAATATATGTATGATTTTAGAATACCACATTACCCTAATTCATACATCTATCGATCAATTATCACAAACCATTTTCGCATGTTTTCATTTTACCGAACCGAGCTTATTTACAAATTTCACAAGCATGGATAAATTACTAAAATTTGCAAACGCATATGCTGACCCACTATTCTTCATGATCAAACCGAAACTAAGGCATTCACACTAATCTAAATCATGAATCATGGATTTTGCAAAATTGTCTACAAGTCATGCTCACAAGTTTACAAGATATCATTATCCACATTCACCATCACATCCCACATTCATTCACACACCACAACTAACCATATACATAGAGTATAAGCTTTACCATATATCCTCATCGCATAAAACATACCGAAATTACTGCATAAGTGGGACAGAACAGCTCACTGTTCTGTCCAGAAGAACTAGACGGCGGTCTCTGGCCGCTGACTCAGGTCAGCGGCATGGTCGATGGACGCCAAGCATAAACTGGACGTCCAGGGACCTTGCCGTCTAACCAGGTCTGTGCAGAAAACACAGACCCGAGCTCTGAAACTTGGGTGAATTGGAGGGTCTAGGACTCGAGGAAAATTCCATAAAAATAACAAAAACCACCTAGACTCATACGGGGACACCATAGATAGGTCACTTGCCTTTCAAAAATTCTTCTAAGGGATTTAAAGGCTTGGTGAAGACCTCCTTGGGCAGTCCCAAGAAGTTGCAGAACCTCCCTCTAGATCGCCTTCCTCCGGGCTCCTGGGTGATCTCCACGCCGAGGGGATGATGGGGATGCCTTCTCCTTTGCTCCAGCTTCCTCCTTGTCGCAGTAGATCTCCAAACCAAGCTCCAAGGGGTCGGATTTGGGGGTTCTAAAATGGGGTTTTTCTCACAGCTCACCTAGGGTTTTTCTCTCCTCTATTTCTCCTCTTGCAAGGTGAAATGAGAAGTGGGAGAGGCCAAATCCGGGTTCAGACCTAATGAGAGCCCCTCACCCACTCACCATACCGATTAGACAGCCTTAGAGCCGTTGGGGGACATCCCCCCAATGGAGGCCATGCCTTGCTCCCGGATTTTCTGGCTCTGCAACGCATGCAGGTCAGAGAAGTTGGCGTCCAGATCGCTGGACGCCGGAGTTAGTGTTGGCGTCCATGTCTGGACGCTGACACTGGCTCAACGGCCTGGGCTTGACGCCAAGGTGGCCTTCGGCCAGAACCCTAATTTATGCAGAAAACCATGCATACCACATATATACATGCAATATGTATATGGTATTATATCCACACTATCATCATGCAATATATACATTATTTATGCTTAATATAAACACATGCATACGTAATTATACTAATTAATGCGTACGTAAATATGTACATACATACATAAGCACAATTATTCACACATAATTGCAAATAATGCGACGGAAATTAGAGGGCCTTACACCCTCTCCCCCTTAAAGAAACTTCGTCCTCGAAGTTAGAACGACACTACTCAAACAAAAGGGGATACTTCTTCTTCATCGCATCCTCAAGCTCCCACGTAGCCTCCTCACGTGAGAAGTTCCGCCATAGAACTTTCACCGACGCGATACTCTTGTTCCGGAGATGCTGAACCTTCCGGTCAAGAATGGCTACTGGTTGCTCGACATACGAAAGATCTGGCTGGATCTCCACTGGCTCATGACTAATCACATGAGACGGATCTCGGACATACTTCCTGAGCATAGATACGTGGAATACCGGGTGAACGCTAGCCAAAGCTGGGGGTAATGCTAGCTCGTACGCCACGTTGCCCAAACGTCTGAGAATCTCATATGGGCCAATGAACCTAGGGCTTAGCTTGCTATGCCTGCCAAATCTGACAACACCTCGAGTAGGCGATATCTTCAAGAAGACATGATCGCCAACCTCGAACTCCAAATCCTTTCTCCTGTTGTCGGCATAACTCTTCTGCCTATCCTGTGCCGCAACAAGCCTTTTCCTGATAAGCTGAATCTTATCCGAAGTTTCCTGAACCAACTCCGGTCCGATCAACTGCCTATCACCAGTCTCCTCCCAACATAAAGGAGATCTGCAGGGCCTACCATACAACGCCTCGAATGGAGCCATACCAATACTAGCATGAAAGCTGTTGTTGTATGCGAACTCCACAAGAGGTAAATGACGCTCCCAATCATCCTTCCAATCCAGAACACACGCTCTCAACATATCCTCGAGCGTCTGGATAGTCCTCTCGGACTGTCCATCGGTCTGGGGATGAAACGCCGAACTGAGCTTAAGCTCCGAACCTAACGCATCCTGAAGACCCTTCCACAATCTCGAAGTAAATCTCGGATCTCGATCCGAAATGATCGACTTCGGCACACCATGCAATCTAACGATACCGCTAACATACAATCTAGCTAAACTCTCTACTGACTGCTTCTTCTTCATAGGCAAGAAATGAGCAGTCTTCGAGAATCTATCTACAACTACCCAAATCGAGTCATTGCCCCTTCTAGATCGAGGCAAACCCGAACGAAATCCATAGTGACAGCTTCCCACTTCCATACGGGAATATCCATCCTCTGCATAAGGCCGGATGGTCGCTGCCGCTCGGCTTTCACCTGCTGACATACTAGACATCTAGACACATAATCCGCAACATCCTTCTTCATGCCGGACCACCAAAATGATCTCTTCAGGTCTTGATACATCTTAGTGTTACCCGGATGAATAGAGAATCGCGATCTATGAGCCTCCGCTAACACATGCTCACGGACATCTACCACATCGGGGACACAAACGCGGTGCTGAAATCTAATCACACCGTCCTCATCACGAGCAATGCCCGCCTTACCCACTAACTCTAACAATCTAGGATCGGCTTTCTGCTGCTCAATCACCTCATCCAAGACTGAGGATCTAAGGGATAGCTGAGCTACAAAAGCCTGACACAACGATGGCTCTAACTCGGTCATAGAGCACGCTGCATCCTCCAACATCTTCCAATCCTGCTGGAGCGAAGACCTCTTTCTACTAAGAGCATCCGCTACGACGTTCGCCTTTCCAGGATGATACTGAAGGTCGAAGTCATAGTCCTTCAAGAACTCAATCCATCTCCTCTGCCTCAGGTTTAATTCCTTTTGGGAGAAAAGATACTTCAAGCTCTTGTGGTCGGTAAACACCTCAAATCTGACACCATAAAGATAGTGCCTCCAGATCTTTAGTGCATGAACCACAGCTGCGAGCTCTAAATCATGAGTCGGATAGTTCCTCTCATGCTCCTTCAACTGACGAGAAGCATAAGCCACTACCCTCTCTTGCTGCATGAGCACACAGCCTAAACCAATCTGAGATGCATCCGTATAAATGGCAAAACCTTCTAGACCACTAGGCAATACCAATACCGGAGCAGAAGTAAGCTTAGCCTTCAATAGCTGAAAGCTACGCTCACATGCCTCAGACCATACGAACTTCTCACCTTTCCGGGTCAGCTTTGTCAAAGGGGCGGCGATGGATGAGAAACCCTCAATGAATCGCCGATAATAACCAGCTAACCCAATAAAACTACGAATCTCCGAAGGGGTCCTGGGAATCTCCCAATCCATAACTGCCTGGACTTTTGCTGGATCAACTGCTACACCAGCGCCGGAGATAACATGCCCGAGAAAATGAACCTCGCGCAACCAGAACTCGCACTTGCTGAACTTCGCATACAGCTTGTGCTCACGGAGAACCTCTAAGACTAACCTCAAATGCTGACGATGTGTGGCCTCATCCGGAGAATAGACCAACACGTCATCAATAAACACAACAACAAAGCTATCTAGATACGGACTAAACACCCGGTTCATGAGATCCATGAACGCTGCAGGGGCGTTGGTCAATCCGAAAGGAAGAACCAAAAACTCATAATGTCCATAACGGGTTCTAAATGCCGTCTTGGACACATCCTCACTCCTAATCCTCAACTGATGATAACCAGATCGCAAGTCAATCTTGGAAAAGACTGATGCCTCTCGCAACTGGTCAAACAGATCATCAATCCGAGGTAAGGGATACCTGTTCTTCACAGTCACCTGGTTTAGCTTTCTATAATCAATGCACAACCGAAGTGACCCGTCTTTCTTCTTGACGAATAATACAGGTGCGCCCCAAGGGGAAACGCTAGGGCGAATGAATCCCTTATCGAGCAATTCTTGCAATTGCTTCCTCAACTCGGCTAACTCTGCAGGGGCCATCCGATATGGGGCCTTCGAGATAGGAGAGGTGCCTGGAAGCAACTCTATAGTGAACTCTATCTCCCTATCCGGTGGCAATCCAGACAAGTCATCGGGAAAGACATCTGGAAAGTCCTGCACCACATCGATCTCTGCAAGAGTCAGTGACGAACCAGCATCGGGTACTAGCATAACGCTGGCAAGAAATGCGTCACAACCCTTGTTCACCATGCGCATCGCCTTCATGGCAGAGATAACTAACTTTCCCGCTAAGTTCTTTGGCAAGGGATGAGAGAACTCATCCTCACCAGGAATGCGGAAAACAATCTTCTTCCTACGACAATCCACTAACGCATAGTGCTCCTCTAGCCAATCCAGACCAAGGATACAATCATAATCCTTCATCTTTAGCAAGAAGAAACACCCATCTAGGAATCTATCCTCAATGCACACAGGTAACGACGGAATGCACTTCCTAGTCGATACCGTACCCGCAGGGGTGTGCACAGACAAAGGGACCTCTAACTCCTCAGACTCTATGCCTGACTCTAGGGCTAACTGCCTAGCGAACCGCTCGGAAATGAACGAGTGAGTAGCACCCGTATCAAACAAAACCCGAGCGTGCACACCGAAAAGTAAAACTGTACCTTCGGTGACATGCTCCGCCTGCTCGGCGTCCTCACGAGCTAACGCAAACACTCGAGCTGGGGCTCGAGGCCTTCCTGGTCGTCCTGTAGCTGGCGCGGCTGCCGCTACTGCTGGTACTGGCGCTCCTCGCTGAGCTTCCTGCTGAAGTCTTGGGCAATCCTTGATCTTGTGGTCGCTGCTCCCACACTTTAAGCATCTACCCGCTACTAACCAGCACTCGGAACCTCCATGGGTCTTCCCACAATGGGGACACTCTCTCTTCGCACCGGGGGAACGTACAGAGGGTACCTGAGAGTTGCTGACTGCCATTTGTTTCTGCGGTGTCTGGTACACCGTTTTCCTCTTATCTTGCCGCTGGAAAGTCGCTGCCGGCCTCTTCTGCGAAGCCTTCTTCTCCTCCAGATACTGCTCCATTTCTCCCTCCTGTCTGCAGGCTGCGCTGAGGGCCTCGTCTAGCGTGCGGTGGTCGAACGCCACGAGCCTCGTCCTCAGTGATGGTTTGAGACCCATCACAAACTTCTTGGTCTTCCTGCGCTCATCCTCTACTATATGCGGTGCATATTTAGAAAGTTCAGAAAACCTTGCCTCGTATTCCAGGACGGTCATTGATCCTTGCGTCAGGGAAAGGAATTCTTGCTCCATCTTGTCCTGGATATGCTCTGGGACGAACTTGGCTCGGAAGAGCCTCACGAACGCGTCCCATGCCACATCTACTGCTCCGTCCTCGAAGCGCGTACGCAGTAGGGAGGACCACCATACATCAGCTCTCTCCTGCAATACACCTTCATAAGCACTAACCAACAATTTCTAACTTGACAAACAACATACAAGCATAACCAAAACATACCTGTAGCATGTAGGTGGCTAAGGTCACCTTGTCCTCGTCAGGACACCTGATAGCTCGGAAGATTTTCTCCGTCTCCCTCATCCAGCTTTCTGCTAATAGCGGATCACTCTCCCCCTTAAAAGAGGGTGGGGTCATCCTCTTGAATCGCTCCATGATGGAAGGTCCACCATGGTCCTGAGCTGGGGCCTGAGCCTGCTACATTAAACAATAACAATATACAATAAACACAATATCATGCAATTTAAATAGCAAACTACTAGGTTGTTTTATTATTCTACCTGGGCCTCCAACTGGGCCTGGAGTGCTGCCTGGGTGTGGGCCTGCGTCTGCATGGCTTGCACCAGACCTTGCATGAATACTCCATAGTCCACTGGCGGTGGTGGGGGAAGCACAGGACCCTGTGGGGCCGGGGCCTGCTGCTCCGCCCGCTCCTCACGCCTCTGCTCGTCGTCGCGAGCTGGCACACCTCCACGTCGTCCACGGGAAGCCATGGCTGTAATGAAATTTCAGCCACCAATTAGAGCTAGGTTACTAAATTTCTAACCATTTCTTATCTATCTTTCATTTCCTATTAGTGTTTTCTACACATGTGGACATACTTAGCATGCAATGGGGATGATGACTTAGGTATATTCATGTGCAATCTCAACCGGTCGCTCTGATACCAATCTCTGTGACGGCCCTCATTATACCGGTACGGTTATACCAACCCACGTCGGTATAACAAGTGCTGCCACAGTGGGACATTTACCCAACGATACATACAGCTGAGATACACGCGAATATACAACAGAGTAGCGGAAGTAAAAGAGAACTATCTCCATTCATTCATCATCCACATTAAACATACATGCAGTTTACCATTTGCAAAAAGGAACCAAAGTTCACATAAATTAAATTACTGAAATGGAAATACATAATGTCCACATAATACATTTTTCTCATGATAATTCTAATACAATGTTCCAAGTACATACTAGGAAGTACACAATCACAAAGAACTCCAAAAACTAGCTAGTCTCCACGCTCGGAGTCCGTCTCTGCTGCCTCCTCCAAGGGTACTGTGTCACCAACTATACCTGTACGCCGAAGCAAGGAGTGAGTCCAGGGACTCAGCAAGCAACACTATTCATGATATACACGTACAAATCCTAGTGGTTTCTACATGCACATTACAATTAGCAACACATAGCATGCTAGTCAATTCGAGTTTTCAACCTATCATGAAAGTTCTACAATTTTATACATAACTCATGCTTTCAGATTTTTAAAATAAAATCCACCTATCACATGGTCTCTATTCAATTTACTCATGAACTTTAATCTTTTACAGAATCAAACATGAGAGCTATCAATATGGACAATTTACATGCATGAAAAGGGAACACAATTCGCATGGATTCCACATATTCTTAAGTGCATACATAACTTTTTCACATGCTTTAGGTTGCTGATTTCACATGGTTCAATGACTATAAATCTACACATGAGAGCTACAACGTTGCTTAAAACCTCACATATGAACAATCCATCATGCCATTTTGCACACATATTCATTGTTGTCCCTACCATGGATTCTAAACACTTTGTACACATAACATGAGAATAATAACATGCATTTTCTGAATTCACATGGTTTCAGATTTAGTCTCACATGGTTTCAATAACACATTTACACATCGAGAATTTCACATTTTCTTTTACACAAATTTCCTCTTTTCACTGGTTACACTTTACACATACACATTCACATGTCACTTACACATTTACACATGGTCACATACACATTTCACATTACACTTTACACATATTTAGGTGCCGTGACACATAGTCCAAACCACCAAAGAAGGACACAAACACATCACATCACATAGACGCCATCTAGGCAATACAATGGCGACTCTTGGACTGCGCAGACCGGGAGAACAAGTCTCCACCCTAACCAGTGGTACTTGTCCACCTCCAGGATTTCCCCCTAATGCCCTTAGGGTCACTTAACACAATGAACCTTCTCAGGGGGACTTTTCCCTGATACGGCTCCACTGCCTTCTCGGAAGCAGTATCACATTGGCACAATTACACTTTTACACATTTACCGTTTTACACATGGTTCTTACACTTTACACTTTTCATCACATTCACTTTCTCACTCACATAAATCCTCTATTTTTCCTAACATGGTACTACAGAATTTCAAGGTTTAACACACAGTAAACACACTAATCATGCTGGGTTTAAACAAAATCTAATCACATTTCGATCATATGTACGAATTATTCACATTTCACATGAAAACACATAACTTTTTATTTACGGTCCAAATGACCTGAAATTTTACCACATGCTGTTTTCGGGTTCATAATCATACTCCCAAATTTTCAGATTTTTCTGAGCTACATAGAATTTACAGAAAATAAAACGCCTAATTAGCATGCTATTAATAACTTAAGTTAACATGGGTCTAACACATCTTGTAATTTAGCCACTTGCTAGTTTGTACAGAGACTACTAATATATGTGTGATTTTAGAATACCACATTACCCTAATTCATACATCTATCGATCAATTATCACAAACCATTTTCGCATGTTTTCATTTTACCGAACCGAGCTTATTTACAAATTTCACAAGCATGGATAAATTACTAAAATTTGCAAACGCATATGCTGACCCACTATTCTTCATGATCAAACCGAAACTAAGGCATTCACACTAATCTAAATCATGAATCATGGATTTTGCAAAATTGTCTACAAGTCATGCTCACAAGTTTACAAGATATCATTATTCCACATTCACCATCACATCCCACATTCATTCACACACCACAACTAACCATATACATAGAGTATAAGCTTTACCATATATCCTCATCGCATAAAACATACCGAAATTACTGCATAAGTGGGACAGAACAGCTCACTGTTCTGTCCAGAAGAACTAGGCGGCGGTCTCTGGCCGCTGACTCAAGGTCAGCGGCATGGTCGATGGACGCCAAGCATAAACTGGACGTCCAGGGACCTTGCCGTCTAACCAGGTCTGTGCAGAAAACACAGACCCGAGCTCTGAAACTTGGGTGAATTGGAGGGTCTAGGACTCGAGGAAAATTCCATAAAAATAACAAAAACCACCTAGACTCATACGGGGACACCATAGATAGGTCACTTGCCTTTCAAAAATTCTTCTAAGGGATTTAAAGGCTTGGTGAAGACCTCCTTGGGCAGTCCCAAGAAGTTGCAGAACCTCCCTCTAGATCGCCTTCCTCCGGGCTCCTGGGTGATCTCCACGCCGAGGGGATGATGGGGATGCCTTCTCCTTTGCTCCAGCTTCCTCCTTGTCGCAGTAGATCTCCAAACCAAGCTCCAAGGGGTCGGATTTGGGGGTTCTAAAATGGGGTTTTTCTCACAGCTCACCTAGGGTTTTTCTCTCCTCTATTTCTCCTCTTGCAAGGTGAAATGAGAAGTGGGAGAGGCCAAATCCGGGTTCAGACCTAATGAGAGCCCCTCACCCACTCACCATACCGATTAGACAGCCTTAGAGCCGTTGGGGGACATCCCCCCAATGGAGGCCATGCCTTGCTCCCGGATTTTCTGGCTCTGCAACGCATGCAGGTCAGAGAAGTTGGCGTCTAGATCGCTGGACGCCGGAGTTAGTGTTGGCGTCCATGTCTGGACGCTGACACTGGCTCAACGGCCTGGGCTTGATGCCAAGGTGGCCTTCGGCCAGAACCCTAATTTATGCAGAAAACCATGCTTACCGGACATATATACATGCAACATGTATATGGTATTATATCCACACTATCATCATGCAATATATACATTATTTATACTTAATATAAACACATGCATACGTAATTATACTAATTAATGCGTACGTAAATATGTACATACATACATAAGCACAATTATTCACACATAATTGCAAATAATGCGACGGAAATTAGAGGGCCTTACAACATATCTTTATTTTGATGAAAAGTGGTTGGAATCATCATCTCAGGGGGAGCTAGAGAATTCATAACTCATTTCTTTTGCAAAATTCAAAACTCTTCTTGAATTACATCAACTTCCTTGCATGATGTCCTCATTGAGTTGTCTAGAACCTCAAAATGATCTTTTGAGTGATCTACTACATTTTTTCACAATCAACTCTCAACTATACTCTTCAAGACTACAAAAATTCAAATCTCTTTCACAGACTGAAGGATAATGTGTGCATTGAAGTTAAACATTTTTTTTTGCAACTGATGTGAGATAAATGGTTCAAGTTTATAAAATTCTCCTTACACTTGATATTCAACAGAGCAATGGCACAAATATGAGAAACTACAAACCTTCACAATGAATGAAGTGCCATGTATGTCATGAGGTATTTTTGCTATCTCTGTTCAAAGGGGTTCAAAATCAAGAATTAAAAAAAAATGCTCTATATTTTTTTATGGTGACTGAGTAACTGGAAATATTGGCGTCTGATAAACGTATATTTCCATGTAAAAGGTTGTCATTTCCCCCTTTGAAACTAGATAATGAGTAAATCCCTAGTATCCAGGAACTATGGTGTGTAAAAAACATTAGTTCTTGCGTGAACAAGATTTACTACATTTGATAGTTTGATTAAAAACACAAAACTATCCAAGGAGAATTGCCTAAAATGACCATCTCTGTCTATCATCAATTTGTTTTAAAGGTGTTTATCTTCATCACACTTGATCTCAATCTAAAAAGATATTTTCATTTCTTTGGATTTGGAGATTATGGTAGTCTGTATTGATTGTTGGATGTCATATATCCCTCAAACTATCATTTTACTGGTTCAAGTCATTTAATGAATATATCATGCTAGTTGTTGAGTAAATCTTGAAGTTTGTTACATTTTTGCAAGAATTATGACAACTGAATTCTTTGGACTCTTAAAAATCCTTGAAAAGCTAATTCCATCCATCTTTAATCATATTAAAGATATCCCAAATCTCACAAATTTTTCCCATGCTCAAATACTCAAAGTTTCTTCAGGCCAGGTCGACACTACCTCCATCTAGTGTCGACACAGTCCGGCCCAGGTCGACACTAACCTCTTCTAGTGTCGACACATACCCCTGTCTGGGCGATTCAGGTTTTGGGCGCCGGTTAGGGTCTTCTTGTTCCTGCGGGGCATTGCACCTCCAAAACCCCTTTTATATGCAAGGTCGACCCCATGGCCGCCTTCCACCTTTGAAAACGGCAGCCACTCCACCTTCTTCCCTCCTCCAACCCATCTTTGTCCTTCTTCCCTTCATTCCTTCTTCTCCATCCTCTGCTCTTCCACTCCCTCTTGCTTCCATGGCCCCCAAGCAAGTCCCTCGTCGTAGAGCAAGGTCCAGGGCAACCGCCAGGCCCATCTCTGTGGAAGCACAACCGCCAATCGAGAGGAGAAGCAAACGTCGGTTTGACCCAGCTGAGCAGCCAGGGCCTTCATCTGCATCTCCCACTCCATCCAAAAGAGGTAGGGCACCTTCTTCCGTTAGAGGCAGGGGGTCTGCAAACCCTAGATGGAGAATTTTGGTTTCTTCTCCTGAAGCTTCTGAGGAATCGTCCTCTTCATCTTCTGGGTCTTCCCAGTCTTCTGAGGCTATCCCTTCCATGTCAGTCAGTGAAGGGAAAACTATCCTGAAACCTAGGGCTGTAGACTTGGCAGATAATGAGTTGGTTGCTGCTTTTCCAGAAATTCTAGAATTCTTCAATTTTCAGTCTTGGCTGCCTTTCATATCACAGTTTAGAACAATGTACCCCAGACTTGTCCAAGAGTTCTATTTGAATTTGGAATGCACTGATGAGGGGTACAAGTCTGAGGTTAAAGGTGTTGAGATAGACATGCCCATTGCATTGGCTGCAACTCTATTCAAAGTTCCTGATGAAGGCACAGATTATCATAATTTCGAATTTGATCTCCATGAAGCCTACTCTATTTTGATTGGTCTTCCATCTGATGAGTCTGACCCTAGACAAAGCCATGTCACAAAGTTCAACACAAACACCTTTCCACCAATGTTGAGAATTATTCACCACATCCTCACCACCATCATCACACCCCAGGGTGGTGGCAGGGATAGACTCACAGACATTCAGAGATTTGTGATTTATTGCATGAAGAAGAACCTCAAGATAAAAATCCATGTGATTATGTACCAGATAATCTCTGAGACCACTAGGAAAGATCTCCATAGATCTCTTCCATATGCAGCTCATCTCACACCCATTTTTGAGCACTTTGGTGTGTCTCTTGAAAATGAGAAGTCTCAGTCAATCCCCAAGTCTAACATATATTGCTTCAAGCATTTACAATAATTCATGGGATTCAGGTTTGAGGGTGACCAAGTAAGAAGAGGGCCAGTTGTTGAGGCACCAGTTCATCAGGACCAGCCTCCAATTCATGAGGACCAGCCTCCAGTTCATGAGGACCAGCCTCAAATTCGTGAGGACCAGCCTCTTGCTCCTGAGGATCAGCCTCCAGTTGGAAATGACAGCCAATTACCTCAGGATGCACCTCTCACTCCTCCATTTCAAACCTCTTCACCTATTCATCATTCAATGGATTTTTCACAAGCTCAAGCTCCAGCTCAAACCTCTTCTGCCTTTGGTGGACCTTCTGTTCCACTAGAGCTTTATTCATTTCTGAATGACAAGTTTAATGCCTTCACTACTTCCATCCAGCAAATGTCAGAGAGTTTTGACTTGAAGGTACAAAGGTTAGAGAATACCATGAATGCTCAGTTCATAAAGTAGAAAGAAGCATCAGACCATGCCACTCAAAGGTTCAATAGACTGATAGGAACCTTGGCTGATGCATCCATTGAGCTGAAGGAGCATCAAGCGACTTTGGAAAAAGTTCTTGAGGGAATTTTGGCAAATTCCCAAACATCCTTGTTCAACAGCCAAGAAGCAGTTACACAGATTTCCAAGACAAGGCTGTCTTTTGCTCATCTAGTAGATGATTTAGAAAGCATGAAAAATCTATCTGCTCACATTGATAGTGAGATGTCTGCCCTCAAGAAGGAGTTAAAGAACATCAACAAGCTTGGACCTGGTAGTTCCTCTTCTAGTGTTCAGCCATCTTCAGTTGACTTGTCTGCCATTGAGTACACTATGTCTGACAATAGTCAAAGGCTAGAAGAGATTGTTCATACACAGCTTTCAACCATGCAGAAGCAGCTCAACTCCAACCTTCATGCCATGGAGTCAAGACTTAAGTCAATAGAATCCATTCTCCTTCCCATTCCTCCTCCTCCTCCTGCTTAATGTACTTTCTTTTGATGATGTCAAAGGGGGAGAAGATAGCAAGAAAGAAAGAAAGTCTTTTGGAATGTTTCTTGTTTTTGGAATGTTTCTTGTTTTGAAAGATTGTAATGAACACATCTTTGTAAATGAAAAGTGACACTTGTTTGGCTGAAATGAAAAGAAATACTTTTGTCTTGAATGTGATTGAAATTTTTGAATGAATGTCAATGAATGTGAATGAATGGATGATTGTCAAGCTGCTTGGCCATTTGTGACAAGAGTACATTATTGGTAACATTGTGCTTCTTGTGTGTGCAAAATTTCAAATGTTACTAAAATATGTTCAATGGTTTTTGACAATTGTGAATAAAAAAGAATTGAAACATAGCTCATTGTCAATCAGTGTTTTTCAAATTGAGTGTTGAATAAACAAAAAGCTTAAAATCACATTTCATCGAAACTTCAAGTTTTCATATGAATTTAATGTTGCCATCATCAAAAAGGGAGAGATTGTTGGGTTGAGTGTGAATATAATTCATTTCCCCTCATATTTTGATGATGAAAAGTTGTGATTTTGATGCACAATAATTGGAACATGTGAAATACATCACACATGAAATAACAATATTCAAAAAGCTTGTTTCCAAACACATTTATCATTTATATTCATGATAATACATTGGACTAATGATTTATGTGTTTATTTCTCAGGGACAAACATTTCTTGCAAAGGTAGTGTCGACACACCTCCTACTGGTGTCGACACAATGCTTCAAAGCAAAGGCAGAATGTTGTAGAAATGGTGAAGTAGTGTCGACACTAGACCAAGTCAGGTCGACACTAGAGGCAGCTCCCAGAAAACCCTGTCAACAGGCCTATACAGCAGGTCAACACCAGATGCAGTAGTGTCGACACTGGAGGGCTTTCCCAGAAGGCCTGTTTTAAGGATTGTCTACAGTGTGTCGACACTAGATGATGTAGTGTCGACACTAGAGACCCTTCCCAGAGAAGCTATTTTGCCAGTCTGTGACAGTGTGTAGACACACCCCATGGGCAGGTCGACACACTCCGAAAACTTTGTGACTTAAAGTCTCTGCTGGACACGTGGCACTCTAGGGATTTGGTGGATCGGCCTTGGATCATGTGCCCACTACCCCCAAGGGTACTTTTGGACACTTTGGACTATAAATACTCTCCTAATTGGCCATCCAACCATAAGAGAGCCTCCAAGAGCCTTCTAGAAATTTTTGGCGGCAGAGAGAGCTCTCCTCCCTGTTCTTGCTCCCTTTGTGCTCCTTCACCCCAATTTTCACACATTCAAGCACAAGAAGAGAAGTCTGATCCAGGATGAAGCAGTATGATCAACTTCCAAGGATGCAGATCGAGTAGAAGCAGACAATTGTGAAGAATTCAAGGAAGATCCCAAAGACCAAGTTGCAGAGCATCGGCCTGGGACTTCAAGAGATCGAGCTTCTTCACAATTCAGCCTCTACAAGGGAGTCTTCTTGAAGAACAAGGACATTTCACCCCATTCCTCATTTCCCCTTGTTTCTTCTTGGTCATTCTAGAGATTGTGCATGAACTGTTGCATTAATCCTCTTGAATGAACCTTTTTAGATCAGATCATTGCTAGAGGATCTGAATCTTTGTGTTTTTTTTATCTAGCAAGTGGTTTGTGAGCCTGTGTGCTCAGTGTTGAGTCGTCGTACTCAGTTGTGGTTGAGCAATTGTGCTCAGGTTCTAGAGTAGTCTTGCTCTAGAGGTTGTGTGAGTTGTAGAACTCTGTGTTGGAGTTGTCAGGCTCCAGTGTGTGTGGTGTATTCGGTTGATTAGTGGATCCTCACAGTGTGAGGGGTGGATGTAGGAATCACATGGTGTGATTTCGAACCACCTAAAAATTCTCTATGCAGTGGTTTGTGTGTGACTTAAATTCACATTGCGCTAGATGTATGGGATTTTTCGAATTCACTTTTAATCAACTTGATTCCACACTTCAATCATCTAATTCACACAATTACTCATCAGATCTATAAATTGCTCTTTCAAATTGCCTCTGATTCCTTGCATTGTTTTAAATTAGCTAAGCTTCCGCAATAGTTGGCCTAGATCTATTCAACCCCCCCCCCTTCTAGATCTTGTCCATCTCATCTTCGATCCTTCAAGCCTACCGTCGACGCCGACCTGCTCCCTCCCCCCCATGAGCTCCCCCACCTCCTCATCATAGGACAGCAATCACCTGACCCTTTATGTGGGAGGTAACCCCACACCCAACCAGGACTGCTTGGCCCTGCCTCCACCTTGGCTGCCACAGCCCCACATCACCATGTGCATGCAGTATAATCTGGCACCCCTAACAAAGAAGGAATCCCTGTGCACATCAATCCTGAACCCAGATTGTGAGATGCATAGATGTTTTTCATAGTTTCAGTGTGTTATCTCATCTTATTCCCAACAGACAAAACCCTGCGTAAAAGATGCCATTTTTTGTGAATTTTCTCTCGATTAGCTGGTGTGTGATAACGAAGATTTTGTAGTGAGAAATTCATGACCCAGATGGTATATAGTGTAGTAGAGGAAGTGGGTATGAACAGTTTCATGGACATGTAACTTAAATGTGAGACATGCAATTTATGAATAGTGAGAAATTCTGCTACTTGTTAGTTGAGTTCTTCCAGTACTGTTTACACACAGTGTTATAGAAAGAACTCGAAACTTTACAGCTCTGGTACTTGTTATAAATCTTGATTTGCAGATGTGTTGCTCTTATATATTGGTCCATGTATATAGTTACACCCATAGAAATAACAAACTAACTAAACAAAAGTTTTATCCCCTATAAAGTGGGCTTTTGTTAGAGGACACAACCCCCAATATGAGTGAATTAATGGCATGTAGGAAGAGACACAACCCCCACTATATTGGTTCATGGTCATTATGAATTTTTAATGTGCAGAAAGTCACAATCCTCTCTCCTTCCCAACTCCCTTGGAACCATTGAGGTATACATCCTAATTTAGGAAAAAAAAATTAGTACAAACTTTTCCTTCTAGATATTAGTTTAGTTTACGTTTAATTATTTACTTTTAGTTTAATGGTTAGTATTGCACTTCTTATTTTACTGTACTTATTTAATATTGCACTTGTTTATATGTAATTTTTCTTTCAAGGTGTTGAACAACTTCAAAGGAAAAAAAAAAGATGCACTGGCCCTGTATTCCTGAATTTCACCTACTTACACGACAATTAGTAGCTAATAGGAAAAGATTTGGGGGAGTAAGATTCGGAGAAATGGAGAGGGATTGCCTACTTCCCCATGGGGCCGCTGCGAACCTTCATGAGCGCCTATTCACACACAGTGACTCTTCATTGATTTTGGCAAACATGCATTTGTGTAGAGTCACTGAGTGTGAATAGGCGTTCATGAAGGTTTGCAGCAGCCCTATGGGGAAGTAGGCAATCCCTCTCCATTTCTCTGAATCTTACTCCCCCACATCTTTTCCTATCAGCTATGGTTGCTGTGTAAGTGGGTGAAATTCAGGATATAGGGCCAATGCACTTTTCTTTTTGCTGTTTTTTTTCTTGTCAGCTATTGGTTGCCATGTAAGTAGGTGTAATATTTTGTTTTCATTTTCCTTTCATATTTATGTGATTTTTACATTTGATGTATGTATGTATAGCAATTTATCACTGCACACACCTCACAAGAGCGTGTTAAACCCGTGTCAATGAACCTTCCCGTTCAAGACTTTGGGATTGATGTGCATGAGTCTTATTTTCAATGATGAGAACGTGTATATCTAACTCGAAGTCTTGAATTGTCCTGTTTTGGACAGTCTGTGAATGTTTGATCACAGTTAGGTGGTCATTTACTATGTGTTTATTTTATTTGTTGAAAATTTTGGTTGCGTCTACTCACTCCTCTCTGATATACCTTTATTGATTTAGAATATTTTCTTAACCACTTATTAGTAAGTGTTTAAGAAAATATCTTAATCAATAAATATTTTTGGTATATCGGAGAGGTGTGGGGAGATGCTGCCGAAATTTTTAGCAAATTATACAAACACATAGTAAATGGTCATCTGAGTGCGATCAAATATTCATAGATGGGTAAAAAGTGATAATCTAAATAATATATCCTTCTATTCATTTCGGTTGCGTCGAAGGATGTGTGAGTTTGAATTTTAAAGTTATTTGTCTGTTAATATTGGTTGGGCGCAGGAAAGAAATGGCTTCAGACCGTTCATGGATGTATTGTAGAATAGTTGATCATGTGGTATCCATGGAGTTTAGGGTCGGAGTTGAGAATTTCGTTCAGTTTGCATTGGGGAATCCAAATGCAACAGTAGACAGCGAAGGTGGCATCCGATGTCCTTGTATGATTTGTAAAAAACTGAAGTGGAATTCACCATGGGAGGTTCAATGCCATTTATACCGAAAAGGGTTTGTTGAAGATTATATGAATTGGACATGTCATGGTGAGGAGCTCTGGCCAGACGAGCCTAGTAATGTGGAAGGCACAAGTACGTACATGGATATGGTTGTAGATGCTGCTGGTCTGACATTCAGTGTACATGAGGATCCTGCTGTATACGCTGAAGACATGCCGAACAAGGGAGCCGAAAGATTCTATTGGTTACGTAAGGATGCTGATGAGCCATTTTGGGATGGTTGACAAAAAAATACTCGGTTGTCAGCGGTGTCACAGTTGCTGAACTTGAAATCTGAATTTCATATAAGTGAGAATTGCTTTGATCGTCTCCTCCTCATCATCAAGAGCATGTTACCTCTAGATGAGAAGCTGCCTCCAAATTTTTATCATGCCAAGAAGATGGTCAATGATTTAGGACTTGGATATGTAAAAATAGATGCATGTCCTAATCATTGTATGTTGTATGACAGTGAGAATGCAGATAAGGTATCATGTTCAGTTTGCCATCATGATAGGTTTAAACCTAAAAGAGGCGCCAATTCTAGGGGAAAGGATATACCTTATGCGTCATTGTGATATTTCCCCCTTACACCCAGACTGCAGCGGATGTATATGTCTTCAAAGACAGCTCGACATATGAGGTGGCACGCAGAAAGAGTATGTCGGGACGAGAATATTATGAGTCATTGTAGATGGCGAAGCTTGGACTCATTTCAACCATTCTCATCCTATCTTCTCAATAGAGTCGTGTAATGTGAGACTTGGTTTGTGCACTGACGGATTCAATCCATTTGGAGGTTCAGTGGCTTCCTACTCTAGCTGGCCAGTATTCGTGACACCATAAAACCTTCCTCCGAGCATGTGCATGAAGCGAGAGAATTTATTCCTATCCTTATTGATTCCTGGTCTGAAAAGTCCTACAAAAAATATAGACATCTATCTCAGACCTTTAATTGATGAATTGAAATTATTATGGACTGAGGGGGTCAATACTTATGATGCATCTAGAAAGCAAAATTTCACCATGAGGGCAGCATTGATGTGGACTATAAGTGATTTTCCTGCATATGGACTGCTATATGGTTGGAGTACACATGGGAGGCTAGCATGTCCTTACTGTATGGATAATGCCAAATCATTTGTACTTAAACATGGTGGGAAGTCCTGCTGGTTTGATTGCCATCGATAGTTTTTAGCAGCTGATCACCCATTTAGAAGACAAAAGATGCATTCCTAAAGAACAGAATGGAACGAGATGAAATTATATTCGAAAGGTTGTCCAGTCATCATATGGCAGCACGTGTAAAAATTTTGCCAGATATCACACAACTGATGGGCAGTACCCGACACCTTCCAGGTTTTGGGAAGGAGCACAACTGGGTGAAGAGAAGCATTTTCTGGGAGCTACCTTATTGGTCGACACTTCTTGTGCGGCACAATCTAGACGTGATGCATATCGAGAAAAATATCTTTGATAATGTGTTCAACACCGTTATGGACATAAAAGGTAAAACAAAGGACAATGAGAATGCACGTTTGGACTTGTCCATGCTATGTAAACATCCAGAGTTAGATCTTGTTGAAGTAAATGGAAAATCAATTAAACCAAAAGCAGTTTATGTGCTTGGAGGAGGACAAGTAAAGGAAGTGTGTCAGTGGCTGAAACAATTGAGATTTCTGACGATTATGTGTCTAATATTGCTCATTCTGTCAACGTCAGTGAGGGAAAGATATATGGAATGAAGAGTCACGATTGCCATGTGTTCATGCAAAGGTTGCTACCTATTGCATTTCGTGACATGTTTCTAAAGCCTCTATGTGGAGCATTGTCTGAGCCGAGTCGATTTTTCATGATTCTGTGTGCATCAGAACTCAGGCTTCAGGATGTGCAAACTATCGAACATAATGTCGTCACCATCGTATGCAAGTTGGAGAAGATATTTCCGCTTGCATTCTTCGATTCGATGGAGCATTTACTCGTACATCTACCATATGAAGCTAAAGTCGGATGGCCGGTACAATATAGATGGATGTATCCATTTGAGAGGTATATGCAAATATTAACTTTTTCCTTCTTAGAATTGCACCTTACATATGATACGTTTCCTAATTATCTTGTACATTGTTGATGTAGGTGCATGCATGACCTCAAAATGAAAGTCCGAAATAAAGCAAAAGTGGAGGGTTCTATTGCTGAGGCATACATTATGGAGGAAATCTCAAACTTTGTTCGATGTACTTGAAGCAGACATTCAAACTGTCGTACTCAACCTCCACGTAATGATGATGGGGGGGAATCTGTGTGTTCAGATCGACTCTCCATATTTAATCATTCTGGACATGCCTTCGGACATTCTTCAACTCGAATGTTGGATGATAGAGAGTTATGCGCCGCAGAGATGTATATTCTTTTAAATTATGCTGAGCTAGAGTGTTATGTTGAGTAAGTTCTAAACTCACAATTTATTGTGTATGTAACTTCTTTGCCCTTATTCTAGCTATTGAAGGTGGTCTTCTATTCATATTGCAGACAATTTGATTCAAAAATAATTCAAAGAAATCCACACCTCACTGATTATGAGGTTGAAAAAGAACGAGAGAAGTCATTGGCCTTATGGCTAAGAAAACGCGTAAGTGTACATGGTCAAAGAGTATTTAAGAAAGGTTATGTTCACTTTTTAACTAGTCTTCTCTATACACAGGTTGAACAAGGTTTAATTACTGATGAAAGAGTTCGTCAGATAGCCTATGGCTCATCGAAAATTGCACAGAACTATCCTGGATTTATTGTGAATGGGTATAGATTTCATAAAAAAGACTATGGGCAGAGTAAATCTACCATGAACAGTGGCGTATGTGTTAAAGGAAGTACATACAATGAAAGTGAATGTGACTACTATGGTATTGTAGAGGAGATCTTACAGTTGCAATAACTAGGACAAGACAACCATATATTTTGTTCAAGTGTCATTGGTTTGATCCGAATTCCATTCAAAATGACACAACGCATAGGATTGTCGAGCTTAAACATAAGTCGAAATTGAATACTTATGAGTCATTCATTTTAGCCACACAAGCCCAGCAGGTGTACTATACAAGCTATCCATTATCTACAAACAACGAACGAAATGATTGGTGGGTAGTTTGCAGAGTTAAGTCAAGACTATTCTCTGATTATGAATTGGACATGACTGATCAGACACCTGAAGAGGTCAACGCAGAATTCTTTCAAGAAGACTTCGTTGATAATGTAGAGTTGACAGCTCATATTGGAGAAGATGAATCTGAAGCACCAATTTCCTTGTCTCAAGGAAATGATGTCAAAGAAGTCGATCCACGCGAGATGAAAGGCAGTAGTGGAAGGCCAATAGATATTGAATGTGAAAGTTTTGATGAGGAGGAGGAATATACCAGTGATGAATATGAAGATGATGATGAAGATGAGGTTGAATTAGATATATCGTCATCATCTGAGGAGGAAATGGATATCAATTAAAAATGGGTAGAATTTTTTCACATATGTTGAGTATTTTTAAAGTAGCTCACATTCAATCTAAGCAATTGACTAATGAGCATTAATTTTTATGTTCCCTATGAAGATATGGTGCGTGGAGCACGATCGGGCTCCAGTTCTGGGAGGAGCCTCCGTGGAAGGGTTTTGTTCCACACATCAGGTATGTATATTTTTCTAGTGTAGTTTTTGTTGTGTATTATTTATGCATAGTATTAATGCCATTAAAATTGTTACAGCTTCTGGTTCTCCGTCTGTCCCTTCTCCTGTGGCAGCAGGTACACCTCCTCAACCTAGAGTACCAGGTATGTATATTTCAAGTTGCAAGTATTTGTATAGTCATTATTTATACATATTATTAATGCCATTAAAATTGATACAGTTGTTGGTCCTTCCTTTGTGTCTCCTACTGTAGCAGCAGGTATGTATATTTAAAGTTGTACTTTTATTATGCATTGATCTTTCTGCCATAAAATTCTTACAGGTTCGGGTGAGTTTACACTTCCTCATTATTTATGCCATCTATTCTTGTTACAACTGTTGGTCCAGCCTCTGTGTCTCCTCCTCTAGCAGCAGGTATTTGTATTTAAAGTTGTACTTTCATTGTGCATTGATTCTGATGCCATGAAAATGTTATAGGCTCGGGTCAGTCTACACCTTCTCCTAATACAGTAGTAGGTATATATATTTAAATTTCAGGGTATTTGTATAGTCATTAAAATAAGCAGTTGCACCTTACTTATGTCGTTGTGCATTTTTGTCCAGGTTCGGTGCCAGAGGATGCTGTTAGTCTCCAGGAGGGGGGAGGCAGTTTTTATGAGAGCACTTTGCCGGAGGTGTGGATCAATGGGTAAGTAATAAACTTGTATGTATCTTTCATGAAGGAGATATATTTAGTTCATAAATTCATAGTAACAAGTTACATAATTTCAGTGATAAAATAGAGCCCGCTCAAGCGTCTCAATTTATCACAAGAACAATTCAAGCACACTTTCCTGGGCCTATTCATAGATTCAATGATTTCCGATGGAGGTCCAGGAGTTGTTGTATCAGATGTTCATGGTATGTAATTTCTTATTATAATTAATTTGATTTCTTATTCCTACATTCAGTTTACTAACTCTTATATGTATAGAGCAATCATCGATTCACGCGTTGTTCGGACGAGGCGCGGTCTCGATTAGTATGGACGATGACCACCCGATCAAATTTTAAGCATTTGTTGTATAATGCAAGGAAAAATGCACAAAATTTCTCGGAGTGCAGACCCGACTCTTTGGAGGGAGCGGGCACCGACATGGATGAGGAGAGACTACTGGGAAACTCCGTGCAACATATGGGCTGTAGAGAGATGGCAACAAACATCCACAATAATGAAAGTGAATCGGGTGGCCAATCCAGAGGCCAACATGCATACAAGTGGTTCCGTCTTCTTTGCGACCCATCAGTCCAGATTGGTAAGTAATTTGTCCGTTTGTGATATCTTTTTGTCTTCTAGGTAATCATTTATGTCATGTTTTTCTGTCAAATAGGAAAAGGAGCTAAAAAGGCCTCCGACATTTCAGGAGGTGTTTGATAAAACACATAAGAAAAAGGGAACAGATCAATACATTAGCGATAGAGCCCGAGAGGTGGCCGTAAGTATTAACAAGGTATTCACTATTTATTTTTTCTCGTTACAGATTAATCTTACATTGTCATTTTTTTTTACAGGAGTCGTATAGCCAACAAATGACAGATAAGTACGCCGCAGAGGAGGAGCAACCGTGGTTAGATCTTGAGGTATGGGTTGCGGCATCTGGTGCCCCAAAGAAAGGCCATGTGTATGGTTTTGGGCACAGTATGAACACGAGCATGGTGTTATCTGGCGCCTCGACTTCAGCCTCACAGACTAGTGCATTCAGCACACCAGCTGGTGCTGCAGGTACTTCTCCCGTGAGATGATGGGCTTCTTTGTAGATACGATATCTGGTGTGGAGTTTCGACTGGCCGAGACGATGGAGACTCGTCTGGCCCGAACGATGGAGACTCGTCTGGTCCAGATGCAGACGCAGGTGACCGACACACTCCACGCCAAACTCTCCCAGACCCTCTCCCAGGTTATCTCCCAGGCCCTCTCCTAGGTCAGCAATCCTCCTCAGGCAGCACCATCGACATCAGTACAGGCCCCTCATGTGAGTAAATTGATTTTATTTTAGTTTTTTTAATGTAACAGTCAAGTTAGTCAAGTTAGTTTAAGTTTACTTTGGTTTCATCGACGCTCAATTTCATCTTACGCAAGTTAGTTTAGTTAAAAATGAAGATCTTAGCTAGGTTTGGGGTCGAAAATTAGCCTCCGGTTTGTTCCAGCACGGTCAGGGCGATGAGTGTGACTTGTGAAAACTAACAGAGTTCAATTCTGACTCCCGGTTTGAGCTGGCGCTCAGATTCACAATAAGAAAGTTAGTTTAGTTTAGAAATGAAGAACTTAGGTTTGGGAGTCCAAAATTAGAAATACTCATCCGATTAGCCTCCGGTTTGTTCCAGCACGGTCGAGGTGATGAGTGTGACTTGTGAAAACTAACGGAGTTCAATTTCGACTCTCGGTTTGAGCTCGGCGCTCAGATTCACAATAACCAAGTTAGTTTAGTTTAGAAATGAAGAACTTAGGTTTGGGGGTCCAAAATTAGAAATACTCATCCAATTAGCCTCCGGTTTGTTCCAGCACGGTCGGGGCGATGAGTGTGACTTGTGGAAACTAACAGAGTTCAATTTCGACTCCCGGTTTGAGCTCGGCGCTCAAATTCACAATAACCAAGTTAGTTTAGTCTAGAAATGAAGAACTTAGGTTTGAGGTCCAAAATTAGAAATACTCATCCGATTAGCCTCCGGTTTGTTCCAGCACGGTCGGGGCGATGAGTGTGACTTGTGGAAACTAACGAAGTTCAATTCCGACTCCCGGTTTGAGCTTAGTGCTCAAATTCACAATAACCAAGTTAGTTTAGTTTAGAAATGAAGAACTTAGGTTTGGGGCTCCAAAATTAGAAATACTCATCCGATTAGCCTCCGGTTTGTTCCAGCAAGGTCAGGGCGATAAGCGTGACTTATGGAAACTAACGGAGTTTAATTCTGACTCCCAGTTTGAGCTCAACGCTCAAATTCACAATAACCAAGTTAGTTTAGTTTAGAATTGAAGAACTTAGGTTTAGGGGGTCCAAAATGAGAAATACTCATCCGATTAGCCTCCGGTTTGTTCCAGCACGGTCGGGGCGATGAGTATGACTTGTGGAAACTAACGGAGTTCAATTCCGACTCCCGGTTTGAGCTCGACGCTCAAATTCAAAATAACCAAGTTAGTTTAGTTTAGAAATGAAGAACTTAGGTTTGGGGGTCCAAAATTAGAAATACTCATCCGATTAGCCTCCGGTTTGTTCCAGCACGGTCGGGGCGATGAGTGTGACTTGTGGAAACTAACGAAGTTCAATTCCGACTCCCGGTTTGAGCTCGGCGCTCAAATTCACAATAACCAAGTTAGTTTATTTTAGAAATGAAGAACTTAGGTTTGGGGGTCCAAAATTAGAAATACTCATACGATTAGCCTCCGGTTTGTTCCAACACGGTCGGGGCGATGAGTGTGACTTGTGGAAACTAACGGAGTTCAATTCCGACTCTCGGTTTGAGCTCGGCGCTCAAATTCACAATAACCAAGTTAGTTTAGTTTAGAAATGAAGAACATAGGTTTGGGGGTCGAAAATTAGAAATACTCATCCGATTAGCCTCCGGTTTGTTCCAGCACGGTCGGGGCGATTAGTGTGACTTGTGGAAACTAACGGAGTTCAATTCCGACTCCCTGTTTGAGCTCGATGCTCAAATTCACAATAACCAAGTTAGTTTAGTTTAGAAATGAAGAACTTAGGTGTGGGGCTCCAAAATTAGAAATACTCATCCGATTAGCCTCCGGTTTGTTCCAGCACGGTCAGGGCGATAAGCGTGACTTATGGAAACTAACGGAGTTTAATTCTGACTCCCAGTTTGAGCTCAACGCTCAAATTCACAATAACCAAGTTAGTTTAGTTTAGAATTGAAGAACTTAGGTTTAGGGGGTCCAAAATGAGAAATACTCATCCGATTAGCCTCCGGTTTGTTCCAGCACGGTCGGGGCGATGAGTATGACTTGTGGAAACTAACGGAGTTCAATTCCGACTCCCGGTTTGAGCTCGACGCTCAAATTCACAATAACCAAGTTAGTTTAGTTTAGAAATGAAGAACTTAGGTTTGGGGGTCCAAAATTAGAAATACTCATCCGATTAGCCTCCGGTTTGTTCCAGCACGGTCGGGGCAATGAGTGTGACTTGTGGAAACTAACGAAGGTCAATTCCGACTCCCGGTTTGAGCTCGGCGCTCAAATTCACAATAACCAAGTTAGTTTAGTATAGAAATGAAGAACTAGGTTTGGGGGTCCAAATTAGAAATACTCATCCGATTAGCCTCCGGTTTGTTCCAGCACGGTCGGGGCGATGAGTGTGACTTGTGGAAACTAACGGAGTTCAATTCCGACTCTCGGTTTGAGCTCGACACTCAAATTCACAATAACCAAGTTAGTTTAGTTTAGAAATGAAGAACATAGGTTTGGGGGTCGAAAATTAGAAATACTCATCCGATTAGCCTCCGGTTTGGTCCAGCACGGTCGGGGCGATGAGTGTGACTTGTGGAAACTAACGGAGTTCAATTCCGACTCCTTGTTTGAGCTCGACGCTCAAATTCAGAATAACCAAGTTAGTTTAGTTTAGAAATGAAAAACTTAGGTTTGGGGGTCCAAAATTAGAAATACTCATCCGATTTGCCTCCGGTTTGTTCCAGCACGGTCGGGGCATGAGTGTGACTTGTGGAAACTAACGGAGTTCAATTCTGACTCCCGGTTTGAGCTCGGGGCTCAAATTCATCTTAAGTGTGACCAAAATAGTGTGATCAAAATATTGACCAAAAGTGAGTGATTAAAAATCTATAAATTTAAATAATTTATTACTTATAATAGTATTTTATTTTAACTTATTATTGTTATATATGTATTGTAGGTTCCTTCATGGGGTGGCGTGGGAGGAGATGAGCACGAGGACGAGGATTCATGATTTTTATTTCATTATTATTATTGTTGTGGACATTTTTATTATTGTTGTTGACATTTTTATTATTGTTGTTGGCATTTTATTATTGTGGTGTTGCGGACATTTTTATTATTATCGTGGACATTTTATTATTGTTGTGTTGTGGACATTTTTATTATTGTCATGGATATTTTATTATTGTTGTGTTGTGGACATTTTATGATTGTTGTGTTGTGGACATTTTTTTACTATTATCATGTGGACATTTATTATTGTTGTGGACATTGTTGTATTTACACAGGTTATTTTGCTCAAAATGTATATGTATAAAAAAATTAATTAAAAAAATAGAGACCGATTAGTGACCGAAATAATTCGGTCACTGTTCGATCCCTAAAACAACGACCGATTTGTGACTGAGACAAGTCTGTCGCTATTAGAGACCGGTAGAGATCGGTCACAAGTCGGTCGCTATTTTAGGGACCGAACAATGACTGAACTATTTCGGTCACTGATAGTGACTGATAAATTCAGTCACTAATTCGGTCGCTACATTAGTGATTGATTTAATGACAGAAAATGTCGGTCACTAATCGGTGACTATTTAGTGACCGACTTTTCCGTCGCTGATATCGACCTTCAGCGACTGAAGGATTTCGGTCACTAATCGGTCACTATTAGTGATCGATTAGTGACCGAAATATTTCGATCATAGATTTGTGACCAGAAATTCTTCACCGACAGTTTCGGTCCCTATTCGGTCACTGACACTTTTAGGGACCGAATAGAGACTGAAAATGTCGGTCTCTAAATGCGCTTTTTCTTGTAGTGCCATATTGCATCTAGTCCTCCTCTAGTCTTGGACAGCCCCTTGATAAAGTCCATTCCTATACTTTCCCACTTCCACTTTGGCATGTCTAGAGGTTGTAACACACCTACTCGCATAAGAAGTTCTGCCTTAACATGCTGACAAGTCCAACAACATGCCATGAACTCAGCCATTTCTCTCTTCATGTTCAGCCACCAATAAGTTCTTTTTACGTCTTGGTACATTTTAGTGGCTCCAGGGTGAATTGTGTACCTAGATCTATGAGCTTCAGCCATCAGTTTCCTCTTGAGTTCTTCATTTTTAGGTACACATGTCCTTCCCTTGAACACCAACCTCCCATCTTCAATCACAACGAAGTCTGGCCTTTGGTCTATATGTTCCTTAATCTCTACGAGGAATGGATCATTACCTTGTTATTCCATGATCTTAGTGAAAAGATCTGATTGTATGCTGATGTTGGCAATCATTACACGATCAGTTTGCTCCTTCACATTCAAATTCAATCTTTCAAATTGTTCCAATAACCACCACTCACCAACCAATAAGTTTGTAATAGCCTGACCATTCGGATCATAGCTTAAAGAGTTTGGTGGCCAATGTGTGGCCAATTGGTTGTGTGTAGCAGGTGTGTGAGGTTGGGGGTTAGAAAATCTGAGCCCAACAACCTCTGGCGCGTCCTTTAAGAATGCGACCAACACAGATGTCGCGATTCTGAATGAACGTGACCACTTGCTACGTCGTGATTCAATTACCACTTTTCGTGGGCGCGGCTGCATGCGCGCCGCGTGGCGCACGCTGGGGTGTCGCGGCTTAATTACGACGGTGTGGTATGTCATGTTTTAAACTTAACGGCCTAATACATCACGGTTTAGCCTATGCTATGTTTTGGCTCTGAGCCTTGGCCAAATAGTGTAGGATGCACTGTTCGGCTAAAGGAATAGCTTTGTATAAATTTATCTAGAGATTCAGGGTTCGTGGGGTGTTGTTCTGCATGTTTCCAACACAAGGAGGTGCTTCAGAGCGCGTGAAATGCCAATGTAGTGTTGTTTTTTGTGTTCTTCGTGTTGGTAGGGGACTTTCTCCTTGTTTTGATTATGTGAATTAGGTTTAAAGTGTTTATAGTGTAGAATTGCTTATATTCAGTAGCTAGCATGCTTAGGGTATTATGTGGATGGTTGTATGTGGGTTCTACTTCAGGTAATGGATGTATAAATAGATTCCAAGAGGAGAAGATCAGGTTTTTGCTCTTCGACTTTAAAGGCGACGGACCTAGACGTCGCGTTTTGAATGCGACGACTTGTCCGGTCATGATTACTCTTTTAAAGGTGACGGGTTGGTCCGTCACGATTATGAGTTTAAATAGCGGCCACTGTGTTTGTCACATTTTCAGAAGTGTCCACCCGAGCTGTTGGGTTCTACATCCAGTCTGTCTCTTCCCAGTTGCACATTGCCTGTGTGATGTTGTTTAAGTTATTTAAAGCATGCAAGTGGTGCATCAGTACTTATTGTGATTGGAAATGTCAAGTTTGTATGGATGTGTGTGCATAGAAATTTGGGTTGTTTAAATGCCTTCGGTGGTTACCTTTCGAGTCAGATACCGCAGGTTCATTGTGAGTCAGGCACGTGGTGCTAGGGGGTGTCCTAGTATGGTGTGTACCGACAAAGTCTGTGTCGTCTTCCTGGACACCCTCACCTCTATGTTTGAGTTGTACGTCCGGCGGAGGGAAATACAGTAATGGGCAGCGACTCATGTTTGTCGGTGTACGGTTGCTTGTAGCGCACTCGTGGTTGGGGGACGGACACCAGTAGACATACTGGTCCCCAGCTAGTCCAGTTTTCCAGTGCCTCACTTTAGGGAGCTCGAGCTGGAGTCCCTAAAGGTTCCAGGCATGGGCATGCAGTCGTGTGGTCTACAGGTGTGGTGTTGGTTGGTCTCTACAATTGTTTGACCTTGTAGAGGTGGAGTGGCAGTTGGACCTTTTATCTGTGGCTGGTGTAGTCTTATGTGGTTTGTCCGAATCAGTGGCTGGTGTCGCAAACCAGTTTTCGTGACTCGTGTCTGGCGTGCCCTTCTTTAGCTTGTACACTTGAACATGAATTGTCGTTTATTTATTAAAGGTTGTACCATGTACATATCCTAGAATGGTTTTTTTCTTTACAGTTGTAGTACCATGTCTAGGCAGTGTTACTTGTTATTTGAATACATGATTTACTCTTGCTTTTGTACGTTTGCTATTATCTTAACTTTTGAGAGAGTTTTCCTACTGAGCTAGTGACTTGTGAAGCTCATCCCTACCTCTTTTAGGTGAAGGACAGCAGGAGGGTTCTCGTCCCACTTCTAGTTCGGGACCGAATCGTAGCGGAGTCGGGCCTACACCTCCAGCAGAGTAATTTCCTTTTTGTTGTGCCTTGTGGTATGTCCTAGGTAGTTGTACCCCTTACTTTGATGTTAGTTCAGAACTGGATATGAATATTTCATGTGAATATGCATATATGTTCAATGTGTTCTTTTATATTTCTACGAACATGTATGTGTTGATATCTCTTGCGAGGCTTCGGTCGGTTCATAGGAGATGGAGTCAGGTTAGGCTTGTTATTAGGTTAACGAGGTTTGAACGATGAAGACCGTCACAGTTGGTATCAGAGCAAGGTCCGTGTAAATATGAGGGAACAAGATATGCACATAGCTTGGTCTTTACTTTAGTCTATTGCTGGTAGCTGGCCCTGGTTTTGTAATGATTTGTTGTGTGATATGTGGTTGGAATGATGTATGTGCTGGATCATAAATGGCTGATAAAAGAGATTGGGGAGGTGGTGGAGAAGAGCCTGAAGAGTCTACACATCAGCTAATTGAAAGGTTATGGGAAAGCATCATGGAAATTCGGACACAGTTAGATCAGTAGCCACCAATTGCAAGACCACCAGTTGAGGAAGAAACAGTACCAGTACCATTAGCACCACCCCCACCACCATCTGGAGTTGAGATACCACCTGTTGTACCCGTACCCCCAGTTGTGCCAGTACGAACAGCCAGTGTGGAGGAGTCTACATTACTAGTATAGAGGTTTTTGCGGTTGCAGCCACCTACGTATTCGGGGGGTCCAAATTCAGACATGGCAGAGCATTGGTACATGAAATTGAAAGATTTCTTATCACTATTAGATGTCCACATGCCGACAGGGTGATATTGGCTACCTATCAATTGTGGGGATTTGCACAGGAATGGTGGAGGCTTAAGATGCAGACCGTGTTTGCAAGTCGGGCAAAGGATACTATTACTTGGCAAGAAGTTTTAGAGGTGTTTAATAATACATTCTTTTCAGTGCACATTCAGCAAGCTAAGAGAGAACAGTTCAAGACAATGTAGCAGAGGAACTTGTCAGTATTGGAATATCAAATGAGATTTATGGCTTTGAGCAGGTATGCACCTTATGTAGTCACTCACAATGCTATAATGGTGGAATACTTCATCTGAGGATTGCGACCAGAGTTGTAGGATGTGGTAATTCCTCTTATGTGCGGAACGGTGGAGGAGGAAGCCCAGAGAGTAGCAATTTTAGAAAGGATTGTACAGGCTAGATAGTCAGGAGACTCAGATAATTTCTGGTTTTCACAGCGTTCCCCAGGTATAAGCAAGGGCAAGGCACCTTCAGAAGGAGTATCTACATCAAGGTTTGGTAAATTGGGTTCGATGTTAAAGAAGATATTCAGGAGCCGAGGAGGTGGCAGGCAGCAAGGTTTTCAGAAGGGCCGAGGTTTTAGGCCAGAGTTGGAGGAATCACAGCAAAGTACAGCCAGGCAGCCCACAATTCCTCCATAGTACATATGTTACAAATGTGATTAACCAGGGCACTTAATTAGGAATTGTTCATATCCTAGAAGGTATAATTATGGCAGAGGGGCACCATAGTAGCAGCAGCCATTAGCCAAGCGAGGTAGAGATTCGCCTTTTTAGAGGGGACGAGGAAGGGTAATGGCTATCACGAGAGCTCAAGCAGAAGCATCAAACTTGATTGAAGGTATAATACCTCTCTTTGAATTTTCTACTATAATATTAATTGATCCAGGTGCATCGCATTCTTTCATTTCTAAAGATTTCATGGATAATATGGTTCACCTTTTAGAGGAGAGGCAGTGTGAACTAGTGGTGGAGGTTCCCTCAGGTGATTTCATGCTTCTTGTTACCTAGAAGAGGTCCCAATAATGATACAGGGAAATCAGTTGCCAGCAAGATTATATGCATTATAGTTAAAGGAATATGATGTGATTTTGGGTATGGACTGGTTAGAGGCATATGGGGCAGTGGTAGATTGCATAAAGAAGAAAGTTAGATTCAGTCATCCCATAGGGGTTATGTTTGAATTCCAGGGTATGTCATTTTACACTCCTAAGTTTATCATTTCTGCACTTAAGGCTAGAAATTTGATTAATGCAGAATGTGTAGCATATCTAGTTTTAGTCAGTTTGGTTGAGACATGTAAGCCTGTAGAGATGGTATCAGTGCTTAAAGAGTTTGTGAATGTATTCCCATAAGAGTTAGCAGATTTGGCTCCACATAGAGAGGTAGACTTTACAGTAGAATTGCATCCGGGCAGCATGCCAATTTCAAAAGCACCTTACAGGATGGCACCTGCAGAGTTAAAGGAATTGAAGAAACAATTACAAGAGTTTCTAGAAAAAGGTTTCATTCAACCCAGTCTCTCGCCATGGGGAGCACCAGTATTGTTTGTTAGAAAGAAATATGGCAGCCTCTTAATGTGCATAGATTATTGTCAGTTGAATCAAGTCACTATCAAGAATAAATATCTACTTCCTAGAATTGATGATTTGTTTGATCAGCTACAGTCAGAAAAAGTGTTTTCCAAAATTGATTTGAGATCAGGATATCATCAGTTGAGAATTCGAGAAGAAGACATTGACAAGATAGCTTTTACAACAAGGTATGGGCACTATGAGTTTGTGGTTATGCCATTTGGGCTGACCAATGCAACTGCAGCTTTTATGAACTTGATGAATAGGATATTTTACCCATATTTGGATCAATTTATTTTGATATTTATAGATGACATATTGGTGTACTCAGCTTCATAAGAGGAACATGCAGCCCATTTGAGAATCACTTTACAAACATTGCGAGATCATCAATTGTATGCTAACTTCAGTAAATGTGAGTTCTGGTTAAGGGAAATTCAGTTTTGGGACGTGATTTCAGGGGAAGGTGTTGCAGTAGATCCAACTAAGGTTGAAGCGGTTATGAAGTGGGCGGAGCCAAAGATAGTATCAGAAATCAGAAGCTTCCTTGGTTTGGTAGATTATTTAGGATTTCTCAAAGATTGCAGCACCTATGACAAGGCTAACTAGGAAAGGGGTGCCTTTTGTGTGGTCAACCGATTGTCGATGATGTTTTATGGAATTGAAGAAGAGGCTCACATCAGTACCCATATTAGAGATACCGTCAGGTCGAGGTGGTTTTGTGTTGTACACAGATGCTTCCAGGAGAGGACTTGGGGCAGTAATAATGCAGCATGGAAAAGTGGTCGCTTATGCATCCAGGCAGTTGAAGCGGCATGAAGAAAATTATCCAACTCATGACCTAGAGCTAGCAGTAGTGGTGTTTTCATTGAAGCTGTGGAGGCACTACTTGTATGGTGAGAGATTTGAAATCTTCACGGATCACAAAAGATTAAAGTATATATTATCGTAGAAGGATTTGAATTTGAGGCAGCATAGATGGATGGAGTATTAGAAAGACTATGATTTCAGCTTAGTATATCATCCGGGCAAGGCCAATGTTGTTGTAGATGCCTTGAGTAGAAATGCAGTGATGAGTCACATGATGATAAGAAAATGGAAATTATATAAAGATATAGCAGAGAATTTCTTATTCATTTCGAGCAACCAACGGCGAGCAGTGTTAGCTAGCAGCATAGTGGAACCGTCCTTGTATTGACAGATAATAGAAGCTCAGAAAATAAATGAGAATTTAGCTGAAATTGTGAAGATAGAAAATGCTACTATTGATGATGATTGTGTGATCACATTCAAGAACCGATTGCATGTCCCAATTGAAGCAAGAGTGAAGCAAAAAGTATTGGAAGAAGCACACTGATCCAGGTATACTATTCACCTGGGTAGCACAAAAATGTATCAAAACTTGAAGAAGCATTTTTGGTGGCCGATCATGAAGAAAGAAATAGCGGAATTCATAGCAAGATGTTTAGTATGCCAGCAAGTTAAAGCAGAGCATCAAAGGCCAAGAGGTTTATTGCAGCCATTGCCCATTCCGCAGTGGAAGTGGGATGACATAGCCATGGATTTTGTCACAGGATTGCCCAGGACAGCGTTTGCTCACAATGGAATATGGGTCATTGTTGACAGGTTGACAAAGGTGTGCAGATTGCTAGCTGTGAGTATGTCATGGGCAGTGGACAAATTGGCAAGACTGTATGTTGATAGAATTGTGTCATTGCATGGAATTTCAGTATCTATTGTTTTAGACAGGGACCCTAGATTCACCTCAGGTTTTTGGAGAAGCTTGCAAAGAGTAGTTGGTGCAGAATTGAGATATAGTTCAGCATACCATCCCCAGAAGGACGGACAAATGGAAAGAACAATCCAGACCATTGAAGATATACTATGAGCTTGTTGTTTAGTTTGGGGAGGCAGTTTGGAGTAGCAATTAGGCATGGTTGAATTTGCTTACAATAACAGTTATCCTACAAGTATCGGAATGGCACCGTATGAAGCTTTATATGGAAGACCTTGTAGAACACCTTTCAATTGGCATGAAGTAGGGAAGAGGCAAGTTATGGGGCCAGAATTGATGCAACAATGTGCAGAGATGGTCAAGTTTATCAAAGAAAAGCTTCAGACAGCCCAAATTAGACAAAAGAGTTATGCAAATACAAGACGCAGGACACTACAATTTGAAGTTGGTGATTATGTGATCTTGAGAGTTTCTCTCACAAAAGGTGTTTTAAGGTTCAGCAGAAAAGGTAAACTTAGTCCAAGATATGCCAGTCCATTCCAAATTCTAGGGAGGATTGGTGAAACAACATATAGATTGGAGCTCCCAATGGATTTTACTGATGCTCATGATGTGTTTCATGTTTCCATGCTGAGAAGATACATCCGGGACCCTTCACAGATTGTTAGTTATACTCAGAATGATTTGAAACCAGATATGTCCATGCCAAGAATATCCAGTGTTGATTACAAGATGGAGAACACATAGGCTAAGAAATAAAGATATTGACTTGGTAAAAATCAGATGGGAAAATAGGCAGGGAGGTGAAGACACCTAGGAATTGGCATATGAGATGTACAGAACGTATTCATACTTGTTTGAGTAAGATTTTAATTCTTTACATGATAGTCTTATTTGTGATGAATTGCTGTTGAGGTTTCTTTCTGAATTTCAAGGATGAAATTTCTTTTAGGTGATAGTAATGTAATAGCCTGACCGTTCGGATCATAGCTTAAAGGGTTTGGTGGCCAATGTGTGGCCTATTGGTTGTGTTTGGTTGTGTGTAGCAGGTGTGTGAGGCTAGGGGTTGGAAAATATGACCCCAACAGACCTCTAGCACACCCTTTAAGAATGTGACCAACACATGTGTCGTGATTCGGAATGAACGTGACCACCTGCTATGTTGTGATTCAATTACCGCTTTCCATGGGCGCAGCTACATGTGCACCGCGTGGCGCATGCAAGGGCATCGCGGCTTAATTGCGACGGTGGGGTACATCACGTTTTAAACACGATGGCCCAATACATCGTGATTTATCCTGTGATGTGTTTTGGCTCCGAGCCTTGGCCAAAAAGTGCAAGATGCACTGTTCGGTTGAAGGAAGAGCTCTGTGGAGATCTATCCAGCAATTTAGGGTTCGTGGGGTGTTGTTCCGCGTGTTTTCAGCACAAGGAGGTGCTTCGGAGCGCGTGAAATGCCAAGGCAGCGTTGTTTTCATGTTCTTCGTGTTGGTAGGGGACTTTCTCCTTATTTGATTGTGTGAATTAGGTTTAAAGTGTAGAATTGCTTATATTCAATAGCAAGCATGCTTAGGGTATTGTGTGGATGGTTGTATGTGCGTTCTACTTTAGGTAATGGATGTATAAATGGATCCTCAGAGGAGAAGATCATGTTTTCGCTCTTCGGCTTGAAAGGTGATGGACCCAGATGTCGTGTTTTCATCGCGACTGTAGACACGAGATTTGGCCCATCCTCGCGTAGGTCCATGGCCCATTAAGAGTTGTTTGACTCCTTGTTGACTCGCCTCAGATCCCATGTTAACGTCAACATCGATTGCCGCTTACCACATGTTGATGGCATAGTCCCTTGATGTTTACTCACGTTGATGTCAACATAGTGTGACGTCTACATGAAGTTGATGGCAACATCGATTGATGTTAACTTGGGTTTACCTATTCTATGGAACTGTCTGGGTATCTCGCCCACTTCCGCCCCTACCTCAGCCATGCCATGTATGGGACTCTTCCTAAAGGGCAAATGGGCCACCTTGGCACCCCCTTGACCCAGTAAAAGTCCCATGTGGCCTCCCCCCATTGGCCAACACTTTCTACAAGGATTGCCACTTGTGCAAGTGTGTTTTCTCACACTTGAGCATCCAATGATCCCTAGCTCCACCCCCACTGCCTATATATGAAGCCCCTTGGCCTTCTTAGGCGCGCAGGGGGTGGGGGGGGGGGGAGATGCTGGACGAGACTAAGCTTTAGTGTTTTGAGAGAAGAGAGAGAAAGAGTCTTTTGAGCCTTAAGAGCTTCCACACTTCCTTCCTTTCTATCTCTCACCATCCAGAGCATCTAGGAGGCCTCACTTTGAGCTAGAGCAGCCTACTAAGCAGCCACAAGAGCCTTCAACAGGGACCATCTCCCTCCCCTTCCTCCTTCCTTTTCTTTTGTCTTTTAATATTGCATGTTAGTTACTCCTCATACACACACACCGAGCACGTAGTGCACACTCTCACACACCTAAAAGGGGTTTTCCAAACCAAAAACGGAAAGAAGAAGGGTGGTCATAACATTTGACCACCCCTCTTCTCAAACCTGCAACTGGTACGGGGCTCACCTTTTGGGGTCATTTTCCTTTACTTCTGAGCACTTACTACACTGTCTTAGAGTCTTATGGAGTTTTTTGGTCACAGGTATACCTTCAACAATGCTGTAAAGCTTCTTCTTTTTGGCCGACCGAAGGGAAGAAATTCGACATCCTCATCACCAACCGCTCATGAGGTCACATCGTCGGCGTGATCTGGACACACCCTTGGGCATAGGTAAGGCCCTGGCGATCACAACTTGCTCATTTGCTTACTAGTTTCTCAGTTTCCTCCTCTTCTTTATTTGGTCAACTCGGTCAAATGAGGGTCAACGCGAAGAGAGGAAGACAGGATGAAGCTAGCACACATCCTCGCTGAGAGCACGCGTGGGTGGCCTCCTTCATCCAAAACAAAATGTCTACAGCTCTCTTCTGGTGATCACAGTGGGACCGGCATTGCTCACCACTGTTGGTGAAGGTTTTAGTCTGCGCACAGGTAGACGTCAATTGTTGTTGACGTCTACCCAGGTAAACGTCCAAATCCTATGTCATTTAGCTTTAGTTAACGTCCATTTCTTGTGCCGTCAACCTTCTTTTAACATCCATCGTTCTTGCCGTCTACCTGCTTCTGAAGAACTCGACGTCACCTATGTTGCCGTTTACTTTCACAGAAGCTGTTTCTGTCTGATTTTCCCTTCTGTTTTCCTTTTGCTTTCTTGTTCTATGATATTTGTTGGTCCTGAGTCACGAGGTGGGTCTCTTTTCTCTTATGTTCTAGCCTCCCCGCACAGTTTAGGATAACCCCCTTCTTGATTTACAATATTTTACTCGGGGATTCCCTCTCAGGTAAATCAGATTGGTTTCAAGAAGAACTCCATAAGTCCCTAAATTCCATGGATTCCCTCACGGTATGTGGTAGGAGCACCTTCAATCCCCCAGTTAGCTAGCCCATTCACCCAGTTTTGAGTGAGAGGTGAGAAAAATTGGTCTTCACAAGTTGAGTTAACACACGTGTAGCGGTCCTCGTCGTTCAAACCCGTTAACCTAATAACGAGCTTGACCCGACTCCGCCTCCCGCGAACGAGCCGTAGCCTCGCAAGGGATACCATTCACAAGTTCGTAAAAATATAAAGCAAACAGCTCAAAATATATATAAGATTGTCATCTCACAAATATTTACATGAAATATACATAGCCATTTTCTCAACTGTAAGCAGACACAAGTACAACAACGACCTGGGGCATACCCTGATGTGTACAAAGAAAAAAGATTACACTGCTGGTGGTGCTGACCCAACTATGCTACGGTGCGGCTCCGAACTAGAAGAGGGGCGAGAAGCCTCCTGCTCTCCCTCACCTGAAAGAAATAGGGGTGAGCATCACGAGTCACTGTCTCAGTAGGGAAACTCCCCCAAAAGCCGAACAAAACCAAACTCACGAGTAAAGAAGTAGGAAGCTACGCTAGCAATTTATAGAACTATCCACACAGGATATTAAAGCTGTAAACACTACTTACCGCATGCCATTAATAGAAATCAGCCTTTAATAAATAAACGGAAAACCTCGCTAGGTGTATGTGCTAAAGTAGGAAAACGTCACACTCGAGTCACGATGACTGGTTCGCGACACCAGCAACTGACCCGGACAAACCACACATGACTACCTCTCAGTCTCGCAGCCATGGGCGAAAGGTCCAGATGCCACTCCACTAGAACAAGCTAAGAAGCTGCGGAGACCAACCAACACCACTCCTGCAGACCATACTGCTGCAGGCCCATGCCTGGCACCTTTAGGGACTCCGGCCCGAGCTCCCTAAAGTGAGGCACTGGAAAACAGGACTAGATAGAGCCCAGCACATCTACTGGTGTCCGTAACCCCCAACCATGAGCGCGATGTAAGTGACAGAACACAAACTCTCACAAGTCGCTGTCCCACTGCCGTCTTTCCCTCAGCCGGACGTACAACTCTACACAAGAGTGAGGGTGTCCAAGGAGATGACACAGACCACTACGGTACACAAGTACCGAGACAAGCCCCGAGCACTAACGTGCCTGGCTCACATAAAACCTGGGCCCTCAACAGAAGAGGTAACCACGGTAGGCATCGTACTACTCGCCACACACACACAAACCACGTGAACACCACTCAAACCATGTGAACAACACGTTCCTCAAACACCACAAGTGCTAATGCACCGCTTACCATTGCCATGCATAATAAACAATGATAATCCAATAATCCCACAACCATGCATAAGCTCATTTCCATCGGAACCCTTAACGCGACAGGGTCCTCTGTCGCCTTTAGAACACAGCACCTCGATATGTCACGTTCAGAAGCAGAATGCGACGGGTCGAGTTGTCGCATTCTGAACGCGACACCCAGGTCTGTCGCCTTCACAGATAGAACCCTAAAACTGGGAACCCATCCCTGGATTCCCCATGCAAACCATATAAAATGCCATAACAATCAATTTTTCATGTTCTACACAATGCCCTAAAATGATATCTAGCATTTATAATGCAAACAACAAGCTACACATGCTAAACCAAGCATCTACAGCATGAAACAAGGTGGAATCTCCCTACCTTCACGAAGAACGGCGATACCCTGACATTTCCCCCGCTCTGTAGCATGTCCTCGCGGTGAGACCATGCCAAAAACAACACAAAAACGTCGAATCTTCCAAATTCCATGCGAAAACTCCTCCCCCTAGCCAAACAAAGCTTGATGGGCTCTATCTAGCCAACCTAGGTTAAGAGCATTTCGTAGTGGAGAACGCGATGCACCCTGCCGTCGCGACCTGAATGCAACGGAGAAGGCTGTCACCTTCTCATGGACGACGTCAACAGGCCTCCCAGCGCGCGCCACGTGGCAGACATGCGGACGAAGACCCACTTACGGCGATAACCAAAACGCGACACCCAGGGCTGTCGCGTTGAGAACGCGACGCCTAGCCCTGTCCCGTTCATAGACAGTGAACCGATGGGTGTTTTGGACCCAATCTGTTGGCCCACAAAGCCCCACAACCTACCTAAACACCTGTAACACACACCAAGGGCCACACACTGGCCTCCACAACCACTGAGCCATGATCCGAACGGTCAATATGCTACAACACAACTGCAACATTTAAAAGATTTTGGGGCATTGTTTGACAACATTGTTTTTGTAGAAATCCATATTTTTACTAATAACTGTGTAGTTAATTGACTTAATCATCTTAAAATCAATATGTTGTGTGCTAATAGAATCTTGGTTGAATTCTGATAGCATGTCTAACAATCCTGCTTTTGAATACGATGACAATTTGAATGATGAATTTGTTGGAATGGTTAATTCTAACATTCAGCCTGAGGAATCAGTCCAGTCATCCTCTCAAGCTGATAATGAAGAGGTGAGTTTAAGGGTCAATCCCACTTATGCATGAGAGGCCCAAAATGACCCTGAACTCTCCCAACTTCTGTCCCGCTATTCTCCCGAGGATATCATTTCTATGCTCTCCAAACATACAGTTCGGGTGAGAGCGTCCATCTCTTCACCTTCTCCCTTTAGGGCCTCTCAATCGAAACCCATTCTGAGGCTTGTCACTCCATCTTGGGCCCCTATCCCCACTCTTTCCACCCCTCCCCCTGCACCAACTCACATTTCAACCCCTCCTTCCGTTGTCCACATTATGTCCAACCCACACCCCCCACTCAATCCGAATCCATCTCTAAATTCGAGATGGAGGGATTTCTTAGGAAACTTTTGGCTGAATCTTTGTTCCTATCTAAACCCCATTCCCTTCAAAACTACTGCAAGCTCCCGAACACCTACTTTCCCCCGGGTTTCAAGGCCCCTAAGTACCGCAAGTATGACGAGACCTCCAACCCTTAATTCCGTCTCGTCGGCTTTCTCATGGACTCTCATCGATGACTATATGATCAGGTCCTCATGGTTCACCTCTTCCAACAATCGTTAGAAGGGGAAGCCTTGAGGTGGTTCACTTCCCTACCTGCATCCGATCTTCTTAACTTCGACATCATCTCCGAATGCTTCATCTCTCATTTTTCTTACATGGCCACCCAAGTCCCCACGCTCCCTGACATGGTGGCAGAAAATATGAGGCCAGAGGAAGACTTTGTCACCTTTGCCAACCGTTGGAGATCCATGGCTTCGAGGGCCAACCTCCCCATTTCGGAGTCCCAAACCATCACCATGATTGTGAACAACACCACTCCATTGCTCAATTCCATCTTGATGCTTAGTGAGTTTCTCTCCTTTGCACATCTTTACAATTGACCTAGAGTGGTTCAGGCCTAAATCAAGGACTCCTCCCTTTGGCCATTCTTTGAACGGAAGCCCAATGGACGTAAGGCTCCTGCAGCATCTACCACCAAGGGGGTGACCATCAATGAGTCCATTAATGCATGTAGTCAACCATTAAGGCATCCTAACAAACCTTCCACCTTTACTTCAACCTCCAACCCCCATCAATTCCCATCACATCCCTCCAGGCCTTATTCAGTCGTTCGTCCACCTTTTGGCTACACTCGGCCGGGTCCCAAGAGATCCCATTATCCTGCTCTCCTAAATCCCTCGGGGACATTTCCTTTGCTCCCATGTCTTGTGATGCCATCCAACTTCTGCCACAGAAGGAAGGTGTGCATCCTAGGGCTGACACCTCAAAGTATTGTCCTTATTATAGGGCCCCCGTCATGAAATCCATAATTGTTTTACCTTCCGTGACTGGGTATATGACATAAATGATCAGGGTATAATCAATTGGGATGATGTCAAGGTAGCCATTGCTAAGTCCAGACTGACAAGAAGGGATCTAGGTATAGTTTAGAACCCCCTCCCCAACCACCAAAAAAACAACAACCCGTCCACCTCTATGTCTCAGGAGAAGGTGAACACCATGACACATCTAGGACCTTGGGTTGTGAGAGGAGAACAACATTGGGGGGTGGAAGGTTTTGAAGAATGGTACCCATGTCCCTTGGTAGAATCACAAGAGCGTTCCACCACTGTTGACGCCATTTTGGATGAGCGGGCCCTCAGTGCTTATCAGACCCGCTTGCCAGGATGCTCAGTCTGTTCCCAGTCCATCTACCCATGAGTCACCCATCTTTGGCTCCCAACCCCTCCAGATCATATTCCCAAGGTCTCAAGAGAGCCTCAATGTCACCCTCTAGAACCGCATAGTTCCTCCGCTCACATAGCCATCACATGATGAGGAAGATAGTGGACCACCGACGCCAGTTAGCACTGAGTATGATATCCATTAGCACTTGGACAAGACTCCTACAAGGGTTTCTATCTTGGAATTGATTCGAAGATCTCCATCTCGTCAGTCCACTCTCCTCTAATTCCTCCAGAAGATCATGGTCAATGATGACCTTCTTGCAAGCGGGGTTACCCATTGTAATGACCCGACCTCCCGGACCCCTGCCAGGGACCCCAAAGTTTATGTCGCCACCAACGGATATGAAGATCTAGAAGGCTTAGAAGAAATAGTCTAGTGAGATATGTACTGAATTTAAATAACTATAACAATATAACAATTGTAGCGGTCCTCGTCGTTCAAACCCATTAATCTGATAATGAGCCTGATCCGACTCCGCCTCCCGCGATCGGGCCAAAGCCTCGCAAGGGATACCATTCACAAGTCCGTAGAATTATAAAGAAATCTGCTCAAATATATATAATTTTCATCTCACAAATATTTACATGAAATATACATAATCGTTTCTCAACAGTAACCAGACACAACTACAACAACAACCTGGGGCATACCCCGACGTGTACAAAGTAAGAAAATTACACTACTGGAGGTGCAGACCCAACTCCGCTACGACGCTGCTCAGAACTAGACGAAGGGCGAGAAGCCTCATGCTCTCCCTCACCTGAAAGGAGTAGGGGTGAGCCTCACAAGTCACTGGCTCAGTAGGGAAACTCCCACAGAAATCGAGCAAAACCAAACTCACAAGTAGCAAAGCAGGAAGCTACACTAGCAATTTATATAACTAATTAAACATGATAATAAAGCTGTAAATGCCACATACCATATGCTATTAACTGAGTCAACTTTAATAAATAAACGGGAAACCACAACCAAGTGTACGTGCTAAAGTAGGAAAATGCCACACTCGGGCCACGAAGACTAGTTCGCGACACCAGCTACTGATTCAGACAAACTACATAGGACTACCTCTCAGTCTCACAGCCACAGACTAAAGGTCCAGCTGCCGCTCCACTAGAATAAGTCAAGAAACTCTGGAGACCAGCCAACACCACTCCTGCGGCCACACTGCCGCAAGCCCATGCTTGGCACCTTTAGGGACTCCAGCCCGAGCTCCCTAAAGTGAGGCACTAGAAAATAGGACTATTTGTGGCCCAGTACATCTACTGGTGTCCGTAACCCCAACCACGAGGGCACTACAAGCGACAAACACAAACTCTCACAAGTTGTTGTCCCACTGCCGTCTTTCCCTCAGCCGGACGCACAACTCTACACAAGAGTGAGGGTGTCCAAGAAGACGACACAGACCTCGACGATACACAAGTACCGGGATAAGCCCCGAGCATCACGTGCCTGGCTCACACAAAACCTGGGGCTCCCAACTAAAGAGGTAACCATGGTAGGCATCGTACTACTCGCCACGCACACACAAACCATGTGCACACTGCTCAAACCATGTGAACACCGCATCAACCACGTAAACTACACACTCCTCGAGCACTACAGGTGCCAGTGCACCACTTACCATTACCATACACAACATAAAATGATAATTTGATAACGACATAACCATGCATAAGCATTCAGCCCTCGGGACCTTTAACGCGACAGGGTCCTCCGACACCTTCTAAACGTGACACCTCGATATGTCGCGTTCAGAAGCAGAATGCGACGGGTCGGGCTATCATATTCAGAACGCGACACCGGGGTCCGTCGCCTTCACAGGCGAAACCCTAATCTACGAACCTCTCTTCAGATTTCCCATGCAAACCATGTAAATCACCAAAACTATCAATTAATCATGATCTATACGATGCCCTAGCATGATATCTAGCATCTATAAAGCCATTAACAAGCCACACATGCATCACACACAATCCGCAACGTAAAACGGGGTAGAATCTCCCTACCTTCGCGAAGAACGGTGATGCCCCAGCGTTTCCCCTGCTCCGTACGATGTCCTCGCGGTGAGACCACGCCGAAAACAACCCCAAATCGTCAAATCGCCCAAAAAGCCGCAAAATCTCCTCCTCCTTGCCGAGCAGATCTTTCTGAGCTCTGTGCCACCAACCTTAGTTAAAAACATCTCACGGATGAGAACGCGACACTATATGCCATCGCGACCTGAACGCGACGGGGAAGGCCGTCGCCTTCTCATGGCCGACGTCAGCAAGCCGCCCAGTGTGCGACACGTGGAGGACATGCAGACGAAGGCTGCTCCGCGGGGGTGACCAGAATGCGACACCCAGGGCCGTCACATTCAGAACGCGATGCCCAGCCCTGTCGCGTTCACAGACAGTGAACTAGCGAGTGCTTTGGTCCTGAATTAACAAATTGCCGGCCCACAAAGCCCCAAAAACCTACGTAAACACCTGTAACACACACTAATGGGCCACACATTGGCCCAACAACAACTAAGCCACGATCCGAACAGTCGATACGCTACATTACTATCACCTAAAAGAAATTTCGTCCTCAAAATTTAGGAAGAAACTCGACACTAAAAATTTTAATCAAACAATCATGGTACTATCACCTAAAAGAATTAAAGGCTTACTCAAACAAGTATGGATACGCTTTCATCATTTCCTCGGCTAATTCCCACATATCTTCTCCGTTCTGCCTATTTTCCCGTTTGACTTTAACTAATTCAATTTCTTTATTTCTTAGCTTTTTGGGTTCTGAGGCCTATAATCTGCACTGGGTATTCTGGCATTGTCATATCTGGCTTCAGATCATCTCTTTGATAACTGACAACTTGAGAAGGATCTCGAATATATCTTCTAAACATGGAGACATGAAACACGTCATGTGCATCTGTGAAATCTGCTGGGAGATCTAATCTATAAGTTGTTTCACCAATACTTTCTATTATCCAAAATGGGCCAACAAATCTTGGACTTAATTTACCTTTCTTACTGAACCTGAGTACACCTTTGGTAGGGGAAACTTTTAGGAAAACATAATCTCTAACTTCAAACTGCAAAGGCCTGCGTCTGATGTCTGCATAACTCTTCTAGAGACTATGCGTTGTCTAAAGCTTTTCGTTAATAAATTTAACCATTTCTACACATTGCTGAATTAATTCCAGACCCATAACCTGTCTTTCACCTACTTCATGCCAATTCAATGGTGTCCTACACGGTCTGCCATATAATGCTTCATAGGGTGCCATTCCGATACTTTCATGATGACTGTTATTATAGGCAAATTCTACCATACCCAGGTGATGCTCCCATGTACCTCCCCATACTAGACAACAAGCTCTCAACATGTCTTCTATAGTCTGAATGGTTCTTTCTGTTTGCCCATTGTCTGTGGATGATAAGCTAAACTATACCTCAATTCTGTGCCAACCACTCTCTGCAAACTACTCCAGAAACCTGAAGTGAACCTGGGATCTCGATCTGAAACAATGGTGACGGGAATTCCATGTAATGGTACTATTCTTTCCACATATAACATAGCTAATCTATCCACTGACCATGACATACTTACTGGCAATAATCGACAAACCTTAGTCAATCTGTCTACAAAAACCCAAATACCATTATGACATGTTGTAACAACCCTCCTTATACCGGTTCGGTTACACCAACCCACATCGGTATAGTGAACACCGCTACAGTGGGACATCTACCCAACAAAATCGATAGACTGAAGTGTACACAAATATAACACATAACAGCGGAAAAGAAAGAGTCAAATGTAATTTCTTATTCCAACATCCACATTCTATTCACAGTGCATATAGAGGAAAAGAAAACTAAACATTTAATAACTGAGAGATGAAAATAAATACATTGTCCACATTGTATGAACTGAATTACAAAATTTTCCTTTATTACATACTATGAAAAATAAAAGGTACAATGCTGAAACTCCACAAGATCTCCTACTCCCGCTCAGAGTCGCTTCTGACTATCTCCTCGGATGAAGTAGAAATCTCTGCACCTGTACGCCGAAGCAAGAGTGAGTCCAAAAGACTCAGCAAGTAGCATCCACTCATATTAAACATACATACGCCACATGGGTTATTCACATTCTCATATCGCACGAGTATCACATAAGCATGTACTTGAATAAACTTTTAAAGAAAACCTAAACATGATTTCTACAACTTACCACACATGATAAATGACTTGTAACAAAATTTTAACAATTTAAAACCTATCACATGCTTTCTACACATTCTTCTACATGTTAATCTAAGTCTCACTTACTTACAGTTATAATCTAAGATCATAGTTAACTTGAACATGGAGTCTACACATATTACAAGAGATATTCCTAGCGTGGATTCTATCATCATTTTCACATCTATACACATGAATAGCTTGCTGTTTGACATGGATATGACACGTTCATATAATGAATTATCATCTTTACATGCTATTCTATTGATTTATAATCTCACATGATCATTTGCACAATTTACACATTCACTTTTCACATAAACACAAGTTCACACTTTATTATATGCCATGACACATAGTCCAAACCACCTCTAGAAGGACACACACTTGTCACATCACACACATATCTATCATCTAGGCAACACAATGATAGACCTTAGTTACTGCGCAGAACCGGGAGAAGCACTCTCCACCCTAACCAGCGGTACTTGTCTGCCTCCAGGATTTAATCCCAATGCCCATGGGATATCACACACTATGAACCTTCCCGTGGGGACTTTACCACAGTACAGTTCCTTAGCCCTCTAAGGTAGCAGTGTCACTCATTGGCACATTTACACATTTTTCTCAAATCTTTTAACACACAATGCACAATTTTAACAAATCCATTTCATTCTCACACATTTACATACTTCAGTATTAACTAGCATGGTACTACTGTTCTCAGTATTAAATAGATTCGAAAGAGGTCTAATCATGCTGAAATTAGCAGATTTTTTTAACAACCATATTAACATGTATTAATTGATCAATGCTCACATAAAACTAACATATGTAGTTACTGTCATCATTTCAGTACGAAAATTTAATCACAAACTTCTCACAGGCTACCCATCATGCATACCAAATTTCGCATTTTTCTGAATTACACACAAATTATGAAAATTCTAACAGTGGTATTATACAAGGTAAACATAGTCAACTAACATGGATTTTCATTATTCAGACCCACAACTCATTCTACACAAGGATATTGACAGTTCTAAACATATGTCAATTTCTAGGAATTTAACTGTTTCCACACTGTTTATCTGAATTTCTACTCTAATAAAACATGCTTATTGTTTTACCATTCAGAAAATGTAATAATTTATATAGATATCATAAATTTCCCAAATTCCTACAGCATGAATGAAACCCATAAACACTGTACATAAATTTTATGACACTTGGATTCCCACACAAATTGCATAAACGAAATTTTACAAGATCAAAACTGTCAGTCAGACATTTCAGAAATTCTAGTAATTGAAGCATTCCACAAAAATTCATAAAATCTCACAACATACTTCAACATAGATATTTACATATCATATAAAATTTACCATATATCCTCATGCGAAAATCCTAAAAATTAGATCATACAGGTCAAACATGCACACTGTTGCAGTCTGGCGAACTTGACGGCATAAAGGTGGCCGTCTATCACGTTAACGGCAAAAAAGATCGCCGCCAAATCAAGATCTTAACGGCAAGGGATCCCGCCATTAAGTTCCTGTCGGTGCAAAACACAGACTGCACGCAGAACTTGGTGAAATTAGGGATCCAGGACTCGAATAAAAATCCATAAAATACTTAAGACCTACTAGACATATGCATGAGTGATGTGAAAGGGTTACTTGCCTTTGATAAAATCCACAATCAACGAATTAAGCCGGAGAAGCCCTCCTCGGCCCGAGCCAAAGAGCCTTCAAAACTCCCTCGCTCCGGGTTCTGTGATGGTCTTTAGGGTCCACTGGGGTTGGGAAGATGATCCTTGATGTCCAGCCTTCCTTCCAGTCGCGGAAGATCATCGGATGAAGCCTTCAATCACCGAATTTCTGAGCTCAAAGATTGGGTTTTCGCACAAAGGACTAGGGTTTTGACTCAAGAGCCAAAAATGTTAGATCTGGCCGGAGATGGGGTGTTTTATAGAGCTAGGGTCGGAGATGTAATTGGGTAAGGCTGGGTTACCGTTGGAGAACGGTTACCATAACAAGGGGAAAAAATTTCGGGGGCATTTCCAGATCTGAAAACGCAGCAGATCTGGCATATTAACGTCAACATCACTGGCCGCCAGTATGGAGTTGGCGTCCATCGATATTGCCTCTGACTAACCATCAATGTCAACTCTTGTTGACGCCATCAGGTCGTCTGCACAGAACATAAAACTGCAGAAACTTTATGTACACTACACATGTATATATAAATATATATATACATATAATCTACAATGCACAAATTAAAATAATACTTATTCATGCAATGTAAACAAGTAAGTACTATGCACAATAAAATTTATACATTGATGGCATACATTTATACATACATAAGCAATCACCCAAAGATGAAAATCAAGGGCCTTACACCTGTTGAAGTCCTGGGCAAACCAACTACAAAATCCATGGCAATATCATCCCATTTCCACTATCGAATGGGTAACGGCTGCAATAGTCATCCTGGCCTCTCATGCTCTGCTTTTACTTGCTGACATACTGCACATCTTGGTATGAATTCTGCAATTTCTTTCTTCATGTAAGGCCACCAAAAATGCTTCTTCATATCTTGATACATTTTTGTGCTGCATGGATGGATAGTGTATCTAGACTTGTGAACTTCCTCTAACACTTTCTACCTGACCTCAGCATCCGCTGGCACATACAACTGACCCTTGAGTCTGACCACACTGTCATTATCAAGAGTCACCTCTTCCATTCTCACAATATCATCTAAACTGTGATCTGTCCTCTGTGCTTCTACTACTTGCCAATATAGAGAAGGTTCCATTGTACTGCTTGCTAATATTGCTCTCCGTTGACTATTTGGCATATATAATGAAGTCTCTACTACATCTTCATATAATTTCCATTCTCTGATCATAAGTTGATTCATAACTGCCTTTCTGCTCAATGCATCTGCCACCACATTTGTAACGACCCTCCTTATACCGATACGGATATACCATCCCACATCGATATAGAGAGCATCGCTACAGTGGGACATGTACCCAACACATGTACAACAGACTGAAACGTACACAAATATAACACATAACAGCGGAATAGAAAGAACTGGAAATAAATCTCTTATTCCATCATCCACATTTATACACAGTCTATATAGTACAAAGGAAACTAACTATTTCATAACTGAGAAATTTAACATATTACATTGTCCACCTCTTGCAAATATAATGAATTACATAACTCAATGTAATACAAATCTCCCTTTATTACATACTATGAAAGGAAATACAATGTCACTAGCTCCACAAGTAATCTCCTACTCCCGCTTTGAGTCACTCCTAATAGTCTCCTCAGAAGAGGTAGAGACACCTGCACCTGTACGCCGAAGCAACAGTGAGTCCAAAGACTCAGCAAGTAACTTCCATTCGCACTAAGCATACATAAATCACATGGCTAATTGCATTTTTCATAACACAACTATTAGGTATAGCATGGATCAGTTAATTAGCTAAAGGAAAAACCTAAACATGATAATTCTACATTTACAACACATGATACCTGATTTATATTTTAATTCACAAAATTTAAATCTATCACATGCTTTCTACGCATTCTTTAACATGGAATCTAATTTCACATTTCATCACATGTATGTTGCCACATAATAGCAATTAAGCATAGAGTTTACATTAAAAGGAAAAGACATTCCTAGCATGACTTCTATGCAAAATTTCATATTCATATCACATTTCTAAACTTAGTTAGCTTGTTGTTTTACATGAAATTTACACATTCATATCAGAAAATACATGCTCTCATATCACATTTACATATCTACATGTTCGGTTACTCATTTACATAATTTCACATTCACTTTTCACATAACCACAAATTCACATTATTAACATTTATATGCCGTGACACATAGTCCAAACCACCTATAAAAGGACACACACTTATCACATCACATATTAATCTATCACATAGGCATTTCAGTGATAAATCTTAGTTAACTGCGCAGAACCGGGAGAAGCCCTCTCCACCCTAACCAGCGGTACTTGTCCGCCTTTAGGATTTTATCCAAATGCCCATGGGATTTCACACACATATGAACCTTCCTGTAGGGACTTTACTACGGTACAGTTCCACATCCCTCTAAGGTAGCAGTGTCACCCATTGACACATTTACACATTTTCTCAATTTTTTACACACTTAATGGACAACTTAACACATTTGCTTTATGTTCACACATACACACATTGTAGGATCACCTAGCATGGTACTACTATTTTCAGGGTTAAACAAACACCATTTACAACTAATCCTAATCATGCGGTAATTATTTAATTTATCACAATTTACATTAAGCATGCTTAAATTGGCCATTCTATCATGAATTAGTGAAATCAGTATCCACTGTTGTTAGAATTACATAAAAAATTAACCACATACCATTTACAGGTTGAGCATCATGCATACCAAGTTTCATATTTTTCAGAGACATACACAAGTTATGGTAATTAAAACATGCATTCTGCCTATTTTAGCAAGTACTCAGTTAAACATGGTACACAGGGCCACATACATATTTCTCTATTCAAAAATCTATTTCCCACAGTCATGATATTATACACAATTTTCAAGAATTTATTTGACGTCATACTATTTTTTTGGAGTTTTAAAATCTATCATACATACTCACTGTTTTACAGTGCAGAAATTTTAATCATTTACACAGACAATAGTGAATCCCCAAATTTTTGTCGTATGATCTGACAACTATTAACATTGTACAGAAATTCTATGACCTTCAAATTCCACGTGAATCACATAAACAGAAATTTTCAAGGTTAAAAACCTGCTTGACATGCATTTCAGAAATTCAGATAAATAAGGTATTCCATAGAAATTCATAAAATTTTCACAGCATGATCCCATGAGTATATTACATAGCATATAACGTTTACATTATATCCTCATGCGCAGAAAATCGAAAAAAATAGCTTCTATAGGGCAGAAGACTACACTGTCTCTGCCTAAGAACTCAACGGCAAGGATATGGCCATTAATCAGGTTAACGTCAACATCGTGCGCCGCCAGCTTAGGATCTTAACGGCAAGAGATCATGTCGTTAAGTTCCTATCTATGCAAAACGCAGACTGAACACAACAGATCGATTGAAGGGGGTTCCAGGACTCGAATAAATTCTGGAAAAATACTTAGGACCTACTAGACACATGTATGAGTAATGTGGACGGTTTACTTGCCTTATAAAAATCTACCACCGAAGATTTGTCTTGACGAAGCTCTCTTCGGCTAGAGCCAAAGAGCCACCAAATCTCCCTCAATCCGACTTCTGTGTCGATGCAGACTGCCACCTAGTGTCGAAGAAGCCTTCCCAAACGTTTGGACTCCACTCCAGTCGTAGAAGATCGCCAGAAGGAGCCACCAATCGCCGGATCCACAGGTCCAAAGTTTAGGGTTCGTACAGAGAAACTAAGGTTTTCTCAAGAGAGCAAAAAGGGACCCTTTCTCAACGAAGAGAGGGGTTTTATAAGGTCAAGGGTTCGGGGACTTGATAAGGTACGGGTTGTAGCCGTTGGACGACGATTTCTAAAACAAAGAGCAAGGAAATCGTGGGCATTTCTAGATCTGAAGCGCAACAGATCTGGGGTGGTTGACATCCATATCCTTGGCCGCCTGATTGGGGTTAGCGTCCATCGATGTGGACGCTAACTTGGGATTGGTGTCCACTCATGTTGACGCCTACTGGACACTCGGCTAGAACTCAAAAACTGCAGAAAACTATATTTACACAATACAACTACATGCCATTTACCATACATACTTTAAAATAATATTTATATAATGTAAATACATAACATACACAACCAAATATACATATATGTACAACACTGGATGGCACCCAAAGATCTGACTCTCGGTAATGGGATCTTCTGCAGGTTTAAATTTTATCCTCACTCCCAACCAACACTTTAGGAGGATCATGGAGTCATAGAGTGGACCCCCCGTAGCCGTAGAGGTGAGACCTGCATAGAGGTAGGCTAGCACTGCATGAGAGAGGGAAAGTCCCCGCCATACCCCACTAATGGCACTCAAGCTTGAGTAGTCTATGAGGTGATCTCCTGATGGGAAAAGCACTACCCTGCACAAGCATATGGCCACGACTTTGGCTATCTCCTGGTAGTTCCCGCACTTGTTCTTGTAGTGAGATATGACCCACTTAGACAATGGGACTAGGTGAACGTGTTGTGGGCTAATCATGGTATAGACATCCCTGGGATCCATCATGAACTCACCTAGGATAAGCTTCGGGTTAATGGGCTCTACGGTGTAGCATATTTTGTGCTCATCTCTCTGTTTGGTCTTAGGTAAGGCCATGAACGCTTCCACTTCCTCAAGACGAACGGTGGTTTCAAATTTTGGGAAAAGGAAGGTATGGGTCTGTGGGTGCCATAGCTCAATCAAGGCGGTGATGCTATGCCAATCAAATGATATTTTGTGGTAGTTGTGGGCCGCTATCAACACCCCCCCAAACCCCACTCTCTCAAGAAATGGATCACATGCATGGGTAAGGCTTTGATCATAGGTGCAATCCATCTGAGTTTGGAATATCGGCGGGAGCCGGGGAAGAGCTAGAGAAGAAGAAAAAGAAAAGAGAAGGGAGGAGAAGGTGCCTTAATGAAGAAATTCAGAGTTGAAAATATAACTGAAAATTGAAAGATCAAGTTGCATACCTCTCTCACATCCCCATTGTTGCTTAGATGATTGGGGACGTCTGTCAGCCTCAAGATCTCGCTATAGGACGTCCGGGCGCGCTTGGGACCTCCATAGGTTTCCTCCTCACCCATGAGAGCACTTGGAACCCTCCTTATGGCCATTGAAGCTTGGAAGCTTGAAGAGAAGAAGAGAAGGGTGTGAGCTGCAAATTTGGGCCTCTCACCCCTTATTTATAGGCACCTAGGACTCCTATTCATGATGGGAGAGGGTTTAGAAGGGTTGATAGGAGTTAAACCCGGACTAGAAAGCTCTAGGAGTCCAAGTGGGAAGCAACATAGAGTTCTCGGGTGGCCTTTTGTGTTCAGGGTGCAAAACTTGTGATCGCGACGTATCGATACGTCGCCACCTGGTAGCGGCAGACTCATTGTCGCATTCACTTTAAGGTAGCGACGGTCACATTGTCACGTTCAATGTTTGAGTGTTGTTTGGCTAATTCCTTCACATTCACACGATCATTATTGCCACTTCAAGGTATGTTTGCACTTATGATTAATTCTTCCATTATTTTGCGTGCATTTTAAGTTTGTATCCTTTTATTTATTTGCTTTCTTTTATTGAAAATCCATAAAAATCAGAAAATGCAAGAAAATTCATAAAAATCAGAAAAATCAGAAAAGCATGTAAGTATTTCTAACCCTATCTCTGCATTACTATACGGTATTTATTCTATTATATCGTCTCGAGGACCGGTTGGTTCTCAGTGTGTTCAAGGAACTGAGTTCCCCTTCACCAAAAACAAGGATGATCTAAGTGCACACTGTTAATCGCTGGATAGGCCGTTAGATGGTATGACTTGAGGACGATGGATTCTATCGCACGCCGGGGATGCGAAGAGTCTTGACCTTTGCTCGTGTTGTCTATCAATATTATCCTTGAGTATTTGTTATTTTCTCCTTTTCTTTGCACTCTATTTTATGATTTCTTTTCTTTTAGCCCAGCATGCATCATTTAGTTTTTTGAGCTTCATCCTTCATGATTAGTTAAATCCAGCTTCTCAATGATGTTTCATTTGGATCCTCATTTCTTAGACAAGAATTTCATTCCATTCCGAATTTGAAAGTCCTCTTCGAGCTAGTTGCTCGGTCCAGTTTGCCAGTATGGTTGCTATTCAGGATTCCTCTCATCCCCATTCTTATGACAGTCATTCCTTTTCCCTCCGATCCGCTCATTAGCCACGAATTGCTCAAAGGCCAGAGTCGAATTGACCCGCCGGGCAGCACTATCCCCTAATGAACGAAACCTGCAAGCTAAAGATAGCCAGGGTACCTCTTGAATCAAGAGGTTGATCACTTCTTTTCTTTTGATCTTTGTTCATCCCAGATTCGAACCATCCTTGCACTCTATCTCCTAGCCATGTTCGAAGATCGCCGGAAAATTCTTGCTGCTTATTCGTTCAGAATGGGTGTCTCTTTACCTTGATGCCCACTTTTCATCTCGTTCCTCTTCACTCCACTACATCATCATTTCATGCCATCTCCACTTCACTATCGCTCTACTCCCTTGTAAAGCAGGAATCAAGGAGGGGCAATCAGTAGACACCCATTTCTAGCCCATAAGTCGAGCCAAATTCCTTGTCACATCATTGATGCCCCATGTTGGCTCATCATCGTCAAGCTGGCTTTATCCGATCATGGTATTATTTTCTATTATTTCATCGCTCTGGTGGGTTCTTCATTGTCAAATCAACCACTCTTCATCATTGTCTTGTAGCTCTCTGGGTTAGGAGTCCAACGCTTCGAGCTATACGCCAATCAGATACCCGTGCAAGGAGATAGGGTACTTTGCATGGCCGTATGCTGAAAGATCTTGAAGGTGATAGGTTTTCTGTCGTGTTCTTGTTCATAAAGACGACGACTTTGTTGTCGCTATCTGGCCTTGTAACGATTTGCTTCATGTTAAAATCAATCTCCTTCAGAAGGCGACGCCTCGATATGTTGCGTTCTTAATTGGCATTTTTATTCCTTAAAAAATTGCAAAAAAACTTCAAAACCTTTCCTTGTAAGGAAGGCAACGTATCGAGGCGTCGCTATCTGGTAGCAACCATGAACCCGTCGCGTTCTGGTTTCCATGCAACGTACCCTTTCCGAGCATGACTTGGACACTTGCTATTAATGAATAATCCGAGTTTTGATTAACCTAGAAACGTCCAAATCTTTCCAAATTTTGAGGAGATCTTCTTTAATGCTTCCTTTCCGAAGTCCAATTCCCTTTGCATGAGCATACTTTCCCAAACTCAGACTCTTGCCTATTATTCTCCTCCCAGCCCATTCAGGAATAATGGCTTATAAATCTCCCCATACAACATCGTTTAGGCAAGGTCAGCTGTTGTGTCTTCATCTTCCAGAGAGCTCCAACTTCTCAGAAGAGCTCTTCGTCTCCAAACGACTAGGGAGGGCCCCCCAGGGCATTTTCTCCCTGCCTATGCTTACTCTCTCCCTTTTCTTTCAGTTTTCTCTTCATCCATGCATGCATAGATTTGTTTTTCTATAGTCATGCATTAGCACACTCAACACACCGATTTTAAACACCCAAAGGGGTTAAAACCCCATCCCACGTGAGTTCCCTCCAATTAGCTCATGTTTATTCATTTTTTTTGGGATAGATTCTTCATAAATGAGTTCTCTAATGGGTTTTCCTTTGTTTTGATGTTCTTGGCAGGGTTCAGAAGACAGTAGTAGCACGAGGCTCTTGCCCCTTGGCCGGCTGAGGAGTAGGAAGAGAAAGAACCGACGGTCCTTTGAAGTAGAAGGCGACCAGCTGGGTGTCGCGGCCTGAAAAGGCGACAGGTCATCCGGCGACAGGTCATCCGGCGCGTTAAGGTACAAAGAAGGCAACGTCTCCATCGTTGCGTTCTTAGGGTTAGGTACACTTTCTGCAATCTTTTCCCATTTCCAAGGCAGTTAGCAAGTGTTCTTTCGTATATTTGTTTTGCAACTGCTTTGGTGGCGATCACGGTCCTGTTTTCCTTATTTTAATTATCATTTTGGGGAGCAAATCCCGTGATTACAGTGATTTCTCAAAGTTTGCAATGTGATCCTTAAGTGTGCTGCATGCTCCTCTTCTGATGTTGAATACACCAGTATATCATCAATAAAAACCACAATAAATTGATCCAGGTACATGTGAAATATCATGTTCATTAAATTCGTGAATGTTGCTGGCACATTAGTCAATCCAAATGGCATAACGACAAACTCATAATGCCCATATCTGGTTCTGAAGACTGTCTTGTCTATGTCTTCTTCCTTGATTCTGAGCTGATGATATCCTGACCTCAAATCAATCTTGGAAAATACATTGGCTGAGTGGAGTTGATCAAACAAATCATCTATCCTGGGGAGTGGATACTTATTCTTAATTGTAACCTTGTTCAGTTGCCTGTAATCAATACACATTCTCAAACTGCCATCCTTCTTTCTGACAAACAATACTGGTGCTCCCCATGGCGAATGACTGGGTTTGATAAAACCCTTCTCCAATAATTCTTGTAACTATTTCTTTAATTCCTTCAACTATGTCGGTGCCATTCTATAAGGTGAATTTGAAATCAGCATACTGCCTGGCTGTAACTCAATTGTGAAATCCACCTCCCTGTGTGGAGCTAACCCCGACAAATCTTCTGAAAATACGTCTGCAAATTCTCTAACTACCGATACTGAATCTACAGACTTATTGGACTCAACTAAACTAACTAAAGCAAGGTACGCTACACATCCTGCATTAATCAACCTTCTAGATCTAAGTGCAAAAATAATAAACTTAGGAGTGTAAAAGGGCATACCTTGAAACTCAAACACTGCTTCACCAGGCCTGCAGAATCTGACTCTCTTCTTTCTACAATCTACTAATGCCCCATAAGCTTCTAACCAATCCATCCCCAAAATCACATCATAATCCTTTAATGACAAAGCATAAAACCTTGCTGGAAACTGGTTCCCCTGAATCATTATCGGGACCTCATTTAAAACATGAAGTAAGCATGAAACCTCCTATGGGAACCTCTACAACTAACTCTCACTGCCTTTCTTCTAAAGGATATACCATGCTATCCATTAAATCCTCGGAAATAAACGAATGCGAAGCACCCGGATCAATCAACACTCTAGCAGAAAAATCAAAGAGAGCTAATATACCTTCAATTAGGCTGGATGCTTCCGCTTGAGCTCTGGTGACTGTCATAACTCGACCTCATCCTCCTCTCTGATATGGTGCACCTCATCCTCGCTCTACTGGCTGCTGCTGCTGTGTCCCTCTACCATAAGTGTATTCCCAAAGAAGCGGACAATTTCTAGCTAAATGTCCTGGATGCCCATAATTATACACACCAAAGACCTAGAAAAGCCTTGGGCTGACCTATCGTACTCTGCTGCGACTCCTCCGGTGCTGGCCTGACACCTCGTCCCTGCTGAAAACCCGGCTGAAAGCCCTGCTGTCTGCCACCTCCTCGTCCTCTAAACATCTTCTTTATTTTTCCACACCACTTTGCAAACCCTGATGATGACGGTGCTCCTGAGGGTGCCTTACCCTTACTGATACCTACAGATTGCTATGAAAGCCGAAAGCTACCTCTCCCTGCTCCTCCGGACTGCCTAGCCTACACAGTTCTCTCTAAAATTGCTGCTCTCTGTGCTACTTCTTCCACTGTTCTACACATCAAGGGAATGACTGCATCCTGAAACTCTGGTCGCAATCCTTGAATAAAATATTCCACCATCATAATGTTATCAGTAACTACATATGGAGCATGCCTACTCAATGCCATGAACCTCATCTGATATTCTAGCACCGATAGGTTCCCTTGCTGTAATGTCCAGAACTGATCCCTCTTCACCTGCTGTATCTGAACTGGAAAGAAAGTATCATTGAAAACCGTCAAAAACTCTGGCCAGGTGATGGTGTCCTCTGTCCTTCCCACAAATATTGTTTGCATCTTCAATCTCCACCATTCTTGTGCAAATCCACGCAACTGATAGGTAGCTAGCAACACCCTATCAGCCTGTGAACACCTCATAATAACAAAAAATCTCTCTATTTCATGCACCCAATGCTCTGCTGTATCGGGATTTGAACCTCCTGAATATGTGGGTGGCTGCAACCACAAAAATCTCTCCACTAATGATGTAGGCTCCTCCACACTAACTGTCCATGCTGGTACTCCAGGAGGTATAGGTAGAACAGGTGGTACCTCAACTACTGGTGGTGGTGGGAGTGGTGCCACTGGTACTGCCTCCTCCACTGTCGGGGGTACCACTGCGGCTGGCTATATAGGTGCCTGATGATCCAATCTAGTACGAATCTTTGTAAGGCTCTCCCATATCCTTTCGATCATCTAATGCATAGTCTCCTTGGGTTCATCTCCACCACTTCACCAATCTCTCCTATCTGCCATTTCTAATCCTGCACAAATGTCATTCCAACCACACAACACGCAACAAATCAATACAGAAACCAGGGTCAACTACCAGCAGTGGGCTAAAGTAGAAAACAGGCTATGTAAATTTCTGATTCCTTTATATTCACATGGGCCTTGCTCTGATACCAACTGTAGCGGTCCTCCCGCGATCGGGCCAAAAAGCCTTGCAAGGGATGCCATTCACAAGTCCGTAGAATTATAAAGAAATCTGCTCAAATATATATAAGATTTCCATCTCACAAATATTTACATGAAATATACATAGCCGTTTCTCAACAAGAACTAGACACAACTACAACAACAGCCTGGGGCATACCCCGACGTGCACAAAGTAAGAAAATTACACTACTAGAGGTGCAGACTCAACTCCGCTACGACGCTGCTCAGAACTAGACGAAGAGCGAGAAGCCTCCTGCTCTCCCTTACATAAAAGGAATAGGGGTGAGCCTCACAAGTCATTGGCTCAGTAGGGAAACTCCCCCAGAAACCGAGCGAAACCAAACTCACAAGTAGCAAAGCAGGAAGCTACGCTAGCAATTTATATAACTAATTAAACAAGATAATGAAGTTGTAAATGCCACTTACCATATGTTATTAACTGAGTCAACTTTAATAAATAAACGGCAAACCACAACCAAGTGTACGTGCTAAAGTAGGAAAACACCACACTCGGGCCATGAAGATTGGTTCGCGACACTAGCTACTGACCCAGACAAACCACACAGGACTACCTCTCAGTCTCACAGCCGCGGACTAAAGGTTCAGCTGCCGCTCCACTGGAACAAGTCAAGAAACTGTAGAGACCAACCAATACCACTTCTACAGCCACACTGCCATAGGCCCATGCCTGGCACTTTCAGGGACTCTAACCCGAGCTCCCTAAAGTGAGGCACTGGAAAACAGGACTAGCTGGGGCCCAGTACGTCTATTGGTGTCCGTAACCCCCAACCACGAGGGCGCTACAAGCGACAAACACAAACTCTCACAGGTCGCTGTCTCACTGTTGTCTTTCCCTCAGCCAGATGTACAACTCTACACAAGCGTGAGGGTGTCTAGGAAGACGACACAGACCTCGACGGTACACAAGTACCGGGACAAGCCCCAAGTACTCACGTGCCTGGCTCACACAAAACCTGGGGCTCCCAACTGAAGAGGTAACCACGGTAGGCGTCATACTACTCGCCACGCACACACAAACCATGTGCACACTGCTCAAACCTCATGAACACCGCATCAACCACGTAAACTACACACTCCTCGAGCACTACAGGTGCCAATGCACCGCTTACCATTACCATACACAACATAAAACGATAATCCGATAACGACATAAGCATTCAGCCCTCGGGACCTTTAACGCGATAGGTCCTCTGTTGCCTTCTAAATGCGACACCTCGATACGTCGCATTCAGAAGCAGAATGCGACGGGTCGGGCGGTCGTGTTAAGAACGCGACACCCGGGTCCGTTGCCTTCATAGGCGAAACCCTAATTCGGGAACCTCTCTCTGGATTTCCTATGCAAACCATGTAAATCTCCCAAACTATCAATTAGTCATGCTCTATACGATCCCCTAGCATGATATCTAGCATCTATAAAGCCATTAACAAGCCACACATGCATCACACACAATCCGCAACGTAAAATGGGGTAGAATCTCCCTACCTTCATGAAGAACGTGAAGAACAACGATGCCCCGGCATTTCCCCTGCTCCGTACGACATCCTCGCGGCGAGACCACGCCGAAAACGACCCCAAATCGTCAAATCACCCAAAAAATCCGCAAAATCTCCTCCTCCTGGCCGAGCAGAGCTTTCTGAGCTCTGTCCGGTAAACCTTAGTTAAAAACATCTCATGGATGAGAATGCGACACTCTCTGCCGTCGTGACCTGAACGTGATAGGGAAGGTCGTCGCCTTCTCATGGCTGATGTCAGCAAGCCGCCCAGCGCGCGACATGCGGCGGACATGCATACGAAGGCTGCTCTGCGGCGGTGACCAGAACGCAACACCTAGGGCCGTTGTGTTCAGAACGTGACACCCACCCCGGTTGCGTTCACAAACAATGAACAAGCAGGTGCTTTGGGCCTAAATTAACAAATTGCCAACCCACAAAGCCCCGAAAACCTACGTAAACACCTGTAACACACACTAATGGGCCACACAACAGCCCAACAACCACTAAGCCATGATCCGAATGGTCGATACGCTACAACAATTATACAATGTGTCCCAAGTAAAAGCATAGGTACAAGAAGAAAGACGCAGTCCTTAAGGGGCATATCCTGAGAACTTGCAGAGCACAACTCTCAACTCACTCAGGTACAAGAGCTCACAACACTCGCTCTCACTGCTGCTGACAACACACGGCGCCACAGCCACCTCCGCAACCCATCCGACACCGAGCTCCTGCGATGACGAACCCCTAGCTGAAGGAAGTAGGGGGGTGAGCTTCGCGAACAAGGTCCAGTAAGGATTACCAGTCCCTCTCCAGCCAGTGCAACAGGAACTCCGAAAACATGAAACTACACTAGAAAGCTATAAAGCGAGGAACACCTACAGTAGGGTACTACAAAGCAGTGGAATAGAACAATGCAACACCACGACCACCAACCAAGGTCATGACACACACACGACTCCTGTAGAAACCAACAAAGTCGGGCACTGAGTGGAAGCAACCCTCTGCACACCCGCCGAGACCACGCAACAACCAAGTGAGAATGATGTCTCACCACAAGCACGGCCGCCTCAGACCTCCACAAGGTCGAGGGCCTACAAGCAGAACCACCCCGGACCCTGAACACACCACAAGGTTGGGAAACCACACAAACTGGTGCCACTATGGACTAGCACCAAGGAATGGGACTACGAAATCGAAAGAACACCAAGCGGAAACCACCAGAAGCACAATCCAACAAGGCCCACGGAAGCTAGACACGGCCAGGCTACAACCATCGTGCGAGCTAGGGAAACGAGTCACACTTGGAAATGTCGTGAGGAAACACCGTCACAACAACAGCAACCAAGCCACTGCCACTAATAGCCAAGAGTAGGACACACCAGCCACTCCCTCTACTCACTAGCCTGGCTCCTGCCTCTGCCTTCTCGGAAGAGTGAGATAGAGCCGCCACAGAAACACCACAACAAAACAACAACTGCAGCCTGGCCAAGCTATGGCCTCACGCCTGACCTCTCTACGTGGCTCCAGAACCAATGCAGGGCGAGGCAGTGAGAAGAAGGACTGACTAGCCTACGCCGGGATGAACTCTAGCCGACCTCGGTGTCCCAACCAACCAAGAGAGGTCTACAAATGACTTGGCGCCGCTGTCCAAACCTCGTTTTCCCCTCAGCTCCAAAGTCCGCCAACTCGGCTGCCAACTCGAGCACACTCGTAGCCCCAACGCTCCCTCAAAGGCTCCCGAGGATGGGGGTCTGAGGAAACAGAGACAACCTTTGAACGGGATAAGCCCTCAAGTGCCAAGCACCGGGCGAACAGGCAGGGCAAGCACAACAAGAACCACGTCGAACCGCTGGCTTGTAACCCACACAAACCTAGCAAACACGAGGCACGCACGGACCCTCGAGAGGGCCGTCAGCCAACCAAGGCACGCACGAGCAAGCCAGAACCTCGAAACACTAACAGAAGCATGGAAACCCCATCGTTCTGCTGATAATCGATTGACCGTTGGTCAATTGATTATTAGACAGACACGACCCTCCTGGCATCACCGCCAGGACACAGCCACGAAGGTGTCACCTTCGGTCACTGAACACAGCGAGGTAACCTGCCGCATTCCCCACCTGAAGGTCCTAAGGGCAAGCCAGCCCTGGGGCACACACCGACACCCCAACCGGAACCACGGAAACACCCGAGGCAACACAAGTACTGTCGCGTCCCCCTAGGCTGTCGCGACGAGATAGGGCACCGCGACTGTAATGCCCCGAAAATTTTAATTGTTAGAAAAATTTGAGTAATTTGATTGTTAAACATAACCACTATCATGAGATGTAATTAACTTTAATCTACGATTAATTGATAATAATTAATACTATTTCATTGTTGTACTTAGAGGTGCGCGCTCCGACAAGGCGACACCGGAATTCTATAACGAAAATGAAATCCGAGAACATCATAATTTCCAAAAAAAATGTATTGATAATAAAAATGTAAATATCCAAAATTGTTGATGTGCGGATTTCAAGGTTAAGCCGATTGTAACTATTTTTCGGGTAATTTTTGCTGGGCAAAAAAATAAATTCTAAAAATTTAACTAAATTTCCATAATTTGTAAAACCTTTTCATTAGCTTATGGTTGAAATTTCAACTTGTTTGAACATCATTTGGACATAGAAACATTGGGTTAAATGGGTCAACTAAATTATCACCTATTTATAGTAACTATTTTCTTGGATGAATAGTTGCTTACGTGTTGGAAGCTAAGTAAGCCATGTCACATGGATAGAAGACTTACACGTTTATGCCTCATGTGCAAGCTTTAAGGCTTGCATGGTAAACATGTAAGTTGTAAAAACCAAATGGTTTTTACAGCAACACATTGGGGGTTGACATGCCATCGTGCATGGAAATCTGGAGAGTTATAAAAACCACCCTTTACTTATCGTGCGAATTTTTCCACTTCTTGCACCTGCTCCTCTCTTGCTTCTTGCTGCTAGAGCTATTGTTGCTGGAGCTTTTGCTGCTTCTGCCGTAGGTGCTGCAGTGTTTGCTGTGATTCCAGTTGCTACTACTTGTACAACGGCACCTACTGTAGCTGCTACTTGTACAACGACACCTACTGTATGTAGACGAAAAATAGTCCACACCAATAACGTGTACGGATACACGTGAAAAAAGGTGATAAAACAAACAGTGGCCCTTCGGGTGATTAAAAGACAATAAAAGCAATAAAGACAAACCGTGATCGCCAGGCGCCGAGGGCGCCAAAAGAACGTCGTGTGGGGCGTAAAGAACGGGAGAGAAGGGATCTGTACCTTTCACCCATGGATCGTGCGGGATGTGTGGGGCAGGTTCTTTCCTCCTCCTTCCACCGGCTGGCCGGCGAAGGAGATTCAGCTTGGGTACCTGAAGAGAAAAGACAACAAAACAAGAAGTAAAAATGGATTAGAAGGCGTGTAGTAAAGAGGCCTTAAAAAAATGGAGACAAAAGACGTAAATGAAAAGAGGATAACGCACCTTTTGGTGGCTTTATAAACCCCTACAGACAAGTGTGTAGTGTGCATGCATGCAATGTGAAAATGAAAAGAAAATGTAAAGGACCACGTGGGGTCCGGAGGAAGGAAAAGTGGGGTGCTTCCACAAGGAGGCCGGACGGCGTGACGATGCTGTGGAGGGCAAACGAGAGGAGGAAGACGACGATCAGCCTCCGGATGTGCGTGCGATGGAGAGGAAGACGACAGCGTCAGGCCAGAGACGAGGAAGCATATGGCGTCGCGAGCAGGGCTCCACCGTAGGAGGATCCCCTCCCTTTCTCTCTCTAGAATCCCTCTCCCTCTCTCTAAAATCTCTCTCTTTCTCTCTCTAAAAACTCACTCTCTCTCTCTCTAAAACGCCCGACCAAAACCCAAATGAAAAGCCCCCCTCCTTCCAGGTGAAGCGCTGGCTGAGTTTTAAGGTTCTGGGTCAAAATCGCGTCCAGGACAGCCGCCGTGTTTAAAGAAGGTCGGTTTGATAAGCGCGAATTGCTGAATCGCCTTAAAATCGCGTCTAGTACACTGGACGCATTTTAGACTCGCATGGTTTCGAGGCAACCGACTCCCCTGCGCGCTGTCAGCCGACGGGATGTTGATGTGACTTTTCTGAATCGCGTCCAGTATAGTGGACGCCTTTTAATGTTCTTCCAAGAAACGCATTGATCGGAACGGATGTGAATAAAGAGATAGGTCGGTGACTGGTTTAGCGACGGAACATCGACAGAATAGCGACAGAAAGCTCATCAATCGCGTCCACCAAACCGACGCCTTTTAATGTTCTTCAAGAAATGCGGCGATCGAAGTGGTTGCGAATTTGAAAGGCTGTTTAGTGACAGAATATTTTGTCATCGTTAATCCGTCGCTGATTGGTGACAGATTAGCGACGGAAATTTGATCGTCGCTATTCCCTCGCTGGGGCCCCTTTGCGACCAGACCTATCTTGGGGGAAGCACCAAGAAAACAATGGGTGAAATTCAAGAAATATCGGAAAAAACACTCTTGCGGGGAAAAAAGTGTGTCATTTTGGGCGTTACAGTGCAACTCAAAAATTTGCCCGTGATGAAAAAATTCACGTGTCTACAGATGCCCAACCTTGACGTCTGCGTTACAGGGAAGCAAACGGAGGGACACGAAGTGGAGCGAAATGGAATGAAAATGGAGTGAAATGGAATGGAGCGAAATGAAAAGAAATGTAGCGTAGCGCAATTAAGCGCAGCGGAGCGGACTGAAAAGTAGATGTCAAGGTTAAAAATAGACACGCGCGACAATGGCGAACACCCCACCTGATAAGAAGATTTCTCCAACATTCTCGAGAATCACCACCAAGAAGATAACCTAAAGAAGCAAGTGTTGGACAAAGGAAAGTGGAAAAAGGTGTGCGCGTGGGCACAAAAAATAAGAAAAGATCAACTTCCAACGAAGGGGAAGTACCTAAGGACACAATCCATAGGTTGCGCCATCGGGGGGTTGCCCGGCCCGGCAGATCATGTGAAAACGGGAGATCAACTTCCAATGTAGGGGAAGTACCTAAGGACAAAATCCTTAGGTTGCGCCATCGGGGGATTGCCCGGCCCCGCGGATCTCTGGGAGCAAAACAAAAGATAAAGGGACAAGTCCAAACAAATGATTCTGAAGGAAATCTGCCCGGAGGCGAAACAAAGGGAGTTGGATGATGATCAGTCTGTCCCTATATAATTTTAATTAATTACATATGTATTTTGGTGATTAACAAAACTAAACTAGTTTTTATCAATAATATCTAATGAATATTTCATAAGTCTTAAAGTACAGGAAAAATACCAAGGTCAAACAAGCCAATAAAGGTATGCATTACTTCTCTGAAGCTTTAATCTTTTCAACATGATATTTCTCAAAGTCCATATCGATTTCTGTTGAAGATCGTAACGATTTCCTTGTAAGACTGAAAAGTCATGTTGTTTCAAACAAGTCGATCCCATAACGATTCTATAAGTCATTGTAACGATTTCTTTAGAGCTCGTAACAACTTGCCTGTCATAACGATTCTATAAGTTATCGCAACGACTTCTTTAGAGCTCGTAACGACTTGCCTGTCATAATGATTCTATAAGTCATCGTAACGATTTCTTTAGAGCTCGTAACGACTTGCCTGTCACAACGATTCTATAAGTCATCGTAACGATTTCTTTAGAGCTCGTAACGACTTGCCTATCATAACGATTCTATAAGTTATCGCAACGATTTCTTTAGAGATCGTAACGACTTGCCTGTCACAACGATTCTATAAGTCATCGTAACGATTTCTTTAGAGCTCGCAATGACTTGCTTGCCATAACGATTTCATAAGATACCGTAACGATTTCTTTAGAACTCGCAACGACTTGCTCGTCGTAACGATTTGCTTTGCACAAAGATTTCTTTAAGCGCTCATAACGATTTGCCTTGCACAAAGATTTCTTTAAGCACTCATAACGATTTGCTTTGCACAAAGATTTCTTTAAGCGCTCACAACGATTTGCTTTGCGCAACGATTTCTTTAGAGCTCATAACGACTTGATAAGTGTTCATAACGATTTCCCTGTTGAACACATACACTTGCTTTAACGATTTGCTCTCTATAATGACTTGTTAGTATTCATAACGATTTCATAAGTCATATAGACAACGACTTTACAGTTTATATCAACTTGACTTTTATCTTATCTCTTGAAGCATTGACTAGTCAAAGTCACATATATACTATCTCTCACTCCTGCATTTATGAGTTCTGAACGTATCTTTGCATACATGCGGACAATATCGTCCATTATTGTGCTTACTCTGTATACATCTTTTAAAACAAGCTATTTGGGATTGCTATTCTAGTGAATACTCACATCAACGTATACTGACAACAAGAGACAGCTTAAGTTGTCTACTGTTCTAGCATTTAATGTGTGCAAGGTCCTGAAGACATTCTATCATACAACGTTGGACCTATAGACGCCAGAAGACCCTATCTCTTTGCATGCTCAAATGGATAAAAGATAGTTGAAGCTTCCAAATGTCAAACAGTCTAACGTCTATCAATCCAAGAGACAACGGTTACTTCAACGGCCGTATTTCAAAAAGAAGATATAAACTCAAAGATAGAAGAATAGAACAACAACCAACGAAGTAGAGAACAAGCATCTTGTGTTCAAGCATTCAAATTCTTCTGCAAGAAGTCCAAAGCCAAGAATCTCATTCCTCATCACCTTTAGCTCTTCGCTCTCTGTATTGTAATAGATTTTCTAAGAGAGCTCGTGTAGTTCTGAGAGTGTGCCTTGTTTAGATCCTTGCTCTCAGTGCTAGTGGCTTCAGATCTTGGCTTGTTAAAGCTTGATCTAGGGACTTGTTCTTATTCCATTCTCTTTGTGTTGTTTCCCTTCGGTTGTGAAGGAAGACCTGGTGGTATCCAGGGTGCTATTTCCCTTCAGTTGTGAAGGAAGACCTGGTGGGGTATCCAGGGTGTTGTTATTCCCTTCAGGTGTGAAGGAAGACCAGCCGAGCTGGGTGCTGTAGCGTCCTTGGGGGACTGTACCCTAGTTAGTAAAACCTGAGTGGTTGCTCAGGGACTGGACGTAGGACTCCTAAGGAAAGGAGGTCCGAACCAGGATAATCCTTTGTGTCGTGTGATTGTTTTCTTTGTGTGTTTGATATTTAAACTAACAGTCACTATCCTCCTTCGAAGAACGTTTTTGTGAATGTTTTTAGTTACAGGAATCTTCTAGATTATTTTTAAAAGACCCATTCACCCCCCCTCTGGGATCGTCAACTGGGCAACAAGTGGTATCAGAGCGAGTCTCTTCGACAAAGAAAAAGGATCCAACGATCTGAAGAGTAAAGATCCATGGCAGCCCAAGGTAACTTTGAAGGTCAGTCTGTCAACCGACCCCCTCTCTTTGATGGTGAAGACTATCCTTACTGGAAGACCATAATGGAATACTTTCTACAAGGCCACGACTATCAAATTTGGTCCATAGTAGAAGAAGGTGATCTGGTAGTCACAAATGAGAAAGCGTAATGGATAGATGATGACAGAAAGAAGATCTCCTTGAATTGCAAAGCAAAGAGCATCTTATGCTGTGCTCTAAGTAAGAAGGAGTTCAACAGAGTTTCAGCCGGTAAATCCTCAATGGAAATGTGGGAAAAGCTCAGGATCACATATGAAGGCACAGACAAGGTAAAGGAAACAAGAATCGACATTCTTGTCACTCAGTATGAGAGATTTCAGATGCAATCAGGTGAATCCATAACTCAAATGTTCAGTCGGTTCACTGACATCACAAATGGACTAGCTGGTCTGGGGAAAACCTATGAGATTGAAGACATGGTGAGGAAAATACTTAGATCCTTACCGTCCTCATGGACCCCAAAGGTCACAGCAATAGAAGAAGCTAATGACCTGAAGAGAATGTCAGTAGAAAAGCTCATTGGGTCCGTCATGACCCATAAGATCAACATGGAAAGGCTAGGAGAGTCCTCTAGCAGAAAGAAGCACTCCAACGCCTTAAAAGCTGAAGAAGATTTACCAGAAGCAAGTTCAGATGAGAGTGAAAGTGATGTGAACAGAGAATGAGGAAGCAATGCTATCTAGAAGATTGCAGCGGATTTTGACTAAGAAGAAGAAGTTCCAATCTGGTAGAAGGCACTTCAAAAGGAATAAGGACTTCAAGAAGCCAGATGGAAAAGAGATGAAGAAAGGAGAACCCATCTGCTATGAATGTAAGAAGCCAGGACACATTAAAGGTGAGTGTCCAAAATTCAAGAAGCCGGAGTTCAGGAAGAAAGACAACTCCAAGAAGTTCAGAAAGTACAAAAAGAAGGTGATGGCAGCAGCATGGGAAAACAGTAGCGACTCAGACAGTGAGTCAATCTCCTGCAGCGATGAAGAAGAAGCCCATTTGGCTTTCATGGCAAATACTGAAGATAAGGTAACTTCTGACTCCTCTTTTGATTCATGCAATGATTCTGATTCAGATAATTTAGAGGAAGCATTTAATGAACTATAAAGAAGTAACAAAACTATTAAAAGCCAGTAAGAAAAACAGTACTTGTTTAGAAAACACTAACTCTGATCTGAAAACAGAAAATGAAGAGTTAGAAAACAAATAACTAAACTTAAAAGAAGAAATGAATTATTATGTGAAGACTTAAAAGATAGAAATAAACAAATAACAGAATTAGTAAACAAGAAAATGTAGATGAACTAAGAACTGAAATCAAGACTCTAACAGAAGAAAACATAAATTTATCTAGCACGTTAGAAAAATTCACAAATGGTAAAAACTCCCTCATATTAAAGGTGCTAGAAGATCAGGTAAGAAGAAAAATGGATTAGGATATACACCCAATAATGAAGAAACCATAGTTTATCCTAAAACATATCCAACACCAAAATTTGTACATGAACAAGATATAGCATACAAAGCTGATTTCAAATATATAGAAAAGTAACCAAATTATCCTGCTGTAGTCACTGCAACAAGTTAGGACATATTAACGACATGCCCAACAAGACATAAGAAATGGATAATAAAAAGTAAAATCAATGATACTAACAAATCAGGACCCAAAAGAATTTGGGTACCTAAAGCTTGATGATTTTATTTCAGGTTAACCCTCGAGCATCCAAATGGTACTTGGATAGTGGGTGCTCAAGGCACATGTCAGGAAACCAGAAGTTATTCACTCATCTCCAAGCTGAAGAAGGAATAGTTACTTATGGAGATAATGGGAAAGGAACAGTAATTGGCAGTGGCTCTGTGAATAATAAAGGAAGAACAGTTATAGAAGATGTGTTACTTGTCAAAGGGTTGAAGCATAATCTCATTAGCATCAGCCAACTGTGTGACAGAGGCCATCAGATACAGTTTCAAGAATCGAAATGCAGCATACGGAAAGATGGATCAGTCATCTTTGAAGCAAATACAGAAAAGAACTTATATGTGCTCTATCTTGAGGAACTCAAAGAACAAAATGTTTGTCTGGCAGCAAACAAAGAAAAATCTACTGAATTATGGCACAGACGACTAGGACATTGTAGCATAGACGGTATGAGAAAATTGGTGAAGAAAAATCTTGTAGAAGGTCTGCCAAAGGTCTGTGCAAAAATGGAAGGTGTCTGTAGACCTTGTGCTAAGGGAAAGCACACCAAAAGCTCCTTCAAGTCAAAGACGGTGGTAACCACCTCAAAACCCTTAGAGCTCCTTCATATGGATCTATTTGGGCCAATGAGGACTACCAGTCTTGGAGGAAAGAACTTTGGATTTGTCATAGTCGATGATTACTCAAGATTCACATGGGTATCATTTCTAGAGCATAAAGATGACACATTTGATAACTTTGTCAGTTTCAGCAAGAAAGTTCAGAAGGATCAGAAGTTCAACATTGTTTCTATCCGATCAGATCATGGTGGTGAATTTCAGAATGAAAATTTGTTAAGTTCTGTGATGATCAGGGAATTGAGCATAATTTCTCAGCACCAAGGACACCACAGCAAAATGGAATTGCTGAGAGAAAGAATAGAACTCTATTGGATATGGCAAGAACAATGTTATCAGAATATGATCTGCCAAGGTATTTTTGGGCTGAAGCAGTCAACACAGCAAGCTACATTATCAACAGAGTAATGATCAGGCCAATCCTAAAGAAGACTGCATATGAACTGTTCAAAGAAAGAAACCAAAGATCAGCCACTTCAGGACATTTGGATGTCCTTGCTTCATCCACAACAATGGAAAAAGAGACATTGGTAAGTTGGATGCCAAATCAGATGAAGGTATCTTCATGGGGTACACCTCTAAACCCAAAGGCTATAGAGTATTTAATAAACACACTTTATTAATTGAACAGTCTGTACATATTATTTTTGATGAAACTAACCCTTCCTTAAGAAAGAAAGAAGATAGTGATAATGATGATGCAGATAAGCTGTCCAAGAAACTAAAGAATACATCAATTGAGGACAATGATGATCCACCTCTGGAAGACTTGCAACAAAAGGAAATTACACATGAAAATCTTCCAAAGGAATGGAGACACAAGAAAGATCACCACTTGAGAATATTATTGGTGATCCATCCGTAGGGGTAAGAACAAGAGGTAATGTTATTCCTTGTGATTACCTAGCTTTTGTTTCTCAAATAGAGCCTAGGACAGTCAATGAAGCTCTTACTGATGAATCTTGGATAATAGCTATGCAAGATGAATTAATACAATTCAAGAGAAACCAAGTATGGTCACTTGTTCCTAGACCATCAGACCGTCCAGTCATTGGCACCAAATGGGTGTTCAGAAATAAACTGGATGAAACTGGTGTAATCTTAAGAAACAAGGCCAGATTGGTAGCTCAAGGCTATTCTCAAGAGGAAGGCATAGATTTTGATGAAACCTATGCACCGTAGCTAGACTTGAGGCTATTAGAATATTACTTGCATATGCATCAGCTTTGAATTTAACATTATTTCAAATGGATGTTAAATCGCATTTTTAAATGGTTTTATAAAAGAGGAAGTTTATGTGGAACAACCCCCGGGTTTTGATGACACAGAATTTCCTAATCATGTTTTCAAACTTCACAAGGCATTATATGGTTTAAAGCAAGCACCTAGAGCCTGGTATGAAAGGCTTAGTTCTTTTCTTTTAAACCATGGTTTCAGTAGAGGTCAAGTAGATAGTACTCTTTTCATAAAGTCAAAGGTCAAACACATTCTACTAGTTCAAATTTATGTAGATGATATTATTTTTGGTTCTACTGATGAATCCCTTTGCAAGTACTTTGAAAAGTTGATGCAGGGAGAATTTGAAATGAGCATGATGGGAGAACTTAATTATTTCTTTGGACTACAAATCAAACAAGGAAAGGAAGGAACTCACATCTGTCAAGCAAAGTACACAAAAAACTCTTGAAGAAATTTGGATTCGATAATACCAAACCACTGTCAACACCAATGAGTACATCAACAAGGATGGACAGTGATAAAGATGGTAAGAGAGTAGATCAAAAGATCTACAGAGGTATGATAGCTTCACTCCTTTATTTAACAGCTAGTAGACCTATATTTTTTTAGTGTATGCATGTGTGCTAGTATCAAGCGGATCCTAAAGAATCACATTTAATTTCTGTGAAAAGAATATTTAGATATTTAGGAAGAACTCATGACTTAGGTCTGTGGTATCCAAAATGTTGTGAAATTAACTTAGTAGGTTATTCTGATGCTGACTATGCTGGATGCAAATTAGATAGAAAAAGCACCAGTGGTTGTTGTCAATTTCTTGCAGGATGTTTGATATCTTGGTCTTCAAAGAAACAAATTCAGTGGCACTATCTACAGCTGAAGCTGAGTACGTAGCTGCTGGAAGTTGTCGTACACAACTCTTATGGATAAAGCAACAACTTGAAGATTTAGATTAAACATCAAATCCATTCCACTGTTGTGTGACAACACCAGTGCCATTAATCTCACCAAGAATCCAGTTCAACATTCAAGGACCAAGCACATTGAGGTTAGATATCATTTTATTCGTGATCATGTAGCAAATGGTAATATTGAAATATCTTTTATTGATACAAATGGTCAGTTAGCAGACATTTTCACAAAAGCCTTACCCGAGGAGAGATTCACATCTCTTAGAAGGGAATTAGGCATGTGCAATTTGTGAAAAAGGTTTTGTTTAAAACTGGCACATAAAATTTCAGAATTAAGTAATTTTTCCCTCCATGGCTTTAAGCAAAAGAAATTCAAATTATCCTTTGTAACCGCTCTCTCATTGAAGTCGTTTGAATAGTCAAACTCTTTTGTCTTCTTCTGCCGCCTTTTGGCGCCTCACTTTTCACAACGCATTAATTTATTCCTAAAAATTGAATGAGATAACGATTCATATCTCGTCTTCAACCTTTTTCCCTCTTTCGTCTGGATGCTCAAGCCGATGCCCTAGCCATTTCGACATCGACTCTCTGCTAGTTTTTGAAGCTTCTCTCCTCTTCCCGCAAAATCTCTTGAGGGATATCTCTCCTCCTTCCTTCTCAATCCTCCAGAAAACCTCCACACTTGATTCCATGGCCGCATCAGCCGTTTCTGGGAGTTTGGGTGGCTACAGTGCCGAGTTCCTCACTCCTGAGCAGCAGGAGAGGTTCAAGTTCGTGAAGACCAAAGTGTGTGGGAACAAGACAGTGGACGTTGCTGATCTTGAAAAGAATGGTATGTACAGTGTTGTTGAAGCTTTGATCAGGATGCAATGGATGGGAGTAACAACTTTCTCTGAGGTAAGTTATCCAGACCTCGTGAAGGCCTTCTATGTATGCTTGAAGACTCAAGAAGATGGGTCCCTGGTTTCATATGTCAAGGGAACCCAGATTAAGATAGATAGTGAGCTATTGCATGAGTTGTTTGGAGTAACAACATCAGGGCACAGTGGGGTTCACTCCGTGAACGCCCAGGTCAAGGGTCTTGCATTGTAGTGCCGGGATACAGATTAAGAGATGGTAAATTGGACATCAACCAACTGAATGCGTTCAACCACCTCCTTCACTTCATAGTGTGTCAGATTTTGGTTCCAAGAAGCGCCACATTTTCCACCTGTTCAAAGGCAGATTCTGACATGATGTTTTGGGCCATACAGAACAAGGAAATCAACATGGCCGCAGTAATAATGGAAAGAATGACTTTTGCCAGAGATTAGATTTGGGACACAAAAAGCAAGCTCAATGTTTCCTTGCTGTATGCACATCTGCTCACGAAAGTTTTCAAGCACTTTGGTATTGATCTGGCAGGAGCAGTTGTTGAGAAATCGAGCCAATCAATTAGGTCCAGAAATATCAGGAAAAGTGGTTTTTCAGTTATAGATGGTGTTTGGTCTAAGACCACAGTGGCCGAGGGAGAGGCCATCATAGGTGATATTCCTGATGTTCAGGAAGAAGCAGCAGAACCAGCAGCAGAGCAACTACAGTAGTCCAAGCAGCAGTAGAACAGAGAATAGAGATTGAGCCAGCAGTACCTTCACTTCCAGCAGAATTAGCAGAAGTAGCAGTTGAGACTGTAGGGTCACCCCTTGTCCAAATAGTTTCACAATCTCCAGAAGGTCCTGTAGAAGAAGCAGTGGAAGGTGCAGCAGATAATCTGCCCACCTCCATTATAGCCTCCATTCTCAGAGATGTAGTAGATTCAGTTCTCACCACTCCAGTCACCTCAGAGACTGGTGGAATTGCAGAAGAAGTTGTGGCATCAGGCCACATTGAGGAATCAGTGGCAGCAACAGTTCAAGAGGAGCAGTCCAGTGCTCCAACAAGTGTTGTTTTGGAAGATGCTCCCATTCAGGGGGAGAAGAATTAATGGAAAAAGATGCTCCTGCTCAGGGGAGCAATCCAAGGGAGGTCAAGAAGAAGAAGAGCTCACCATGATGAGCCAATGGGTGATGTACCAGTTGATGAAGACCTACCTCATGATCAGGATGATGTCAGAGATGGGGAGCCTCCTCCAGCTTCAGAGGCTAGGCACAAAGGGAAAGAAGTGAGTCCGAAGTCCCACTCTTATCAAATACTCCATTTGCAGAAGAGGCAAGTGAGTAATTTGAAGCTATAATTGAGAGACTATATGCCCAAGGAACTATTCTATGTTCTCTTCAATCTGATGTATCCTCCATCTTCATGAGCAAACATCAGCTTCAAAGGAAATTTCCAACATAAGAAATGCCATGAAGTGGTTTAAACCAGGAAATGGGCACCATGAAAAATTTGCTGGGAGACATTCTCAAGGTGGTTGGAGCTCAAATTCCTCCTCCTCCACCTCCTGCAGCCCAGGTTCCGGAGTCAGGGCCTTCAAGGCATCAGTTCAAGAGGCAGGGCCAATGGCCAGAAGCAGCAGCAGCACCAGCAGAGGCAGCAGTAAATGTGCAAAGGCCATCTGGGCCAGCTGAGCAGGTTGAAGGGTCTCCAGGGCAAGCTGAGCAAGTGTCAGGGCCAACAGGGCCATTGGAGAGTGAACCTGTGCAGGCAGAGGCTGAAGAAGAGTCCTTGGCACCCAAGCCCCCAGCTCCCTCTTCTCCCTCTCACACACCTATTCCTCCAACTCCACCCTCAGCTCCTACATCTCCTCCTGCTCCACAAACATTCAAGAAGCCTCAATCTAGACCAATTTCCTCTCCCACTCCATTTCCTCCTCATTCCACCTCATCTCCTGCCTCCTCTACTACAATTCCTTCTCCTTCTCCTATCCTTGAGGCCCCTCCAGCATCCTCAGCTGGAGCCTCCTCCTCCTCCTCTGGTCCCCTCCCTTGGACCAGTTGATGACCTCCCAACTACTTCACATTCTTTTCTACATCCTACTCCTCCACCCTCTTTCATCACTATCATACCTAAAAGAGCCCAACTTAACTCTCCTTTATGGAAAAGATAAAGGATGAGTTTGAGGAAGGGATCCTCAGGTCTATGTTGAAGGTTGGAGAACATGTCCATAGGGCAGACTCTTCCAGTCCTGCCCCCAAGAAGAGGAACTTACTTCTACTTCCTCATTTCCTCTGAACCTAATACCTACCTTTGTGGTTTTCTCTCACCATGGACAACAAACATAAACCACTGTACAGAGAATATCTCTCAAAGGTTGTTCTTGCAACTATCATTAAACTTCCCTTTCTTAATCTCACAGATCATTTGCACTCCATTCTACCCTACACTTCTCTGAAAAAATTAGAAAAATCCAGAATTTTCTCTCTTGCCCACTCCAAATTAGAAGACCAATGGGGCAAAGGTCACAAGGATCTCTTCAAGAAATTTATTCTTGCCAAATCTGCTAGATTCTCTCCAAGGGACCACTCCCTGACCTTATCAGAATGGTTCAGGTTGTATCATAGAGAACTTTGGGCACCCTTCATTCAAAAGGAAATCAAAATGATCAGACATTTCATGCTATTCAACAATTACAGATATGTCCATAGACTTCCAGAGGTTCAGCTTAGCCAATTCAGAAAGGCCATTTCAGCTCTGACTCCGGATATCTCACATACTTCAGATGTTCAGGTAGATTTTGCTACCCTCCAAGTGCCTGAAGAGATAGCCCTTCCACAAATCCATTTCTAGTTATGGAATCCTCTATAGGATCCATCATCTTTGAGCGTTTTGCCAGAGTAATGGGCAGAATTAGAGTACAGAAAGGCTGCCTGTTGCTTTTCCTAGATTCCTTTTTAGGGAATATCACCAGGGCATGTAAGTGCTGAAGTTCTAGCCCCCATTCTGTCTGAATGTGAAAGGCTGACATCCTCAAAATGGTCCAAGTTCTACCCTTTGTCTGCTCAGCAGTTGTTTTCTCTAAATGAAGCACAAGCCAGGGAAGGCAAACCTGTAATCTCTCTAGCCACCTTCTTGGATATGAACTCCATTAACCTTGTAAATGACCCCTTCAAAGTTTGGGAGGAAAGGTACAAGGTATGTAGCTCTTCACAAAGCTCTCAGAGATAATCTCAATCACTATCCTGTGTCTATGGATTAGTTTCTCTTACCTGTGCCACTTTGGGACTCGTCGGTTCCTAAAGATGACTATGGATAAGGGCTTATGCTGATCTTCTCTACAAACACCTAGATCTTCATCTCAAAATGGCTTCCTCCATGAGACCAATCTACTCTTGTCTTTTGGAGTCTTTAAAACTCATTTTGAAGAGCAGGAAGCACAGGCATGGGAAACATCTCCCATTTTGCCTCTCTTTTGTCTCCTGCCTTCTATTTACCTGTACCTCCGCAAAGTTAATGAAATCTCCTTCTTTGTGTACTCCTATTTTCTTTCTCTCTTCTTTCTTTGTCTCAGGTTGTCTTTTTGCTCAATGACAAAAAGGGGGAGAAAATTAGCATGTCTGAAATACATTCCAATATTTTTTTAAGGAAGCAAATTAGCATGTCATATCTTCAGACTGATTTCAGATATTTTTTATCCATGCTTATTGTTCAGTTTTGTCATCACCAAAAGGGGGAAATTGATGATCAGTCTGTCCCCATGTAATTTAAGTAATTACACATGTATTTTGGTGATTAACAAAACTAAACTAGTTTTTATCAATAATATCTAATGAATATTTCATAAGTCTTAAAGTACAGGAAAATACCAAGGTCAACAAGTCAATAAAGGTATGCATTACTTCTCTGAAGCTTTAATCTTTTCAACATGATATTTCTCAAAGTCCATATCGATTTTTATTGAAGATCGTAACGATTCCTTGTAAGACTGAAAAGTCATGTTGTTTCAAACAGTCGATCCCATAACGATTCTATAAGTCATTGTAACGATTTCTTTAGAGCTCGTAACGACTTGCCTGTCATAACGATTCTATAAGTTATTGCAACGACTTCTTTAGAGCTCGTAACGACTTGCCTGTCATAACGATTCTATAAGTCATTGTAACGATTTCTTTAGAGCTCGTAACGACTTGCCTGTCACAACGATTCTATAAGTCATCGTAACGATTTCTTTAGACCTCGTAACGACTTGCCTATCATAACGATTTTATAAGTATCGCAATGATTTCTTTAGAGCTCGTAACGACTTCCTATCACAACATTGATTCTATAAGTCATCGTAACGATTTCTTTAGAGCTCGCAACGACTTGCTTGCCATAACGATTTATTTAGAGCTCGCAATGACTTGCTTGCCATAACGATTTATTTAGAGCTCGCAACGACTTGCTTGCCATAACGATTTCATAAGTTACCGTAATGATTTCTTTAGAACTCGCAACGACTTGCTCGCCGTAACGATTTGCTTTGCACAAAGATTTCTTAAAGCGCTCATAACGATTTGCCTTACACAAAGATTTCTTTAAGCGCTCATAACGATTTGCTTTGCATAAAGATTTCTTTATGTGCTCACAACGATTTGCTTTGCGCAATAATTTCTTTAGAGCTCATAACGACTTGATAAGTGTTCATAACGATTTCCCTGTTGAACATATACACTTACTTTAACGATTTGCTCTCTATATTGACTTGTTAGTATTCATAACGATTTCATAAGTCATATAGACAACGACTGTACAGTTTATATCAACTTGACTTTTATCTTATCTCTTGAAGCATTGACTAGTCAAAGTCACGTATATATCTATTTGTCACTCTTGCATTTATGAGTTCTGAACGTATCTCTGCATACATGCAAACAATATCGTTCATTATTGTGCTTACTCTGTATACATCTTTTAAAACAAGCTATTTGGGATTGCTATTCTAGTGAATACTCACATCAACGTATACTGACAACAAGAGACAGCTTAAGTTGTCTACTGTTCTAGCATTTAATGTGTGCAGGGTCCTGAAGACATTCTATCATACAACGTTGGACCTATTGACGCCAGAAGACCCTATCTCTTTGCGTGCTCAAATGGATAAAAGATAGTTGAAGCTTCCAAATGTCAAACAGTCTAACGTCTATCAATCCAAGAGAAAACGATTACTTCAACGGCCATATTTCAAAAAGAAGATGTAAACTCAAAGATAGAAGAATAGAACAACAACCAACGAAGTAGAGAACAAGCATCTTGTGTTCAAGCATTCAAATTCTTCTGCAAGAAGTCCAGAGCCAAGAAGCTCATTCCTCATCACCTTTAGCTCTTCGCTCTCTGTGCTGTAATAGATTTTCTAAGAGAGCTCGTGTAGTTCTGAGAGTGTGCCTTGTTTAGATCCTTGCTCTCAGTGCTAGTGGCTTCAGATCTTGGCTTGTTAAAGCTTGATCTAGGGGGTTGATCTTATTCCATTCTCTTTGTGTTGTTTCCCTTCGGTTGTGAAGGAAGACCTGGTGGTATCCAAGGTGTTGTTTCCCTTCAGTTGTGAAGGAAGACCTGGTGGGGTATCCAGGGTGTTGTTATTCCTTCAGGTGTGAAGGAAGACCAGCCGAGCTGGGTGGTGTAGCATCCTTAGGGGGAATGTACCATAGTTAGTAAAAACCTGAGTGGTTGCTCAGGGACTGAACGTAGGACTCCTAAGGAAAGGAGGTCCGAACCAGGATAATCCTTTGTGTCGTATGATTGTTTTCTTTGTGAGTTTGATATTTAAATTAACAGTCACTAACCTCCTTCGAAGAACGTTTGTGTGAATGTTTTTAGTTACAGGTATCTTCTAGATTATTTTTAAAAGACCCATTCACCCCCCCTCTGGGCTCGTCAACTGGGCAACATTGGATACTCGACTCGGAATGGAATGTTTCAAGCTGCTGGAATGTTGGGCGCGGATGGCCCTCAGATTGCCTTGGAAGAGTGGATTCCACTGTGATTTCAAAATGCATGTATGCATGCTGGGCTAAAAGGAAAAAAAGGTTAAAAGAGAGTAGAAATAACCAAGGATAATATTGTCACGCTGGTGAGTCAGGACCGGGGGTTATGCATGGGTCCGTCATCCCCACAAGCCAAGCGTAACAGCCTATCCGTATGGCTAAGAATCCTCTGGGATTATCATGGTTTTTGATGAAGGGGAACTCTAACCCCATTCTTCAGAGCCACAAGGTCCTTGGTGTGCTCTAAGTGTATAACATATAGTAGATGCAGATAACTAATGGTGAAGGCAGCAGCAGCCTGTTGCGCCGGATGAGGTAACTCGAATCCTGCACTCAAACTCGTTAGCCAAGAAAAACAAACATCATGGAAATAGCATTTTAGCATGGAGCAGCAATATGGATAAAGCGCTCAAACAAGCATGGCTCATTCAATGGTTTGTTTTAACCATGAGGATAAGTGGACTTGGCCAAAGATAAAGTGCAAGATGGGAGGAACCCATGATTGGAAGGATTGATGCGATCTGACGCAGGCAGGAGGCGATTGCCTTGCAATACCATCAAAGGTTTTTTTGGAGTTTTGGAGAGTATTTGAACTTTTGTGGGTTTTGAAAATATTTAGATTTTTGTTGATTTTGAAAATATTTGAATTTGTTTGGATTTTGGAAATATTTGAATTTGTTTAGATTTTGGAAATATTTGAATTTGTTTGGATTTTGGAAATATTTGAATTTTTTTTTTATTTTTTTTTGAAATATTTGATTTGTTTGGAGTTTTTGGAAAAATTTGATTTTTTGTTGGTTTCGGAATATTTTGATTTTTTGTGATTTTGAAATATTTGATTTTTTGTGATTTTAGAATATTGCCATGTCGTGGTGGCATTGAAAATTATGAAAATTGACCGGCGAAGGGGTCCTTTGCTACCTCCCTTGTCATTAAAGAACGCCTAGAGTAGGGTGTGCGTTTTAACGTGGCACCCACGAGTTGATTGCTTTTGGTTAACTGTGTAACCATCAAAACCACGCCTAAAAGACAGCTTAAGTCTGGTAAAGTGAAAGAGGAAGCTTAGGGATAAGCTTGGCATGGGAATTCGAGGAGTTGGGTTTGACTTCTTCCTTGGTACAACCGTCAGAAGATTCTGTCTCATTAAGCCTTGGGCTTTTCCAATTATTTGGAATCTTGAGTGATGACCACTTGATGTAGGGACATGCGTACGCCCGGGTCCATTTGGATCTCCGCGGGGACTTTGCCCTCTTTTGCCATGCCCTATTGACTTGTTTGTCTTGACTTTTGCATGCATAGGACCGGGTCCATTTGGATCTCCGCGGGGACTTTGCCACTCTTGACATGCATTTTGGACATTAGATTTTTTTGATTGGTCATTTGATTTGCCCATTTGGAGGACGTTTCCTTATGACGGAGGTGTTTTAGGTTGGTTGCCTTTCCCAGACTGCCTCTACTACCCATACTTAGGCCGAGCAAGAGGAGAGAAATAGACTTTATGCCATTCAGGCGTGGCTGTGACGGTGACGGTGTCTACCGGGAGCAATCGGCTTTAGAGGCCGTGAAGTGTGCGCATTGCCCACGCTAAGGGCAAACTTCAATGACTTGGAAGAGAGTGCGGGACTCCTGGCACGGAGTTATTATAACAAAAAAAATGCTGCGATAGCATGGCAATGCTGAAATATTCATTTTTTATGGATTTTTTGAGTTTTTGACACTGCTAAATATATAGAAATTTCGGAGGGTAAAGAGGACGAATGCCCTGCGTTGGGGCGGATGTGCCCTGCGTTGGGGGCGAGACTCGGGAGGTCTAAGGGAATTGACAAAATTCTTTATTCAAAATTTAAAGGACACGTGCGAGAAGGGCCGAAGGATTCGATTGAAAAATGGAGGTGACAATAAAACAAAAGATGAATGCCCACTGGGGGCGAGACCCGGGGGGGTCTACACGAATTTACATTTTTTATATTCGAATTTAAAAATAAGTGGGGACTAAGCCCTAAAACAATGCGAGAAGGGTCGAAGGACCCGATTAAATGGAGATTGGAATACTACAAAAAGACGAATGCCCTGCATTGGGTGAGACTTGAGGGTCTACATGATTTACATTTTTTATTCGAATTTAAAAACATAAGTGGGGACTAAAGCCCCTAAAGCAATGCGAGAAGGGTCAAAGGACCCGATTAAAGATGGAGAGAAAAGAAATGCGGAAAGGACGAATGCCCTGCACTGGGGCGAGACTCAGAGGTCTAGAAGAATGTACATTTTTTATTCGAAATTAAAATGACGAGTGGGGACTAAAGCCCCGAAAGCAGTGCGAGAAGGGTCGAAGGACCCGATTAAAAATACAGGTCAAACACGAGGAAAAAACTGTGGAAACTCCGGAGGCCCTGGAGGGGTTTGGAGGAAAGGTAGGGTGCGATGACCTGAAGCAGGAACAAAATCCGGATGGCCCGATAACATGAAAAAACAAAAGGCCGCGAGGGGCCAACATGGAAGGTGCACAACGTAGGGCGCGAAAAGATGTGCCACGTGGGGCACTAGATGAACAAAAATAGGCGCGATGCCCAGCGTACGCTGAAGGATTATAAATAAATGAAAATAAAAGCCTCCCGTGGGGAGGGATGTGGAGAACCCACGGGTCTGTACTAAGCAATATAAAAGAAGATTCAAAAAAGAGGGGTGAAGGTCCCCTGGCCTGTTTCCATGATTGGAGGGGAGGACTTCTACTCGGAAAATGTGCCCAGTATGGAACAATGACGGCATGCGGGGAATGTGATCATGAAATTTAAAAAGTATGCTTGGTCCCTGGACGGAATAATTGGCTCGAAAAATGTGCCCGCATTTGACAATGACCGACATGCGTGGATAAATTCTGGGATTTTAAAAAAGCATGCCCGTCCCGGGACTTCCTTCTGCTGTTGACGCGACTTTTTTGTTCCTTGAAAATTTACGCCTGCTCCGCGGACGAGAGTGGATATGATGGGTGTAGTGGAAAGCTGTATGGCTGTGGGGCATGATGGATATAACAGCAAGAGGTTGCTCGGGTGTGGATGCCAAGGGTGTTGGCGGTGTGGGAGGTGTATGATTGGTGTGATGGTGGGTGTAATGGGAGTGGGTTTGATGATGGTGGGTGGTGTAGGTAAATGGCGTACGGAGATGACCTGGGAAGGTTCATTATCGTAGCGCCAAGTGGTTTTGCGGGGTGGTTGGCGGCTGGCAACTTCAACCCGAGCAACGGGCTGTGATGGTAGTGGAGGAGATGGCTGTGGGGGTGGTGGTGTCGGCATGGGAGCCAGAGCAGGTGCAACGTAGTGCACCGGAGCTTCTTGATAATCGGGCATCGTAGGGCCCTGTTGGAGGTTGATGGGTTGTCCGAGGAGTACGAATCAGTGGACGCCTGGTGGAGGCATGTTGTGGTAAATGGGAATGGATTATGCGGAGGCGCATATGATGTGGATGGGGTATAGTGGTGAGGTGGATGGTGTCCATTGATTCGTTCTCTCTCGGTTTAATTTGATCAAAAAGCTCTGCGATCGAGGAGTCCATTAAATGGGCTTGAATGTAACGTCCCCGCTCGTAGAGCCTCCTCCATGGAGGTGATCTAGTTCATGCCAGGATGTGCCTGAACCTTGGAGTAGAGTTTGAAATGATTACTTTAATTTTGCTCTGACTCCGAGAGCTCATACTGAAGGCGCATGGCCATCGACCACCAACGTTAGCAAACTATACAAAGGCCTCGTCAGCCTCCATCTTCTCGGATGTTAGATCCGTGATAGAGAGATAAGGGCTGACGTGGTCTTTGTACCTCTGAAGGAATTTCTTATGAAGGAGCGGAAGTCCCCTGCCTCATTTGGCTCTAGAGAGTAGAACCATTCGAGCGCAGGGCCGTCAAGAGATTTTCTAAATAAAAATGCCAACGTGAGGGGATCACGTTGCCAGCGCGATGACTCATAAAGGAATTCCTTGACGTGAATGTAGGGATTACCCGTGCCATTGTACAGTCGGTACACGGCATCTCCGAAGGAGGAACGTAATTTTTGGGAGGGCCGGCATGGCGGCAATGGGGTTACCTTGGAATTTGAAAATTCATTGATTTGATTCTCCATGTGTTCAATCTTCGGAGAAGAGCATGTTCTGGAGAAGTGAGGGTTGCTGGGCCTGTGAGGAAGTACATGGAGGTGGCCTTGAATTACTGGGCCATCCCAAAGGACGGTCTGTTCAGACCGGAGCACGGGAGTGCCAATGGCCAGGGGGCCGAGGTGATGATAATGTACAGGGGTACGTGGCGAAGTCGCCGGAATGTACAGAGGCGGGTGCCTAGGGGAAGGAGAGGGAGAATGAGTCGTAGGGAGTTCACACCTCAACTAAGATTGGATCATATTTAATTGTTGAGGAGTGAGCTGATCTAGTGCCTGCAGGACAGTTTGCACTGTGGAATCATGGTGGGGGGACAGGCTCTTGCCGGGTTCTGATTGGAGGTATATGGAAGGAACATCAAATTGGTTAGTGCGCGGTGTGCGCACATAACCATAGGAAGTGGAAGGTTGTCCCTCACGTTGGTGAGATGGACCAACATGGGACTGGAAAGATGGAGATCGACATTATCCTCATAGTCCATGTTATTAAAATTGGCATGATAATGTGGTCCATTTTAACAAAGCAAGCAGACAAGTTGAACAAAGATTGTTCAATCAATATGGTCCAAACAAGTTGTAATGCTTGATGCCTGTTTTAGAAGTTTCACAGTTAGTTAAATGGATTGAAAGATATTGTGTCACTCCAGGTGAGATTCTAGCTGGGTAAATGAAGAGTACTTCGGCGTAAAACTAGAAGCACAGTCTTACCGCTCAACAGGATGTCTAAACTTGGGTCACCGGATAGGGTACCCGCCGCTCGGTCCGCCGTGAGGGAATCCACGGGGTAACGAAATCTTACGGGGTTCCGGAAGAAGGTTCACTGGTCCAAAGGACGGAATGCCCAATGGAGAGTTTGCCCTCACCGGAAGGGGTGTGTGGAGCCTAGGAATATGAGGGAAGGAGGTCCCCCGACCGATGCAAAATGTCCACAATGCAACAGTTTATAACACAAATGGCAAAGGAGGCGTTTCTATCAACTTTAAAATTGCGACGAGCACAGCCGCCGCGACTAAAAAATGCGCCCAGTCACCGCGACGCAGAAATGAGAGCCCGCGCGAGGTCCCTGTGGACGGTCTCTGTAAACACAAACGCAGCGACCTCCGCCGCCGCGACAATAATCATGCACTAAATCGCGTCCACTGGTGTGACGCGCATAAGACAGAAATCCTGACTCCAGAAAATTACTAAAATGGCTCAAATCGCGTCGACAGCACTCGACGCGAATCAAGCCAGTAACCCGCCCCACAAAAATTTTCAGAAAAACAACAAATGGCGGTGATTGCATTGGCTGTCCCCTCCACGATTCAAGCCAGTAAACCAAAACGGAAAAACTTCACAGAATGAACAAGTAGCATGCACGCATCCACTGAAAAAATGAAAACTAAAAACTATATGCTAATCATTACATAAACATAACTTAAATAAATAAAGAAATGATAAAGACAATAAAAGACGCCACGTGGGGCGAAAATAAAGTGGCACACGTGGTGCCAAAAGTAACGCCACGTGGGGCGCAAAAGGAAAGGCACACGTGGGTGCCTAAATGAGGTACCTGAGCTGAAATGTAGAGTGTCCCACCGTGATCGCCAAGTTGTTATTTCTATATTTTCGCTCCCGTTTACGGGAGGACGAAAAAGTCCCCACCAATAACGTGTACGGATACACGTGAAAAAAGGCGATAAAACAACAATGGCCTTCGGGCGATTAAAGACAATAAAAGTAATAAAGACAAACCGTGATCACAGGTGCCGAGGGCGCCAAAAGAACGCCGTGGGGCGTAAAGAACGGGATAGAGGGATGTGTACCTTTCACCCGTGGATCGTGCGGGATGTGTGGGGCGGGTTCTTTCCTCCTCCTTCCCCGGTCGGCCGGCGAAGGAGATTCAGCTCGTGTACCTAAGAGAAAAGACAACAAACAAGAAGTAAAATGGATAGAAGGCGTGTAGTAAGAGGCCTTAAAAAAATGGAGACAAAAGACGTAAATGACAAGGGGATAACGCACCTTTTGGTGGCTTTATAAACCCCTAAAGACAGGTGTGTAGTGTGCATGCATGTATGTGAAAATGAAAAGAAATGTAAAGGACCACGTGGGGTCCGAAGGAAGGAAAAGCGGGGTGCTTCCCCGAGGAGGCCGGACAGCGTGATGATGCTGTGGAGGCAAACGAGAGGAGGAAGACGATGATCCGCCTCCGGAGTGCGTGCGATGGAGAGAAGATGGCAGCGTCGGGCCGGAGACGAGGAAGCATACATCGTCGCGAGCAGGGCTCCGCCGTAGGAGGATCCCCTCCCTTTCTCTCTCTAGAATCCCTCTCCCTCTCTCTAAAATCTCTCTCTTTCTCACTCTCTAAAAACTCACTCTCTTCTCTCTAAAACGCCCGGCCAAAACCCAAATGAAAGCCCCCTCCTTCTAGGTGAAGCGCTGGCTGAGTTTTTAAGGTTCTGGGTCAAAATCGCGTCCAAGGACAGCCGCCGTGTTTAAAGAAGGTCGGTTTGATAAGCGCGAATTGCTGAACCGCCTTACATCGCGTCAAGTACACTGGACGCGTTTTAGACTCGCATGGTTTCGAGGCAACTGCTCCCCTGCGCGCTTTCAGTCGACGGGACGTTGATGTGACTTTTCTGAATCGCGTCCAGTATAGTGGACGCCTTTTATGTTCTTCCAGAAACACGTCGATCAGAACGGACACGAATAAGAGATAGTCTGTGACTAGTTTAGCGACGGAATAGCGACAGAAAGCTCATGAATCGCGTCCATCGAAACCGTGCCTTTTAATGTTCTTTAGAAATTGGCGATCGAAGTGGTCGCGAATTTGAAGGCTGTTCAGCGACATAATATTTTGTCATCGCTAATCCGTCGCTTATGGCGACAGATTAGCGACGGAAATTTGACCGTCGCTATTCCCTCGCTGAGTGCCCCTTTGCGACAGACCCCTCCTGGGGAAGAACCAAGAAAAATGGGTGAAATTCAAGAAATATAAAAAAAACACTCTTGCGGGTCAAAAAGTGGGTCATTTTGGGCGTTACACAGCGCAACTCAAATTTGCCCGCAATGGGAAAATTCGCGTGCTACACTGTAGCTGCTACATCTGATGTTCTCCTGCTTCTTCTTCCTGTTGCTGCAGACTTCTACATTGAGGAAAAGAAGGACCTTTACTCCTTCCAATCATGTAGGATTCCTTCTTACCTATCCTCTTTCTTCTCGTTCTTGTCCCCCTTCATGTTAGAAGTCCATATCTAAGCTTAGACCATGTCCACACTTGCCACTGATTTTAGAAACATCATTAGAATGGTGTTTCTACCTTTAATCATGCTTTAGTTAGTATTTATTTACCCCAAGTATATTTGTAACGACCCTTCTTTATACCGATATGGTTATACCAACCCACGTCGGTATAGAGAGCATCGCTACAGTGGGACATTGACCAACATATACACTAACTTGAGATGTACACAAATATAGACATAGAACATTGGAAATAAAACCCAATATTTCCATCATCACATTTTATCCACAGTCCATATAGTACAAGAAAGAAACTAAAGTCCACATAATTGAATTTCTAAGTCAAATTACATTGTCCAAATCTGAATTACATAATACCATTGATTACATACTTATGAATGAAAGTACAACAAAGTATTCTTCACAAAAGATGCTACTCCTCTCGCTCGGAGTCGCTCCTAACATCCTCCTCCAAAGAAGAGGAATCACACCTGCCACCCTGTACGCCGCAGCAAGAGTAAGTCTAATAGACTCAGTGTGAACCCTAAATTTTTTCGTCATTTTATATGAGCATGCGATATTTACATGTCATAATATAGTGTACGTATTAAATTTTTTGCATATTATACTATCAAATTGTTCACCGTGCATATGCGTATGTGTATTATTTTCATGAATATAAGCAATTAGCCAATTTTGTATATAAGGTATTTATTTAATATTATGCATGATATATTAAAGTAATGTTACACATATAATGTGAAGTACTATCATACATCTTGTAAGCATATATGATTTTACTTCTGTACATGTATTATAATTAAATTGTATATATTATCTAATGGTTGAGATGCATATTGTGTTTAATTATTCTATGCATATTTATGTAACTATGATGTGTATATATATGCACGCATATATTAACTTGTTCGAATTATATATCTATTTCTAAGCATGATAAATTGTTATGATGTGTGAACAATAATGTGAATCGTGTATGTATCTAACGATGTAGGCATGCATATACATATATGTTTAACCTTATGTATGTTATAAGTATAATTACTCATGAGTATACACATGTATATATATATCTATACGTCCATCCTGTGCAAATGATATTTGTTTATTATTAACATGCTAAATTGTTTATAGTGTATATGGTATTTACATAATACGGTGCATGTAAAATATATCAAAATATTATAAGCAAGCATATTTATGTAAATTCATGCATGTTGTACTAAATTATACTTTGTACGCGTATAGATGTATAAATCTAATGTTGTACATATATATTTACTTAGTGCAATAACCATTGACTAGATTATGACATGTATGGTAGCTAAATAATAGAGTGTGTATCATATATTATATATATATATATAATATATATATATATATATATATATATTAATATATATATATATATTCGTGCATAATACCATGCAACTATGTTGCACACGTATACATATGTATGTCACTTTGTGCATATTATCTTTAATTGAGATTAGTGTAAATTATACTTATAAATAATGTGTAATGATATATTTATGTAATAAGTGTAAAATATTTAATTATGCTCATACTATATTGTTGGAGCCTAAATGTATGTTTAAATTGGATGAAAATAGGTGTTTGGGCTGTCTGGCACTGTTGGCGGCCAACACTGTGCCGCCAACTTGCAGGCCTGATTGGCGTCCACATCCCTGGGCGCCAAGGGACAGTGGGCGGCCACCCCCTGGACACCAACCCCCTGTTGGCGGCCAGCCCCTTGACGTCAACTATGTAGTTGACTACAACCGATGTTGATGTTTATATCCTCCTGCGTAACGGTTCCAGATTTGTTAATGCTCGCATTATGGCCGGTTCCAGTTTAGGAAACCCATCCTAACTCGTAGGAAACCTACCCAGAAGCATACCCAACCCATCCAACCTTATAAAGACCCATCTTCTGGCCGCACCAAGCCTTTTGGTGTTTTGAGAAACCCTAGTATTTCCTACGAGAAAAGCTAAAGTTCCAAGGCTTTGATCTGGCGACTGGAGGAGTTTTCTGGGAGATCTACAATGACTGCAGTGTAGTCCACTGTCAAGGAAGCAATCCCAACTCCGAGGGACCGCCTGCATCCACAGAAGAACCAGATCTAAGGCATTTCTGAACACCTTCTTGGCAGGGCCGAGGAGGGCTTCATTGGCCAAATTTGAGCTTGTACGATTTATTTAGAGGCAAGTAACCTATGTATATCAATCTTAGACATGTCCCCTAGGTCCTAGAATTTTTCTAGATTTTTCCTCGAGTCTTGGACCCTCCATTTTCCCCATGCATGTGATTGTTGTCTATGCTGATTGCTGTCTGGAAGTTGACGGCAACATCCCCTGCCGTCAAGTTCATGAGTTGACGGAAAGGGATGCCGCAGTTAACTCAGTTGGCGGCGAGGACTATGCAATCAAGTTCCTTTGTGTCCTGAAAACTGCTATTTAACCTTCTTAAGTGTATTTAATTGATTTCCTGACACGTGTGCATGCTGTAAATTTTTTGTAAGGTCAAAGTTGATTAGTAGGTCTTGTCATGAGGTTTTCATGAATTTTCATGATTTTTGTTAATTATTAAATTCTGGAAATTGAATTATGAGCATAGAATAATCATGTTTAATTTGTGTAAATAGGTCAGATGTGAGTTAGGGTTTGGTAAATTTTCTGTGATGATGTCTTGATTGTATATACGCATTGACACTGTTATATTAAACTGTTTTACTAGAATTTTACTTTAGAGAAATTAGTGAAAAATGCACCTGTGATTTGATTTAATTGTTATAAATATATTCTCTGTTCTGAAAAATCTATAAAATTTATTATATGTTATGAGTAATGTTTTTAGCCTTTGATAAAACTTTCATGGTATTTTGATGACAGTAGGCATTATTATGGTTTTAAATGTGAAAATTTCCATGTTGTGCATGTTAGAACTAAATTTGTATAAATAAAAAGTTAGCAGCATGTTAAAAATCATATTTTAAATTGTTTATCACTGTTTAATAGTAAGGTGAATTTCTAAAAATGGAAATGTGAATATTATGCAAAGTGTATGTGAAATGGGATGAAAATATGTGTATGAGCATGAGTAAAAGGTGATAAGGATGATAAAGTGATTAATGTAATATTTAGCCATGTGTGACACTGCTACCATAGGGGTCTGAGAGCTGTACCATAGAAAAGTCCATATGGAAGTCTCAACGTTATGAGATAAATCCTAAGGGCATTAGGATAAAATCCTAGAGGTGGACAAGTACTACTGGTTAGGGTGGAGAGGGCTTCTCCAGGTTCTGCACAGTTACCTAGGTTTGTCACCGCATTGCGTAGGTGACAAATATGTGAAAGTGAGTGCTAAGTGTTAAGTGATAAGCACTTAGTGCTAAAGTGAGTGTTTTCCTCTACTTGGTAGTTAAGACTATGTGTCACGGCAATTTAAGATATTAAATGTGAATGGAAGTGCAAAGTGATAAGTGAATGTGGCACGTGATAAGTGCAATTGCTGTGATAAGTGAGAAATGTGAACGCATGAGTAAATGAAATGAAAGAAGTGTAAATTTATAGGTAAGGAAGAGTAAAAATAATGAGAATGTAATCACATGTGAAAACCAATGTATTAATACGTGCATATTTATTTTGTTGTTCATGAATTAACATCATAATTGTAGAATTATGCTAATATCATGTCTAATATCATGTGATATAGCTTTATAATACCTATATGGTAGTGTGTATGAATATGTGCATGTAAATTAGTAAAGAAATGCAATGTAGAAATTTGAGTATGTAGAATTGACGAATGAATGAAATGGCATGAGAATAAGAGTAAATTCATGTAATTAGTTTGATTCATGTCAAAACAGCAAGCTAAATGAGATTATGATTTTGATAAACACATAAAGTAATGCCAAAGTCCATGATAGAATTTTTATTCATTTAGTATGTAGTTCCATATTCAATTTGTAGATGATTGCCATCCGATTTGAATGTATTTTAAATCTTCAATTCATGTTTAATAAAGGTGATATCATGGTGAATTATTCATATTAAAACAGCAAGTGAAACGTGTAAATAAATAAGGAAAAGTGCATGAGAAATATAAATAGGGATCATGTTAGATTGCTATCTACTTTATGTATAATTGCATGATCTAATTGGTAGAGTTGTTCCACAATAAGAAAAATGTTTAGAGTAATAAATCATGTTATATGTTAGGTGTTTAAGGGTGCATATGTTCATACCCTGTATGTATCAACATGATTATGCTAAATTATGTTAGAATGCTTAGTATCGCATTACATAGATTATTAGAAAGCATGCGCAAGTGTTAAGAGAGTAGGATAAATTATACATTATAACAACAAGTTAAATGTGTGATAAAAAGATATAAATGCATGAGAGATTGACTAGATACCATGCTAGGAATGTCTATTATCTTGTACATAGCCTCATGTTTTAAAATGATAAACTTGTATAATGATATGATGAAGATTTGAACCATGCGTCCTAGGATATATCATGTGTAGAAAACATGTGTAGGTGCATGTTATCTTTCATGATTTAACATGAGCATGTGTTAGATAGGAAGGTATTTGGATGACTTATGTATAGTTAGCCATAAGAACCATATGCCATGTGTAATGTTGTGATTAGAGTGATAGCATGTGTTTTTCCTCATTGTTAGTGGCTTATTATGTATGTGGTATGTGCAAGCTTGATATTTTATATTACTTGCTGAGTCTTGTAAGACTCATACTTGCTTCGGCGTACAGGTGACAGGTGATTTCTTGCCAGAGGGAAGCGTAGTGAAGGTTGACGCTGCATACGAGAAGGAATAATCAGTAGAGTTCACATTATAGTTATATGTTTCTTTCATAGTTGAATAAAGTTTATTCATATGGACAATGTATGGACAATGTAGTTCTTTTCAAGTTGTAATAATGTGGACTCTAGTACTTTCTTTTACTATATAGACTGTGGAATGTGTGGTGATGATGGAATGAAGTATACCATTTTTTTTAATTCCGCTGTACTCTTTTATTATTCATGGACATATCAACCTTATCGTTTAGTGTTGGGCTACTATCCCACTGTAACAGCGCTCTTTGTAATGATGGGGATGGTATAATCGTACCGGTATAAGGAGGGTCGTTACAATCAGCAATCAATCCACGCACATTATACATACACAGATCATATGCACATTTTACTTCCTAATAAAACAATCAACACATGTAACATGGTTTGAATCTTTTAAATTCTATGCATGAAATTCCTATAACATTAAAGGACATGATACATGCTTTATGTTTTCTTTTCACATTAGGTATAAGACCTATCACATGCTCTCCACACATTTCTTTAACATGCTTAATCAACTTAAAACTCATTCAATTCATGCTACAATACATATATGTAACTTAAGCATGAAATAACATATGATGTAAGCATTGCTCCTAGCATGAATTCTATTTACATTCTCATACACTTAACACAATTATAAATATGTTTAGCTTGCTGTTTTGACATGGATTTAACATACTCATTTAATGTTTCACTAATTCACATGCTATCACATTGTTTTCACACATTCACATATTCATTTGCACATTACCCAATATTACATTTCACTTATACACAATCACATTATTCACATTAAATGTCGTGACACATAGTGCAAACCACCTCTAGAAGGACACACACAACACATTCACATAACTATCACCTAGGTAAAATAGTGATAGATCTTTGTTAACTGCGCAGAACTGGGAGAAGTACTCTCCACCCTAACCAGTGGTACTTGTCCACCACCAGGATTTCATCCTAATTGCTCGTAGGATTTCACACACTATGAACCTTCCTGTAGGGACTTTATTACGATATGGTTCCATAGCCCTCTAAGGTAGCAGTGTCACACATGGCACAGTTTATACACTTTTCGTATTATTAACATTGTTCACATACACTTGTTTACACTATTGCATTCACTTATACATGATTTCATAGTTCAGTTTATCTAATAACATGCTACTTTTTTTTTTAATAAAAGGTCCTCAGGCCCTCAAACCGGGAGAGTGCACCCTACCCAAAGGGGGAGAATGTTCTCACTCCACCAATGAGTTCGACCTGGGCCTAAATTAATATATAGAAAATTTAATACAGAGTCTATGGGGCCAACCCCCGTTACACCAAACGATCGTGCATGAGGCCAGACTTATCAACAACCATCGGCCCCATACAAACATGAGGTAGACTCGTCCCCCCCAGAATACATCATTCTTTTTATTCTTAACTGCTAAGTTAGCGAAGGAATCAGCAAGTTGATTTGTTTCCCGGTACACATGGGATAGCTGTGTGGACGCCTTGCTGAAAAGATCTTTAACATCTCTCCACCATCTGTAGGAATTCCAAGAGAGAACCTTATTCTTGTTTATAGAGTTGACGAGAACCTGAGAGTCAGAGTAAACAATGGAAAGCCAGTAATTGAAGCAAGTTGCAAGCCGGAGACCATCACAAAGTGATCTGATTTCTGCAATCATACTGGTTCCCTCCCCATAGAAATGAGAGAAGGTGACATGAACCTGCCCTAGAGGATCCCGGATTCAACAACCACGGCCACATTCCCCGGGATTTTCTTTGCAAGCCCCGTCAACATTCAGACTGAAGCCATAAATGGGAGGAATCCATCTAATAAGCTTGAGCATCTTGGTGCAACACTTTGGAAAGTACCCGAAATCATGAAGAATCTGCAACTCTGAATAGTTGGGCGCAACCTTAAATTGGAGTTTGGAGAGAAGATGTAAAGTGGATGATTTTATGTGCAACTCTAATAACATGCTACTGTTTACAATGTAAACTGGTCATAAACTAACCCTAATCATGCTGCAATTCACTAAATTATGAACAATTATACTAAGCATGCTCCACATTGTCCTTTTTCTATATTAAATCCGAATTAGCACTTACTGTTATCCAATCAGCATGAAACTTTTACTACAGACTGCTTACATGCTAATCATCATACATACAATTTTCATATTTTTCATAAACATACAAAATTTATGAAAATTAGAACAAATATTCTGCAGATTTACAAATAAACCTAATTAAACAGGGATTTCAACAATCCAGTCACATTTGGTAGTTTCAAAACATGTGTTCCGCAATCCCACAATTCTCATACAATTTCTGACATGATTATAAACAGCTACACATTTTTAATTGTAATTAAAATAGACTATTCATGCTCATTGATCCATTTTTCAGCAGTTCTGAATATTCACACAGCAAATAGAAATTTGTCCAAATTTCATGATGTGACCAGATACATGTATACAACTCACAAAAATATTCTGACATCTTAATTAAACACGGATCTATACAAACAGTAATTAATAAGACTAAAACATGCTCAATAATTCATTTCAGAAATTTTAATAATTAATGCAATGAATGAAAAATTCAGCATAATGACATGGAATGATCCACTGGAGATACTTGACAATATAGCATTTTTACAGTATATCCTCATGTTCGAAAATATGAAAATAGGCTACAAAGATCTGGCATGCACAGTGTCACTGCCTGATGAACTCAGCGACACACAGGTGGCCGCCAATCAAGTTAACGACACCATCGGTGGCCGTTGACCTAGGATCTAAACGGCAGCAAAGGTTTTCGTCTAGTTCCTGTCTGTGCAAACACAGACTGAACGCAGAAAAAACAGGTGAAAAGGGGGTTCCAGAACATGAATATAATCTGGAAAAATACCTAGGACCTACTAGATGCATGTATGGACAATGTTCAAGGGCTACATGCCTTTGTAAAAATCTACAGACAAAATTATCGGTCGGAGAAGTTCTCCTCGGCCAGTGCCAAGAAGCCTCCAAATCCTCCTAGATCCGGTTTCTGTGATGATCCTTGCTGCACACCGGAGTCGGGGAAGTTTTCCTTGATGTTCAGAGAGTCCTCCAGTCGTTGTAGTTCGCCGGAAGACGCACCAAGTTGCAAGATCCAAGGCCTCCAAGTTCAGGGTTCACAATAGAAAACTAGGGTTTTTGACCCAAGAGTCAAAAGGGTCTAACTGTGCCCTAAACGAGGTGTTTTATAGCGCTGGGGTTCCAGGGATGCGTTTAGAAGGGTTTTCGACCGTTGTAGAACGATTTCTAAAATTGGGGCGAAGAAAACGTAAGCGTTTCTGGATCTGGAACCGCAACAAATCTAGAACCTAGACGTCAACATCACTGGCCGCCTATCTGGGATTAGCGTCCATCTATGTGGTCGCTGACCTCCGCTTAACGTCAACTCATGTTGACGCCAAAATGGTTTTCGGCCAAAACACAGAATTGTAGTAATTCTGCTTACACTAGGTATATACATGCAATGTACCATACATATAACTTAATTATTAAATACAAACATCATGTATGTGATATATATACACATATATACATGTACAAATATAAATACTTATACATATATACACACATGTACTCAATTACATACATAAGGTATATATACATCACAGGACAAAATCTAACCAAAATAGGCCAAAATTCGAGGGCCTTACACCCTCTCCCCCTTAAAGAAAATTTGTCCTCGAGGTTAGAACGACACTACTCAAACAATTTGGGATACTTCTTCTTCATAGAATCCTCAAGCTCCGATGTAGCCTCCTCTCGTGAGAAGTTGCGCCATAGTACTTTGACCGACGCAATGCTCTTGTTTCGGAGATGCTGTACCTTCCGATCAAGAATAGCTACGGGTTGCTCAACATAAGACAGATCTGGCTGGATCTCCACTGGCTCATGACTAATAACATGAGATGGATGTCGGACATACTTCCGGAGCATAAATACGTGGAATATAGGATGAACACTAGCTAATGCCAGGGGTAAAGCTAGCTCATATGCCACGTTGCCCAATCATCTGAGAATCTCATACGGGCCAATGAATCTAGGACTTAGCTTACTATGCCTGCCAAATCTAACTACACCTTGAGTAGGCGAAATCTTTAGAAAGACATGCTCGCCCACCTCGAACTCTAAATCCTTTCTCCCGTTGTCGGCATAACTCTTCTGCCTATCCTGTGCCGCAACAAGCCTCTTCCTAATAAGCTGGATCTTATCCGAAGTCTCTTGAACTGACTCCGGTCCGATCAACTACCTATCGCTAGTCTCCTCCAAACATAAAGGAGATCTACAAGGCCTACTATACAACGCCTCAAATGGAGCCATACCAATACTTGCATGAAAACTGTTGTTGTATTTAAACTCAACAAGAGGTAGATGACGCTCCCAATCATCCTTCCAATCTAGTACACACACTCTCAACATATCCTCGAGCGTCTGGATAGTCCTCTCGGACTGTCCATCTGTCTGGGGATGGAACGTCAAACCAAGCTTCAACTCAGAACCTAATGCATCTTGAAGACCCTTTCTCAACCTCGAAGTAAATATCGGATCTCGATCCGAAATGATCGACTTTGGCACACCATGCAATCTAACTATGCTACTGACATACAATCTAGCTAAGCTCTCAACCGACTGCTTCTTCTTCATAGGTAAGAAATGCGTAGTCTTAGAGAATCTATCTACCACAACCCATATCGAGTCATTGCCCCTCCTTGATTTGGGCAAACCCGTTACAAAATCCAGAGTGACAGCCTCCCACTTCCATACTGGGATCTCCATCCTCTGCATAAGAACAAATGGTCGTTGTCGCTCAGCCTTCACTTGCTGGCATACTAAACACCTAGATACATACTCTGCCACATCCTTCTTCATGCCAGACCACCAAAATGATCTCTTTAAATCCCGGTACATCTTAGTGTTACCCAGATGAATAGAGAATGTAGACCTATGAGCCTTCTCTAATACATGCTCACGGACATCCACTATATCCGGAACACAGACTCGATGATGAAACCTAATCACTTCATCCTCATCACGAGCAATTCCTGCCTTGCCCACTAACTCCTGGAGGTCGGCCTTTTGCTTCTCGATCACCTCATCCAAGACAGTAGACTGGACGGACAACTGAGCCACGAAAGCCTGACATAATGGCTCTAACTCAGTCATCGCACAAGCAGCATCCTCCAACATCTTCCAATCTTGCTGGAGTGACGATTTCTTCCTGCTAAGAGCATCCGCTACGACATTCTCCTTTCCAGGATGATACTGAAGGTCGAAGTCATAGTCCTTGAGGAACTCAATCCATCCTCTCTGCCTCAGGTTTAATTTCCTTTGGGAGAAAAGATACCTCAAGCTCTTGTGGTCAGTGAACACCTCAAATCTGACACCATAAAGATAGTGCCTCCAGATCTTTAGTGCATGAACCACTGCACAAGCTCTAAATCATGAGTCGGATAGTTACGCTCATGCTCCTTCAATTGACGAGAAGCATACAGCACTACCCTTCCTTACTGCATCAATACACAACCCAAACCAATCCGAGATGCATCGGAGTAAATGGAAAAACCTTCATTACCACTCGACAAAACCAATACCGGAGCAGATGTGAGCTTAGCCTTCAATAATTGAAAGCTACTCTCACACTCCTCAGACCATACAAACTTCACACCCTTCCTGGTTAGCTTAGTCAATGGCACGGCGATGATGCAAATCCCTCAATAAATCGCTGATAATAACCCGCTAAACCAAGGAAATTACAAAACTCCGATGGGGTCCTGGGAATCTCCCAATCTAATACAGCCTAAACCTTTGCTGGATTAATTGCTACTCCAGCACCGGAGATAACATGCCTGAGGAAATGAACCTCACGCATCAAGAAATCGCACTTGCTGAATTTTGCATATAGCTTATACTCTCGGAGAACTTCTAACACTACCCTCAAATGCTGACGGTGTGTGGCCTCATCCGGAGAATAGACCAACACATCATCGATAAACACTACAACAAAACTATCTAAATAAGGCTTAAACACCCTGTTCATGAGAACCATGAACGCTACAGGGGCGTTGGTTAGACTAAACGGACGAACCAAAAAACTCATAATGTCCATAACGGGTCCTAAAGGCCATCTTGGACACATCCTCACTCCTAATCCTCAACTGATGCTAGCCAGACCGCAAATCAATCTTGGAAAAGACCGATGCATTTTGCAACTGGTCAAATAGATCATCGATCTGCGGTAAGGGATACATGTTCTTCACAGTCACTTGGTTTAGCTTTCTATAATCAATGCTTAACCTTAGTGACCCATCCTTCTTCTTTACGAATAAGACAGGTGCACCCCAAGGAGAAACACTAGGGCGAATAAATCCCTTGTCCAGTCAATCTTGCAACTGCTTCCTTAGCTCGGATAACTCCGCAAGTGCCATCCGATATGGAGCCTTCGAGATAGGAGAGGTGCCCGGAAGCAACTCTAGGGTAAACTCTATCTCTCTAACCGGTGGCAATCCAGATAACTTATCGGGAAATACATCTATAAATTCCTGCACTACATCAATCTCCTCAAGGGTAGATGACTGATCAGCTTTTGGTACTAATACCACGCTAGAGAGAAAAGCGTCACAACCCTTGTTAACCATTCTCATCGCCTTCATGGCAGAGATGACAAACTTTCCCATAAGGTTCCTTGGCAATGGATGTGAAAACTCATCCTCACTAAGAATACGGAAAACAATCTTCTTCCCATGACAATCCACTAATGCATAGTGCTCCTCTAGCCAATCCAGGCCAAGAATTGCATCATAGTCCTTCATCTTTAGCAAGAAGAAACACCCATCTAGGACTCTATCTTCAATGCATACAGGTAAAGATGGAATACACTTCCTAGTCGATACCATTCCCGCATGTGTGTGCACAGATAAAAGAATCTCTAACTCCTCAGACTCTAATCCTGACTCTAAAGCTAACTTCCTAGCAAACCGCTCGCAAATGAACGAGTGAGTGGCACCTGTATCAAACAAAACCCGAGCGTTCACACCCATGAAATTAACTGCACCTTCGGTGACATGCTCCGCCTGCTCGGCATCCTCACGAGCTAGCGCAAACACTCAAGCTAGGGATCGAGGCCTTCCTGGTCGACCTGTAGCTGGCGCTACTGCTGCTGCCGCTGCTGGGGCTGGCACTGGTCACTGGACTCCCTGTTGAAGTCTGGGACAGTCTTGGATCTGGTGCTCACTGCTCCCACACTTGAGGCACTATCCCGCCAACTTCCAGCACTCTGTACCACCATGTGCCCTCCCGCATTGAGGACACTCCTTCTTGCCACTAGGCCTACTACCAGGGGAACGCTGAGAAGCTACCTGCTGACTGCCCGCTGCCACGGGGCGCTGTGGTGTCTGATACGCCGCCCTCTTTCTATCCTGCCGCTGGAAAGGAGCTGCCGGCCTCTTCTGCGAAGCCTTCTTCTTCTCAAGGTACTGCTCCATCTTACTCTCCTGACGGCACGCCGCACTAAGAGCCTCATCCAAGGTATGATGATTGAACGCCACAAGTCTCGATCGCAGTGTTGGCTTTAGGCCCATCACGAACTTCTTCATCTTCTTGTGCTCATCAGTAATGATATGAGGTGCATACTTCGATAGCTCAGCAACCTGGCCTCATACTCGAGCACAGTCATGGAGCCCTGAGTCAAGGTGAGAAACTCCTGCTCCATCTTGTCCTGGATATGCTCAGGAACGAACTTGGCCCGAAAGAGCCTCACAAACTCGTCCCAAGCAACCTCGACAGCACCGTCCTCGAAGCAGGTACGTAGTAATGAGGACCACCACACATCGGCTCTCTCCTGCAAAACATCCTTCATAAGCACCAATCTATCAATTCTAAACTTAACATAAACAAATACATTTACAACTAACACATACCTATAGCATATAAGTGGCCAAGCTGACCTTGTCATCCTCAGTACACCTAATAGCCCGGAAGATCTTCTCGATCTCCCTCATCCAGCTCTTCGCAAGTAGTGGATCACTCTCCCCCTTAAAAGAGGGTGGAGCCATCCTCTTGAATCGCTCCATGATGGAAGGACCACCATGATCATGCCCCTAGGAAACGGAGCTGGAGCCTGAGCCTACTACAACAACAATACAATTCAACATATATAACACAATAGCAATGTAACAATAATATATTTAAAAGAAAACATACTACTTCTATCCAACATTGCTAACCTAAGCCTCCAGCTGAGCCTGGAGTGTAGCCTGGGTATGCGCCTGGGTTTGCATAGCTTGCACCAGGCCTTGCATAAATACCCCATAATCAACTGTGGTGGAGGAGGAAGTACATTAGGTCCCTATGGGGCTGGGGCCTGCTGCTCATCCCTCTCTTCACGCCTAGGCTCATCCTCTCTAGCATGGGCACCATGACTGCCACGTGCAGCCATTTCCTACAAGATAGATTAACCACATTTAGGAACTAAGTTATCTAATTCCTAACCATTTTCATAGTTGTGTGGACAATCTATAAAGACTTAGCATATAATGAAGATGATGGCATATATATTTCTGTACAATCTCAACCTTGCTCTGATACCAATCTCTGTAACGACCCTCCTTATACCGGTACGGTTATACCAACCCACGTCGGTATAGAGAGCGTCGCTACAGTGGGACATTGACCCAACATATACACTAAGTTGAGATGTACACAAATATAGACATAGAACAACGGAAATAAAACAACAATATTATTCCATCATCCACATTTTATCCACAGTCTATATAGTACAAGAAAGAAACTAAAGTCCACATAATTGAATTTCTAAGTCAAATTACATTGTCCACATATGAATTACATAATACCATTGATTACATACTTATGAAATGAATGTACAACAAAGTATTCTTCACAAAAGATGCTACTCCTCTCGCTCGGAGTTGCTCCTAACAGTCTCCTCCAAAGAAGAGAAATCACCTGCCACACCTGTACGCCGAAGCAAGAGTGATTCTAATAGAATCAACAAGCAATCCACGCACATTATACATACACACATCATATGCACAGTTTACTTCCTAATAAAACAATCAACACATGTAACATGGTTTGAACCTTTTAAATTCTATGCATGAAATTCCTATAACATTAAAGGACATGATACATGCTTTATGTGTTGCCCAGCTAGCAAGCCCAGAGGGGGGGTGAATGGGATTCTTAAAATTATTGAGAACCTAAAAAATCTGTTCACAAAATAGTCACACAAAACACACTTCGATAGTTGTTAGTGTTAGTAAAGGTAAACAACAAACACACAAAGGCAATCACACTACACAAGGATTTATTCTGGTTCGGATCCCCTCTCCTTAGGAGTCCTACGTCCAGTCCCTGAGCAATACCTCAGGTTTTCACTACCTAAGGGTACAGTCCCCCTTATGGACCCTTACACACCCAGTCGTAGCTGGTCTTCTCTTCACAACACGAAGAAGAATTACAACACCCTGGATACCACCAGGTCTTCCTTAAACACGAAGGGAATACACACCCTGGAACCCCCAGATCTTCCTTCAACACGAAGGGAAGAAAAGAACACAAGAATGTGGAAATTAAAACAAGCCCCTAGATCAAGCTTATACAATGCTAGATCTTGTTAGTTATGGGTGTCCTCAAGCCAATCATAACTTGTACAATCTTATTCTTTAATAATGATAATAAGGCTTTTATATTCATTATGTGTAATTCGTTTATCGTTTCATTATGAAGTCCATGAATATGTGCAATGGATACTAATTATGATGAGATCATAACAATGGGATTAATGTCCTTTAAACGCATATTCTTAATTGTTCCTAGTCCGAGGATATTCGAGAAGGACATCGGATATCCGGTTAGACTAGTACAGGTTGCACCTGATCATATGATGAGGGTGACTGGTCTCATAGTCACTTGTGTGGAGACATTAAGGTGAATCTGTAGGTGCTCATTAGAGAATGAGTTCACTGAACTGATCCGTTATGAATCGCTGGATAGTAATGTTACCTAACTGTCAACCAGCTAGATTCATTGTCACAGTGGCGTGATTGGTCCTTAGACCTGAGACACCAAGGACACCTTGTCGGTGGACTTCTAGATTTTGACCTTAACTTATAGATCTCTAGCCATGGGGTCTTAATCAGTTAAGTGTTCGGATCTAGCGGAATACCTTCGAAGGTGATTGTGTGGCCAACATGGGATCGCTCGCTCTCGGTAATAAGAGAGTGAATGCTCTAGGGAAAGATGCCTATAGTCCCTGGCCAGGGCATGACTACTTATCAGAAAAGGAGTTTTCTGATATTGTTATGTGGCATCTAATCCAAGTGAGTGCGCGTATTAGGGTTTGACAGTTGACCATAAGTGCACTCGGGAGCATTGTAAGAGCGAAGGATTATAGTCACGTGGTATCTGTTGACACAAAAGGTTCCTTGAATGGGTTGCTGAACCCTAATGCATTCCCAGATCAAGTGGTGTTGCTTGGCACCCAACTTGAATGGAAGCCCGGTCAATTATCATAAGACGATAATTGATTGTGTAATTAATTAATATGAGATATTGATTAATTACAGTAAGTCAATAAAGAGTTATTGGGTTTAATGGGCTAAAAATGGGACTAGCACTTGGGCTTAGAGGGTCACACGGAATAGAGTTCCGAGCAGACTGGGCAGGATGACCTATATAGACATTAATTGGGTTTTTGTGAAAAATCGCAGAGTCTATATATACACGTGGAGAGTTAAACCCTGGCCCAAGCTCCAGGTCTTCTCTCTGGCCGCCTCCTCCTCTCTCTCCTAAAGCGCCCCCACCTGTTCTCTCTCCTGGCACATGGTGGAGCTGAGATCCGGGAGATGCGTGGAGACCGAGGAGATCCCGTCTGCGTCTGGAGTTCACGTGGATACGTCTAGAGGCCGGACACCTGAACGGCTTGAAGCACCAGCGCCTCCAGCACTACCTCCTCCCCGGATTCGGGAGTTTCGCAACCCCATCAATGGTAAAGATCGGATCTTCCTACGCGCGGGTTCTCCGTTTTTTGTTCGATTCCGACCGCCGGCAACGATATCTACCTAAGGGAATCGCGCTTTCTGCTGCGCTCTGATCGATTCCTTACAGTGGTATCAGTGCCAGGTTGCTGGCTCGGTCGGAATCGGCGTCATATGAATCTCATTTTATGCGTTTTCGTCGATTCACGTTCTGCATGAATCCCTAATTTTTACCTCATTCTTGTGTTGCACATGGGATGCGCACTTCCCGTTTGGTACATGGAAGTTGTTCCTGGTACCAAGCGCTTCGCGAAGAACCCTTCGTGGTGTCGTTTGGCCCTCTGTAAAGGCCACACGACCCTCTGCATGATGCCTTCGTTGTGCAGGTTTCGCTTTCTTGGACAGTCCAAGATGGGGCAATTTTTGCAGGTTTTGGGGTTTTTCAGGGATTTTTGGGCGATGGGAGGCAGTCTCCGGTGCCGCCGGCGCCGTCCGCGGCCACCGGAGGCGGCGCGGGGGCCGGCGGGGCCACCCTCCGCCAATGGGCGGCGGCGGCTAGGGTTTCACCCTAGCCGCGCGCCCCTCCATTCGGGCAGAGATGGAGACCCCGCGCGGGGCGCCCGCGGGTCGCCCGTGGGTCCGCCCGCGGGTAAGTCGCGGGCGGACCCCCCCCCCCCCCCCCCCCCCCCCCCGGGTCCCGGACTGGGGGACCCGATCCGCGCCGGATCCGCGCCAGACCCAAACCGCTTCCCATTTTTTAGTTTTTTAAATTGTTTAAACACCAGAAAAATTCTAGAAAATTCTAAAATTAGTTTTAAGAGCTTTTAAAATTGTTTTAGCTCTTTGCAAATTAATTTTCAGATGCTTGACCCAATATTTAATTAGTTTAAGGGAATTCTAAAATTGTTTTTGTTATTTCCTACCATTTACTTAATGCATGTTAATTAATTTAAGAATGTGATTCTTGTTAAACTAATTAATAGTAAATTTTGGTGGATTCATGCAGCAACGGTGAATGGCATTTATCTAATGCTGATTAGATGTTATCCATGTTAGCTAAATTGTTTAGTTAAATGATTTTCAAAATATAATTATTATACTTTTGAAATAAAAGTTATGTCAGTAGTAATTATGTCATAATTGCCTATTGATGCATGTGATGTGTTGATGTGTGGATGGATGATCATGGACCTAGATATCATGTGATGATTTTTATGGTTTATGGCATGTGATGTAATTTATGAGGACTGCGTGCCTCCCTCTCTCCCTCTATTAAATCCGGGCTGTACATTCTATCTCCCTCCTGTTATGTACGCCCCTTGACTTGTTCAAGGTTTCTTATTATTATCTGATGTATATTTATGGGCCTGCAAGCCCAATTTAATGTTACTTGTAATTTAAGAAGCGGATTGGCAGAGATGGAGGAGAGTACCATGCAAGGCCTTCCTGGAGATAGAATTACATCAAGCAAAAGCATTCGATGCGGGGCTGCCATATGTTTGCCATGTTTGTGGATTACCAACTGGCTCTGGTAATGCCACTCTAAGTTAAAGTCCATGATCATCCATTGTTTTTCTTCATATATATGATATATGTGGAATGTGCTTTGATATATATAATTAAATATATGATATTCCAAATTCTATATATCAATAGCACGCAGATATAGAGACCAAGATAAAATATGTCAAAATCCCTCCTTGTTTAAATTTTAAGCCGTAGCGTAATCATTAAGAATGAATTACGTGGCCCTCCATCATTATAGTTTTAGGATTGCCATTAGATCAGGCAAGTTTGTTGTGCTATCCACAAGGCTTGCCAAATCTGATGGCAGACTAAAACTATGGCATGGTGATGCCTTAAACGGGGTAGAGGAACGGTGTAGCTTTGTTGTGCTATCCACAAGGGCTACATCCAAATCTATGCTCGTTACATAATGATGGTACTGCTTAAACTAGATTTAATGACTTGTTGTGCTATCCACAAGGTCATTAAAATTCAGGGGTCAAAATAAGATCGGATATTGCAAGAGTTGCAAGTGTCAAGAGTTGACCGCTTTCAGATCATAGCATGATTTGTTGTGCTATCCACAAGGTCATGCTATGAGTTTGTAAGATTTCGATCCCCACTAAGAGATCGTCGGCGTCTCCCATTCTGTATATCTGAGGGTTATATAGTCTGTCGGAAAATAGTGGGAGCTAATCTTAATTAAAGTCCTAATCTAGATTTAATTATTATTATGAATATCTGCTAGTTGTGTTTACATTTCCTTTATAGGCAAAAATGTCGTCGAGTAACCCACTCCAAGGCATACTGGATGCCAACAAATTGACAGGCCCGAACTACTCAGATTGGCTCAGGAACCTGAAGATTGTCCTCAGGTATGAGCGCATTGCCTATGTCCTGGAAGGTGAGTTTAGCTGAGATGCTGAACATGCTGAAGACTGCTGAGGGCAACCTTAAGAAGGAAAAGCCCATTGTTCTCATGGTTGGAAAGTCCAACAAGAAGAGGAGAGCAGTGCAAGCCTTTAAAAACGGCAATGCAAAGAAGCAGTCCAAGCAAAAACAAAAGAAGGACATAAGCAAAGGAGCGCAAAAGGGAGTGCTTCCACTGCAAGAAGAAGGGGCATTGGAAAAGAAATTGCAAGGACTACCTTGCATTGAAGGCTCAGGAGAAGCAGAAGCTTGGCGAAGCCTCAGGTATCTGTATGATAGATCTTCACTTGTCTATTAGATATTCCACATCATGGGTTTTAGACACTGGATGTGCTTCTCATGTCTGCAATGATGTGCAGATGTTGACAAGTAGAAGGAAGCTGAGCAAGGGTGAGGTGAACTTGAGGCTTGGAAACGGCGCAAGTGTTGCTGCACACACTGTGGGGACAGTGCAGCTCAAGTTACCCTTAGGAGATTTACTTTTATTAGATGATTGCTACTTTGTGCCTAGCATTATTAAGAACATTGTTTCTGTTTCTTGTTTAGACAGAAATGGATACAAGTTTACCATTGAGAACAATAGTTGTTCAGTTTATTTGAGAAATAAACTAGTTGCTTTAGAAAATTTGGTAAATGGTTTGTATCTACTTGATGTTTCTTATGAAAATCTCCATGTTGATGTTTCTCCTAAGAGAAGTAAGTATAGTGTGAACACTGCCTACTTGTGGCATTGTAGGCTTGGTCACATTGGCGAGAATAGGCTTCAAAAGTTGCATAAGAATGGATACTTGGATCCATTTGATTATGAATCATATGCAACTTGCGAATCTTGCTTAATGGGTAAGTTGACCAAATCTCCATTTAGTGGACATGGAGATAGGGCCAAGGACATATTGGAACTAATACACTCGGATGTATGTGGTCCAATGTCTACCCAAGCCAAGGGTGGCTACTCATACTTCATTACATTCACGGATGACTACTCAAGGTTCGGATTTGTTTACTTAATGAAGTACAAGTCTGAAGCATTTGAGAAGTTCCAAGAATTTAAGAATGAAGTTGAGAAGCAAACTGGAAAAAGCATTAAAATCCTATGGTCAGACCGAGGAGGTGAATACTTGAGTACAGAGTTCACACAATTCTTAAAGGATAATGGTGTCCTTTCTCAATGGACTCCTCCCTATACACCACAGATGAATGGTGTATCAGAAAGGAGGAATCACACCTTGTTGGACATGGTACGATCCATGATGAGTCATTCACAGTTACCAGTTTCCCTATGGGGATATGCGCTAGAGTCAGCAGCATATCTATTGAACAGGGTTCCCAGTAAATCTGTGTATTCTACTCCATATGAGATATGGAAGGGTAGAAAGCCTGATTTTAAACATGTTAAAATATGGGGCTGTCTTGCCCACGTGAAGAGACACGACCCAGATAAACAGGAATCCAGAACCGATAAGTGCAGGTTTGTTGGATACCCAAAAGAAACGTTTGGGTACTACTTTTACCATCCTGGTGAACAAAGAGTGTTTGTCTCCAGGAGAGCTGTCTTCTTGGAAGAGGAGTTCCTTACCCAAGAGGACAGTGGGAGTAAGGTAGATCTAGAAGAGGTTCTAGATCCACAAACTGTGCAAAGTCCACCAGTTGAAACAACGGTTCCAGAACCTGTTCAGGAATATACACACATTCAGTGTAGGTCTGGTAGAGTACCTAGACAGCCTGAAAGATATGTTGGACATATCAGTGAAGGCATGTCTTATAATGAGGATGATGATCCAAAGACCTACCAAGAGGCTGTTGATAGTCCTGAGTCAGGGAAATGGCGAGATGCCATTAATTCTGAGATGCAGTCCATGTACACCAACCAAGTTTGGAACTTGGTAGACTTGCCTGAAGGTATTGTACCTATTGGGTGCAAGTGGATCTTTAAGAGAAAGATCGGTGCAGATGGAGAGATCGACACTTATAAGGCAAGGTTGGTGGAAAAGGGGTATCGTCAAAGGCAAGGAATTGACTATGACGAAACTTTCTCACCAGTTGCCATGATAAAGTCGATCATAATTCTTCTCGCCATTGCTGCATACTTTGATTACGAGATCTGGCAAATGGATGTTAAAAAAAAAAACTACTTTCCTCAATGAAAACATTGAGGAAGAAGTGTTTATGATACAGCCTGAGGGTTTTACATCCAAAGATTGTCCAGATAAAGTATGCAAGCTTCAAAGATCCATCTATAGATTGAAGCAAGCTTCTTGTAGTTGGAACATAAGGTTTGATGAGGCTATCAAATCTTATGACTTCATTAAGAATGAAGATGAACCATGTGTGTATAAGAAAATCAGTGGGAGTGCTATCACTTTTCTCATACTTTACGTTGATGACATCTTGCTCATTGGGAATGATGTAGGGATGTTATCATCAGTAAAGGTTTGGTTGTCAAAGAACTTCTCCATGAAGGATTTGGGAGAAGCATCTTATGTATTGGGAATACGTATCTATAGAGATAGATCCAAGAGGATGCTTGGCTTGACCCAATCCATGTACATAGATACCATTGTCAAAAAGGTTTGGCATGGAAAATTCCAAGAGAGGTCTCATACCAATGAGACATGGAATTTATCTCTCTAAGGAGCAGTCTCCTAAGACTCCTGAGGAGAGGGCAGTCATGGATAGAGTCCCCTATGCTTCAGCCATAGGGTCTATCATGTATGCCATGCTATGTACAAGGCCTGATGTGGCATTTGCTTTAAGTGTTACGAGTAGATATCAGGCAAATCCAGGTGAAACACACTGGATGGCAGTGAATGTATACTTAAGTACTTGAGAAGGATTAAGCATATATTTCTGGTTTATGGAGGAGGGGACTTGAAACTTCGGGCATATACTGACTCGAGTTTCCAGTCAGATCCAGATGATAGCAAGTCTACATCTGGGTTTGTGTTCACCTTAAACGGAGGTGCAGTGAGCTGGAAGAGTTCCAAGCAAGAAACCACTGCAGACTCGACGACAGAAGCTGAGTACATTGCTGCAGCTGAAGCCACCAAGGAGGCAGTGTGGATGAAGAAGTTCATCACCGACAAGGAGTTTGCCGCACTGAAACAGAAAGGAATGACCGTGGCTGAGTATGAGGCTCAGTTCGCACGTCTTGCTGTGTATGCCCCACATTTGGTGGGAACTGAAAGGCTAAAGGCTAATCGTTTCATGGACGGGCTCAGGCCCATGTTCATTGAAAGGCTCGGACCAGACAATATTCAAACTTACACTGAGATGGTCCAAAGAGCTCAACTGGTAGAAGACACTATGGCTAAGGTGGAAGGCATGAGGGGGAAGGACATCTCAAGGCCGACCTTTATAAAAAGGGGAGTAGTCGATACAACTGGAACTTTCCCCAATAACAACAATAATAACTACAACAACAACAAAAGGCCAACCACGGGGAAGGACTATAGCATGGAGAAAAAGATCAAAGTAGAAGAAACAACGACGGTCGAATATTGTAAATTTTGCAACAAGCCTGGGCATCAAGCGGACAAGTGCTGGAAGAAGGCCGGGCTTGCCTGCGATGCGGGAGTCACGAACATCGTATACCGAACTCTCCTATGTTAAAAGACCAAGTTGGAAGGAACCAAGGAGTGGTAAAGCGTCAAGGACGGTGAATGCAATAATGCAAGCGGAGCTTCCGAAAGGAGGTATATTTGTTAAACCCCTAGACTGATCTTATGATGTTATCTTATTGGTACACTTCTAAGTGGGGGAGATCATTAAGGAGAAATTGAAAAGGAATAATCTAGTAGCGATACCATAGTTCATCTGGAGGACTAAGATGGAGTTATAACAACCGTGGAAGGGAAAACAGGAGTGGAAGGAACCAAATGAGTAGTACGGGTGGCCATGGGTGTAGATTTTGGACTGGCATCCATGATGTTGAAACAAGTTGGAGGAATTAAATCTGAAACCAACTCAAGAATCATAATTATCAAAAGCCAATTAATGGTCTATGAATTTGGGGACCAAATTCTCTTAAGTGGGGGAGGGTGTAGCACCCCGAAAATTTTAACTACATAAAAACTCAAATAAATGGAAATAAATAATTTCCATAATATCGGAGTATTTAAAACATACGTATCATTATCGTATGTGCCAAAACACATCGGAAACTTCCATACAAATTATACATCAACCCTAAACATTATTACTAAATGTTCCACAAAGAAATTTGTGCCAAGAAAAATCAGATTAACCAAGTTTAAAGTGTTTTGTGACTTATTATCGTAATTCATGAATAAGTCGGAAAATCATTATCACACGTACGTGGATGGGTCAGAAAACTAAATAAAAATCATATATGGAATTCAAATAATATTCTCTAACGACCCATCAAGAATTTTGGTTCAATAAAAATCATTTAGGCTAGGTTTAAGAGTTCTTGTGACCGACTATCCAAATTAGGAAACAAGTCGGAAAATCGTTAACACGGAAATACGACGCAACCATAAATTAAATAAAAATATTGGAGAGACTTCTAACATTATATATTAATGACCCAATATCATAATTGGGCCAATGGACATCATTTGGCCCAAAAATCAAATGAAGTAAGAAAATGCATAGAAATTTGTAACTCTAAATAGGCTGAAATTAGAAAGAGGCAATTTGAGTTGAATTGGGATGCAATCGTGCATTCTTGGCAACCCAAATTCGTGCCTAACTATGGGGGGAGGTTTCCTAAATCCTCACACACTCTAAGGGAGGAAGAAATCCACAAAAATAGGAAACTAACATGTCAAAATCGTAACTGGGCTTTCCTAGTCATAGTAGGACTCCTAAAACACCATGGTTCCTTAAATACTCTTCACCAAACCTTAGGAACGAGTTCTAAAACTTGCTAGGGTCGTGTGGAGGAGTTCTTGGCAGCTGGGGAAGCAGGAGATCCCCACACCAAGCCGTTCTTTTCCCCGTTGTGTCTGCTGCGACCTGCACAGACCATCATCTTGAAGTCGACCAAAGGTGAGTCAAACCTAAACCAAACCTTGCAAGGCTTATACCTGTGGAAAGAGGGTCAAGTCTACGTTCTAACCCAAGTGAAATGCCTAAATTCCATGCAGTATACACGGAGCAGTAAGCGTTCTCCTCTAAGTGGTCTGAACATGGGTTTTCTGGAAAAAAAATGAGACTTCTTCAACCCAAAAGGTAGGTTTTCTCGGGCCAAACCTTAACATATCCTATACCAATGTGTAGAGAATCAAGTTAACTTTCATTTCCCACTGGATTCATAGAATTTCATCTAGTAGATTTTGAATTACAAGCATTTTTCCAAAGTCGCGCACTGTTAGGGTGTTTCCTGTTCTTCTTATTATGCACGCGATTTCGTATCGAATTAGACCAAACTTCCTTCATGAAAGTTCTTATACTTAAAGTCCCAATCATCTTTTATGTTGAGCATTTTCTCCAGAAGTCGATCGTTAGACAGTTATAAGTGTGTTAAGAGAGTCGCTGCATGATACTGCGATTTCGGGCTGCACTTAGCTTTATGTTCTTCATATGTTTCTCGGGATTCGAAATCGAATTAGTGTCGACACTAGTTGATCTAGTGTCGACACACTGTCCCAAAACAGCCCAAAATGTGTTCTGGGAAGGCCTCTAGTTGCGACACTACCTGATCTAGTGTCGACACACTGTCCCAGATTGACCCAGAAAGTTCTGGGAGCTGTCTCTAGTGTCGACACTACCTGATCTAGTGTCGACACACTGTCCCATATTGGCCAGAAGGTTTTCTCGAAGCTGTCTCTAGTGTCGACACTACTTGATCTAGTGTCGACACTGCTTGACCAATTCTTCATTATTTTGCCTTGTGTTTGGAGCATAGTGTCGACACTAGTAAGTGGTGTGTCGACACTACCTTTGCAAAATATTACCTGTCTTGGGTCTGATCATTGCATGATGTCTATTTAATGGCTTAAAAGTGTTTAACCCATTGAAAAATCCTTAATTACATGAATATTATTCTAATTACTTTCTTAATGAAATGATCATACACGAAACTTGTGATTTACTCTTGTTACCAATCTAGCTTGATTTAAATGATAAATATTATCTTAAAATCTTGTAAACCCATATGTAGTTAAATACATTGATCTTCGCATGCCATCATGTTAAGTGTTTTTCCGAGAGTTTGAGACCGACAGATTGTGAATTGACACGCGTACATCACTACACACTAATACATCAAGGGCGTACACTTCCTTTATCTTCTTGTTCTCGTGAGCATGAATTACAATCTAGACTAAAGCCATTAATGTAAAAGATTGAACTAAATTATAAATCGTACCGATCAGCTGCCGAATTTATCTCTTGACCATTATTATCATGAAATCATGTTCAATTACTTATTACTTGTTCCCATCATCATCATGAACATGACATTACACATGCTTACTTATTGAAACTCTCATTGGCCATTATAATGACTGTGGGTATCTACATTTAAAATTTTACATGAGATGCTGACAGGGCACAGCGTGTGTCCAAGGGCTCCAATCTAGCCCCAATGACGGCGAGTCATAGATATACTGTTAACCATGGGGTATAATGATTACTGGCGTTGCATCTGCGCTGGGAGTACTTTCTTGCTTGTTGAATGTTAGATACATAACCATATACACGTGGCCTGTGTGCACTCTTGGTGGATCTTTCCTTGGTGGACATTAGTGTTTACGTTCCTGATTAGTGTTACTTGATCATGCTTGTGCAATCTTGCTTGCTTGCTTGCATGATATGGCCATCCTGCATTTATTGCAACTAGTGATATCTTGCGTTCTTGTAAACTATTGACATCAAGTGAAATCTTGCGTGCTTGTACAAAGTGATCTATTTCTAGTTCTCTCTTGTTATATCGTTTCTAGATCTTATTCTATCATGATCACTCTATCTAGCTTGTCCATGTATCATGTTTTAACTAGTTTTATTCGCACATGCATATCATGACATTCATCGTGCTTACCTAGTTCTAAAATGTTAATCACTTATATCATTGCCCACACATTGAGATATAAATCCTACTAGGATAGTTTGCTCATCCCCTACTCTTACCCAATCTAGGTGACTATGACATTCAAGAGGAAGAGCAAGTCGAGGATGGAAATGCGTCCGAGTGATGAGAGTTCCGACTATGAGTCTAGTTATAGTAGATTACTTTGAGCATTAGTACAATGTAGTAGGAAGTGAGGTATTATGTACTTTCCCATTTATTGAGTCTCAGTCCTGTACTAATTTCCAATTTTGATAAAATAAGTTGAGATCTGATTACAATTTATATGGAGTTCAATATTTGGGCCCTTTGATGATGTATGTTGTTATACATTTAGTGCGTGCTAGCTAGAGGCTTATTTGCCGACTGTCCACGTCTCGAGATATCGACTCGAATTCTTCGAACTAATATCTGCTGCGTAATTCTCAGGACGTGACAGTTTAGTGGTATCAGAGCCTAGGAATACCAAATAGGATAGTCTCAAGAATAGGAGATACGTATGGAACCTAGGTCATGGAAATTTAATGTATTACCTGGTGAGAATGGGTAGAGACTGGGAATATGTTAGAAAGAATTAAACACTCCTACCCATTGACTCTTATAATGTATCCAGAGACAATAATTGGTTTCCATCCTTTTCTCAGGCATAACACTCTCACTCAACTGCAATGGCTCGCAACCAGTGGCAAGCTATGCAAGACACTGTGGCTGGACTTACTCAGGCCCTGCAAAATGTAGTTCAGGCTGGAAATCAAGCTGCAGCTGCAAGGAATGGAGCCGGTGATCTGCACCGAAATTTTAGGAGTTTAAACCCTCCTCATTTCTTTGGATCCCTTGATCCAGACAGGGCAGAGAACTGGCAGGAGGAGATAGAAAGGATCCGTTGTCTCTCTATTCAAGGTGTCTTCTTCTGGAGCTTTAGTCTTCTTTATATATCTTCTATTTTAAATTTGAACGTTGAAGTGCCTGTTGTCTCTAAGCTTTTGTTTACGTTAGACTGCATGTCACTGTAGAGCTTCTTGTTCGACAGTCTTTAGCTTTCCATGCACGCAACAGGAGAAAGGATCTTCTCTGATATCCGTTATCTTCCATGTTGTCCAACGTTGTATTGAGGTGCGCTGTCAGAGACCTACACACATTAAATGCTAAAACAATAGACATCTAGGCTGTCTCTTGTTGTCAGTCAACGTTAGAATGATCTTATATAAAATAGAAGTTCCATTCTGTTCTTCTAAAAAGATGTTTACTGAATAACCACAAAAATAGAAGATATTGTTTCCATGCAGTGTAGTGATATGTTCAGTCTTAATAAATGCATAGTTGTCAGAAAGATATACGTGAAGTCATTGACTATTCAACGTACTAAAAAATGAGTTAAAATATCAAATCGTTATAGTCCATGAAATAGTTACATGCATGACTTATGAAATCGTTATGCAAATGAGTTGATAGCCACGTAAATCGTTGTGCACTTATAAGCAAACCGATGCACATACAAATCGTTATGACTCTATAAGCAAATTGTTATGAACAAGTTGTCAGAGACAAAACGATGTGAGCAAATCGTTGTTTGCTGTATCGAATCGTTACGGCGACTAAGTCGTTATGTAACTAAGCGAATCGTTACAAGGATCAAATCGTTATGACGGTATAGACAAATCGTTGTTCTCACTTAAGAAATCGATGTGAGAGCAAATCGTTGTTCTCACTTAAGAAATCGATGAGAGAGCAAATCGTTATGAACCAAGTCGTTATGCTTTCTTAGAGAATCGTTGTGAGGTCGATGCGATCACTTAGTAAATCGTTATGGAAGCAAATCCTTATGCTTTCTTAGCGAATCGTTGTGAGGTCGATGCGATCACTTAGCAAATCATTATGGAAGCAAATCGTTATGCTTTCTCGAAATCGACCAGACACTTATGAAATCGTTATGATACCCAAAACGATAGAACATATAGCGAATCCTTATGTGTATGAACTCGTTATGATAGTAAGGAAATCGTTATGAATCTATTGAAGTCGATATGATAGAGAAGGAAGTCGTTACAGTATGCAGAAAATCGATGTGTACTTAAAGAAATTTCATGCTTTGAACTTACATTGCTATAGAGTAAATAATACTTACCCATTTAGCTTGATATTTCTTGTTTCATTTCCTGTACTCAAATCTCATAGAAAATATGTTAGATTAAACTTTATTATAGTTTTGTTAATCACCAAAATAAATATGTAATTAATTTAAATTACATGGAGATAAACTGATCATTAATCTCCCCCTTTTTGGTGATGACAAAACTTAACAATAAGCATAGATGATCTGAAATGAATTTAAACAAAATTGCGGAAATATAAGAGATATATTTCAGAAGTACTACAGTTCTCCCCCTTTTTGTCATTAAGCAAAAAAAATATAAGAGTGAGACAAAGATGGGAGAAAAGAATAAGGAGAATAGGGGATCATTTTATTCAATTTTGACTGGGTACAGGAAGATAGAAAGCAGGAGACAGAAGAGAGGCATAATGTGAAATGACTTCCCAAACCTTTTCTTCCTGCTTCTCAAAGTACAGCCTAAAAACCCCAGGTTCTAGAGAATAGGAAGGTCCCATGGTAGGAGCCATCCTGGCAAGATGATGAACCACCTGCTCATCTAAGAACTGAGCATACCGATCTCGATCAAGGGAAACTTTAAAGAAGGGAATCTTCCCAAAACTGGCATAGGCTAGGAACTGATCCATAGAGACTGGATAGAAAAGCTCCTGGTGCTTCAATTCTAGCCGTATGGCAACATACACCTTATACCTTTCAACCCATGTCTGATAAGGATCATGAACAAGGTGAATGGAATTCATGTCTAGAAATGTGGCAGCTAAAAGTGGAGATTTACCTTCCCTGGCCTGAGATACATTTAGATCAGTAAGCTGCTGAGCAGATAGGGGATAGAATCTGGCTCACTCTGAAGGAGAGAGTCTTTCATATTAAGTCAAAAGAGGGGTGAGGACATCTGCATTGACATGGCCCTGGTGATATTCTCTGAACAAAAATCTGTGAAAGGCAACCAGATGACCCTTCTGCACTTTGATTCTTCCCATGACTCTGGCTAAACGCTCAAAAATAATTGAGCCAACAGCTGATTCCATGACCAGAGAGTGAAGAGGGGGAAGAAAAACAACATTAGGTAGCTCGAGGGTGGCAAAATCAACCTGGATCGCTTCAGTGTGAGCTTCTACAGACCCCAAAGCACTGATAGCCTGCTTGAACTAACCAAGCTGAATTTCGGGGAGATGATGGAGATACTGGTAGTCATTGAACATTTGAAAGTACCGGATCATCTTGATTTCCTTTTGTATGAAAGGAGCCCAGGTGTCCTTGTGAAGGATCTAGAACCATTCTGATAAGGTCAAGGAATGATCCCGGGGAGGGAACCTGGCTGATTTGGCATGAAGAAACTTATTGTACAAAGTCTTGTGGCCCCGAGCCCACTGCTCTTTAGTTTTGGACTCAGCAAGAGAGAAGATTTTTTATTTTTCAGATTTTGAAAGAGGGGTGTAAGGCAAAATGACATTAAGATGATTGGTAAGATTTAGGTGAGGAAGATTAAAAATAGTAGCATAAGCAACTTTCTAAAGGAATTTTCTATAGAGTGGTTTATTTTTGTTGTCCACTATTAGAGAAAACCACAGAGGTGGATAACAAGGGTCAGAAGAAATAGAAGAGGTGGACGTTATTTTGTGTTTCTTAGGAGTAGGGCTAGAAGAGCCTGTCCTATGAACATGAGTGCCAACTTTCAATACAGAGCGGAGAATAGCTTCTTCAAACTCATCTTTGATGTCTCTAAGAAAGGGAGCATCAATCTGAGCACTCTCTGGAATAATTGTAATAAAGGAAGGAGGAGTAGTAGGATGAATAAAAGAATGTGAGGTAGAATGAGGTATATCTGTTGGTCCAAAAGAAGAGGGACCAGAGGATGAGGAGGCTCCAGCTGATGAGGAGGCTCCAGCTGATGAGGAGGCTGGAGGAACATGAATGTGAGTGGTGAAGACAGGAGATGAAGAGGACTGTGAAGGAAATGGAGTAGGTGAAGAGATGTTTCTAGGTAGTGGTTGTTTGAAAGTAGGTGGAGCTGGAGGTGCTGAGGAGGATGAAGGTGGTGAAGGAGGAGCTGGTGTCTGAATGGGAGAAGGAGCTGGGGGCTCAGGAGCTACAACTTCTTCTTCTGCCCTGACATGATCAGCTTCAGGAACCACTGGCCCGGTTGGCCCTGACAGATCCTCAGCTGGCCCTCTTGGCCCAGATTCTTCAGCTGTCACCTGATCAACAATTACTGGCCCTGATGGCCCTGCTGGATCTTCAGATAGGTGCCCTGATGGCACAGACTTCACACTTCATCAGGAATAGATGGCCCTGAAGGCCCAGACTCCTCTGTTGAAACAGGCCCTAATGGCCTAGCATTCTCTTCATTTGCATCCTCAGAAGGCTGAGGAGCAGGTGGTGTGGGAGCAGGAGGTGCTGATGCTCTTACGTCCTTTAGAATGTCTGAAAAAAGAGTCTTCATGCTTCCCATTTCATTGTTCAACCACCTTATTGCATTCTTCACCATGCCCATTTCTTTTGTTGCCGAAGCTTGGTTCATAAAAATAGAATTAACATTTGATTGCACAGAGCAAAGTATTTCACCTTGGGCATCTAACCTTTCCATCACAGGCTTCAGGTTAATGACAAACCTCTGTCTTTGTGGCCTCTGAAATGGTGCTTCTGCAAGGAGAGGAATCTCTGAAGCAACTTCCTTTTCCTTTCTTACTTGCCCTAGCAACGGGCTCCTCAAGATCATCATGAGCACCTGACAATCTGAATCAGAAGAACTGGCGGTTACTCCTTCTTGAAAATCATTTACTGGAGATTTTTCAGTTCTCTCCCCCTGAGACTGACCTTCTTTCTCTCCCAAAATCTCCCCTTCAGCAGGGGCATCTTCCATAGGTGCATCATTTTGGACTTCTGCTACTTGCTCCCCTTGGACAGGAGCATCTTCCATCTGAACAACATTGTGGCCTGATGCCACAACTTCATCTTCCTGATCTTACTCCCCCTGAGCAGGAGCATCTTCTACTACAGTCTTTTCAATGCGGCCTGGTGACACAACATCTGGTGCTACTGATTCACTGAACCTCTCAGGCTCCCCTTGAGTGCTAGAAATGGATTCCAGCACATCTCTAAGAATGGATGCCACAATAGTGGTGGGGTTTAGATCTTCAGAGGTTCCTACAACTAGCACAATATTCTCTGGAGGAATTTCTTCAATTAGTCTTCCAGTGACCACAGATTCTTCTACTCTGGCCTCTGCTGCTGCTGGTTGTTTTGCTGCTGCTGGGTTGTCTGCTGCTGCTGGAGTTACTATTTCTTCTGCTAGTGCTGCTGCTGTCACTTCTTGGATTTCTTGCGCTTCGCCTATGATGGCCTCACCCTCAGCCATTGATGTCTTGATCCATACACCGTTTACAACTGAAAATCCACTCTTCCTTAAATTCCTACTGCGGATAGCCTGCCCCATCTTCTGTACTACTACTCCAGACAAGTTAATGCCAAAATGCTGAAAGATCTTGGTGAGCAGATGAGCATAAGGCAGGGACACATTTAATTTGCTCTTCGTGTCCCAAATCTGAGCATCGGCAAACCTCATTCGTTCCAAGATGACCTTGGCCATGTTTATCTCCTAGTTCTGGATGGCCCAGAACATCATGTCTGAATCTACTTTGGTGCAGGTTGAGAAGGTAGCACTCCTCGGAACCAATATTTGATAAACAATAAAGTGCAGTAAGCGGTTGAACGCATTGATCTGGTTAATATCCAACTTCCCATCCTTCAGTTGGAACTCGGGACCAACAATACCTAGCCCCTTTGCCTGGGTGTCAACAGTGTGTACCTCACTATGACCGGTGGTGCAAACTCCAAATAAAGACTTCAAAAGATCACAAGTGATTCTTATTGGGGTTCCTTTGACATACGAAGTCAAGGATCCATCCTCCTCCGTCCTCAAACAAACGAAGAAAGCCTTCACCAAGTCTGGATAGCTTACCTCAGAGAAAGTTGTGATTTATGTCCATTTTCATCCTATCCATGGCTGCCACGATGCTGTGCATCACATATTTCTCCAAATCTACAATATCCACAGCTTTATTTCCACTGAGCTTCGTCTTCACGGAGGTAAATCTTTCCTACTGCTCTGCTGTCAGGAAGTCAGTTCCGTAGCCTCTGACGCTCCCGAAAACACCAGAAGAGGCCATGAAGTCGAACGGGAAAGGTTTCTGGAGGATTGGAACAGAAACCCTCAAGAAATTTCTGGCGGGAAGCAGTTGAAAGCTTGAAATCTTAGGAAGTCGATGCCGGAGTCGATAGGGTATCGCCTCAGGTAGGTAGAAGGAGATGAAGGCAGGATGTGAATCGTCGCCACACAGATTTCGGGATGTATTAAAAGTGTAAAGTAAGTTTTTCAAAACGGAGGCGGTATGATGGCAGAAAAGGACAAAATGACCAGTTCGATGGAAATAAATTCTTTAAAAACTGACGAACCGTCAAGGATATTTAAACAAGCAGGCAGCATGTCAAGGATATTTAAACAAGCAGGCAGCATTTGGAATTTTGCTTAAATTCAAGGAGGAAAAATAATTGATATTCTGAATATTAATATCTCAGTTTTATACAGTTGATTCTTTCACAATTTACACATGCCTAATTCCCTTCTAAGAGAAGTAAATCTCTCTTCAGGTAAGGCCTTTGTGAAGATATCTGCTAACTGATTATTAGTATCAATGAAAGAAATATCTATGTTACCATTAGCTACATGATCACGAATAAAATGATATCTAACCTCAATGTGCTTAGTCCTTGAATGCAGTACTGGATTCTTGGTTAGATTTATTGCACTGGTGTTGTCGCATAATAGGGGAATTGTATTGATCTAAAGTCCATAATCCTCAAGTTGTTTCTTAATCCATAGGAGTTGTGTACAACAACTTCCAGCAGCTACGTACTCAGCTTCTGCTGTAGATAATACCACTGAATTTTGTTTCTTTGAGGAGCACGAGATCAGACATCCTGCAAGAAACTGACAACAACCACTGGTGCTTTTTCTATCTATTTTGCATCCAGCGTAGTCAGCATCAGAGTATCCTACTAATTGATGTCACATGACATTGGATACCATAAACCTAAATCATGGGTTTTAGCTAAATATCTAAAGATTCTTTTGACACTAATTAAATGAGATTCGTTAGGGTCTGCCTGATACCTAGCACACATGCATACACTAAACAGTATGTCAGGTCTACTGGCAGTTAAGTAAAGTAGTGAACCTATCATACCTCTGTAGATCTTTTGGTCTACTTTCTTACCATCCTTATCACTGTCCATTCTTGTTAATGTGCTCATAGGCGTTGACAGTGGCTTGCTATTTTCGAATCCAAATTTCTTTAGCAACTCCTTAGTGTACTTGGCTTGACAGATGTGAGTTCCTTGCTTTCCTTGTTTTATTTGCAATCCAAGGAAGTAGTTGAGCTCCCCCATCATGCTCATCTCGAATTCTCCTTGCATGAGCTTTTCAAAATACTTGCAAAGGGATTCATTAGTAGAACCAAATATTATATCATCAACATATATTTGAACAAGTAGAATATGTTTGACTTTAGACTTAACAAATAATGTACTATCTACTTGACCTCTAATGAAACCATTGTTTAATAGAAATACACTTAAACATTCATACCATGCTCTTGGCGCTTATTTTAATCCATATAATGCTTTGTGCAACTTAAATACATGATTTGGAAAATCAATGTCATCAAAACCTGAAGGTTGTTCTACATAAACTTCCTCCTTAATAAAGCCATTTAGAAAAGTTGATTTAACATCCATTTGAAATAATTTCAAGTCTAATGCGGATGCATAGGCAAGTAGAATCCTAATAGCCTCAAGTCTAGCTACAGGTGCATAGGTTTCATCAAAATCTATGTCTTCCTCTTGGGAATAACCTTGAGCTACCAATCTTGCCTTATTTCTTATGATCACACCAGCTTCATCCAATTTATTTCTGAACACCCATTTGGTGTCAATCACTGGATGATCTGATGGTCTAGGAACAAGTGACCATACATGGTTTCTCTTGAACTGATTCAGTTCATCTTGCGTGGCCAAAATCCAAGATTCATCAGTGAGAGCTTCATTGACTGTCCTAGGCTCTATTTGCCAGACAAAAGCTAAATAATCACATGGAATTACATTACCTCTTATCCTTACCCCAACAGATGGATCACCAATGATGTTTTCTGGTGGGTGATCATTCTTATATCTCCATTCCTTTGGAAGATTTTCATGTAAAATGTCCTTTTGTTGCAGGTCTTCCAGAGGTGGATCTTCCTTGTCCTCGATAGATATATTCTTTAATTTCTTGGACAATTCTTCTGCATCATCAATATCACTATCTTCTTCCTCTATCAACGAAGGGTTAGTTTCATCAAAAATGATGTGTACTGATTGTTCAATTAATAAAGTACGCTTATTAAATATTCTATAGCCTTTAGGTTTAGAAGCATACCCCATGAATATACCTTCATCCGATTTTGCATCTAACTTACCGATGTCTCTTTTGTCGTTGTTGTGGATGAAACATGGACATCCGAATGTTCTGAAATGACTGATCTTCGGCTTCTTTCCCTTGTACAGTTCATATGTTGTTTTCTTCAAGATAGGCCTGATCATCACTCTGTTGATAATGTAACATGTCGTGTTGACTGCTTCAGCCCAAAAATACCTTGGCAAATCATATTCTGATAACATTGTCTTTGCCATATCCAACAGGGTTCTGTTCTTCCTCTCAGCAACTGCATTTTGCTGTGGTGTCCTTGGTGTTGAGAAATTGTGCTCTATCCCTTGGTCATCACAGAACTTGGCAAATTTCTCATTTTGGAATTCTCCTCCATAATCTGACCAGATTCTAACAATGCTGAACTTTTTGTCTTTCTGTACCTTATTGCTGAAGCTTACAAAACTGTCAAATGTATCATCTTTGTGCTCCAAGAAGGATACCCAAGTGAATCTAGAGTAATCGTCTACAATGACAAATCCAAAATTCTTTCCTCTAAGACTTGTGGTCCTCATTGGCCCAAATAAGTCCATATGAAGGAGTTCTAAGGGTTCAGAGGTTGTTACCACAGTTTTTGACTTGAAGGATGACTTGGTGTGCTTTCCTTTTGCACATGGTCCGCAGACACCATCCAACCTTGTGCAGACTTTAGGTAGACCTTCCACCAAGCTTCTCTTGACCAATTTTCTCATGCCATCAAGACTGCAATGACCTAGTCTTCGGTGCCACAGTTCTGTTGACTGCTCTTTATTTGCTGCCAAACAAATGTCCTGATCTTTTAGTTCTTCTAGATATAGCACGTACATGTTCCTTTCTCTGTTGGCTTCAAAGATGATTGGACCATCCTTCATAATGCTGCACTTTGACTCTTGAAATCTGATTTGATGTCCTTTGTCGCATAGCTGGCTGATACTGATGAGGTTGTGCTTCAGTCCCTTGACGCATAGAACTTCTTCAATGACTGTCTTCCCTTTGCTGCCTACTGAACCACTACCTATTACAGTCCCTTTTCAATTATCTCCATAGGTGACTGTATCAAATCGTTACAATGACAGAGTCGTTGTGAAACTTACCGAATCATTACAAGGATCAAATCGTTATGACAGTATAGGCAAATCGTTGTTACACTTAAGAAATTGATGTGAGAGCAAATCGTTGTTCTTACTTAAGAAATCGATGTGAGAGTAAATCATTGTTCTCACTTAAGAAATCGATGAGAGAGCAAATCATTATGAACCAAGTCGTTATGCTTTCTTAGCGAATCGTTGTGAGGTCGATGCGATCACTTAGCTAATCGTTATGGAAGCAAATCATTATGCTTTCTTAGCAAATCATTGTGAGGTCGATGCGATCACTTAGTGATCGTTATGGAAGCAAATCGTTATGCTTTCTCGAAATCGACCAGACACTTATGAAATCGTTATGATACCCAAAACGATAGAACATATAGCAAATCCTTATGTGTATGAAATCGTTATGATAGTAAGGAAATCGTTATGAATCTATTGAAGTTGATATAATAGAGAAGGAAGTCGTTACAGCATGTAGAAAATCGATGTGTACTTAAAGAAATTTCATGCTTTGAACTTACATTGCTATAGAGTAAATAATACTTACCCATTTAGCTTGATATTTCTTGTTTCATTTCATGTACTCAAATCTCATAGAAAATATGTTAGATTAAACATTATTATAGTTTTGTTAATCACCAAAAAAATATAATTAATTTAAATTACATGGGGATAAACTGATCATCAATATGTTTCTTTTCACATTAGGTATAAGACCTTTCACATGCTCTCCACACATTTCTTTAACATGCTTAATCAACTTAAAACTCATTCAATTCATGCTACAATATATATGCAACTTAAGCATGAAATAACACATGATGTAAGCATTGCTCCTAGCATGGATTCTATTTACATTCTCATACACTTAACACAATTATAAACATGTTTAGCTTGCTATTTTGACATGGATTTAACATACTCATTTAATGTTTCACTAATTCACATGCTATCACATTGTTTTCACACATTCACATATTCATTTGCACATTACAAAATTTTACATTTCACTTATACACAATCACATTATTCACATTAAATGTCGTGACACATAGTCCAAACCACCTCTAGAAGGACACACACAACACATTCACATACCTATCACCTAGGCAAAATAGTGATAGATCTTGGTTAACTGCGCAGAACTGGGAGAAGCACTCTCCACCCTAACTAGTGGCACTTGTCCACCTCCAGAATTTCATCCTAATTGCCCGTAGAATTTCACACACTATGAACCTTCCCGTAGGGACTTTACTAAAGTACGGTTCCATAGCCCTCTAAGGTAGCAGTGTCACACAAGGGACAGTTTATACACTTTTCGTATTATTAACATTGTTCACATACACTTGTTTACACTATTGCATTCACTTATTCATGATTTCATTGTTTAATTTATCTAATAACATGCTACTGTTTACAATGTAAAATAGGTCATAAACTAACCCTAATCATGCTGCAATTCACTAAATTATGAACAATTATACTAAGCATGCTCCACATTGTCCTTTTTCTATGATAAATCCGAATCAACACTCACTGTTATCCAATCAGCATGAAAAGTTTACTACAGACTTCTTACATGTTAATCATCATACATACAATTTTTCATATTTTTCAGAAATATACAAAATTTATGAAAATTAGAACAAATATTCTGCAGATTTACAAATAAACCTAATTAAACAGGGATTTCAACAATCCAGTCACATTTGGTAGTTTCAAAACCTGTGTTCCGCAATCCCACAATTCTCATACAATTTCTGACAGGATTATAAACAGCTACACATTTTTAATTGTAATTAAAACAGACTATTCATGCACATAGATCGATTTTCAGCAGTTCTGAATATTCACATAGCAAATAGAAATTTGTCCAAATTTCATGATGTGACCAAATACATGTATACAACTCACAAAAATATTCTGAAATCTTAATTAAACACGGATCTATATAAACATTAATTAATAAGACTAAAACATGCTTAATAATTCATTTCAGAAATTTTAATAATTAATGCAATGAATGAAAATTCAGCATAATGACATGGCATGATCCACTGGAGATACTTGACAATATAACATTTTTACAGTATATCCTCATGTTCGGAAATCCAGAAAATAGGCTACAAAGATCAGGCATGCACACTGTCACTGCTTGATGAACTCAGTGACACACTGGTGGCCGCCAATCAAGTTAACGGCACCATCGGTGGCCGTTGACCTAGGATCTAAATGGTAGCAAAGGTTGCCATCTAGTTCCTGTCTGTGGAAATATAGACTGAACACAGAATAACTGCTAAAAAGGGGGTTCCAGGACACGAATATAATCCGGAAAAATACCTAGGACCTACTAGACTCATGTATGGACATGGTCAAGGGCTACTTGCCTTTGTAAAAATCTACAGACAGAATTATTGGTCTGAGAAGTTCTCCTCGGCCAGTGCCAAGAAGCCTCCAAATCCTCCCAGATCCAGTTTATGTGATGATCGTTGCTGCACACCGGAGTTGGGGAAGTTTTCCTTGATGTTCAGAGAGTCCTCCAGTCGTTGTAGTTCGCCGGAAGACGCACCAAGTTGCAAGGTGCAAGGCCTCCAAGTTCAGGGTTTGCAATAGAAAACTAGGGTTTTTGACCCAAGAGTCAAAAGGGTCTAACTGCGCCATAAATGAGGTGTTTTATAGGGCTGGGGTTCCAGGGATGCGTTTAGAAGGGTTTCCGACCGTTGTAGAACAATTTCTAAAATTGGGGCGAAGAAAACGTGAGCATTTCCGGATCTGGAACCACAACAAATCTGGAATCTAGACGTCAACATCACTGGCCGCCTATCTGGGGTTAGCGTCCATCGATGTGGTCGCTGACCTACACTTAACGTCAACTCATGTTGACGCCAAAAGGGTTTTCGACCAGAACACAGAATTGTAGTTATTCTGCTTACACTGGGTATATGCATGCAATGTACCATACATATAACTTAATTATTAAATACAAACATCATGTATGTGATATATATATATGTACAAATATAAATACTTTTACATATATACACACATGTACTCAATTACATACATAAGGTACATATATATCACATGACAAAAATCTAACCAAAATAGGCCAAAATTCGAGGGCCTTACAATATTGATGGAAATCTTCTTAGTAGTTACAAGAGAATGTGCTTTGGAAGTGATATGTTCTAGCTATCATCTTATCATAGGTGTATATGCTTCAGTATGTCCCTGTTGTTCTACTTGATTCCCTCATGTAGAGTGGTGTTTGGAATTGTATGCAAGACCCTCTTTGATGTGTTAACCATGTTTGAATTCATAGGAACATATAAAAGAGTCAATAGAGTTGTATAAGATCCACTTTCGGAAGCTGGACCTGCGGCTGTCGACAAGCCTCAAGCTTCCAGAACCCAAAGCTTCTGAAAAATAAGTAGCTGTCGATAGATGGCTCTCATCTGTTGATATATGGACCTGACCTGTTGACAGTCAAACCAGGCCTGTCGATAGGTACTATCCCAACTCCAGAAATTTGGTTCTGGAAGTCAGCACCTGTCGATAGCCACTTCCTGGCTGTCGACATACATTGTTTTGCCCCGTTTTCCAGCACCTTTCCTGGTTCAATCTCCTGTTTTTCATTATACTATTATCCTAGCAAGTTGTGTCCCTCATTCTCTTTGGTTTCTACCACTTTAACACTAGAAGGGACCATCCAATTTCTATCCATACTTTCAATTACCTTGAACTCTTCAAGAACAATTGACTTCTATAGAATGACCATCTTCTGTATTCAGTGACATTGATTCAAAAACTCATGTTATATGAGATATATTGAATACTTGAGTACCCCCACTTGAATCTTTTACAAGAGTGAGTTATGATGACAAATTGTGGGTCTTTGGACTCGTTTGAGATATATGCCTATGTAAATAGGGCTAGTCCAGTCCTGGGAGGAGCACCCGAATTTGTTTACAGGCCGTACGGACTGATAAAGGATCTATGGATGCTTGGCATTGCATCAATACAAGCTTGATTAGTCATCATGTTATTTTATCATGAGTTGAAAGTATTTGAATCAGAGCATGAATTATGATATCGAACTCTTGATCATGTAGTTCTTAGTCCAGTATTTCTGTTTCACATTTGTTAACTACTGTCATGATTATCCAATCTTCCTTGTTGTCCTGCATTGTTAGCAGGTAATTTTTATCCTGTTCTTGATCATCTCAATTCCTATAATTAGAAGATTGAACCCTACTGGGCTAGTTAGCTCACATAATCTTACATTTTCAGGTGATCAGGGTGAACTTGATGCTTAAGGGGAGTGTGCTGAGTAGATCATCCAACTTCAGAAGTCCAACCATTTCACTTTTCTTTAGTGTTGTGAATAAGAAATGCAATAAAAAGGTTTCCTTTTCCCTGCTCCTCATATAGACTGTAAGAGGAGTGTTATGTAATGGCGCTTTCACACTATTAATATTGAATGAATAAAACATAAGTTCTACTTATTGTGCCTGATTTCTGTCATTTCTGATAATTAGACTTTTATTAGGATGTGACAGATAATTTGGTATCAGAGCCTTAGGTTCCGTAAACCTAGGGAAAGACCAGTGAGTTGGGTAGAAATCTGGGATTAGTTATAAAGGAAATAGTGATTTTGTAATTACGTAGTTACTTAACTTGTTACTTGCTACAGCATGGACATGAATGCTTAGGAACGACTGGTGGCAGCAATGGAGATGCTCTGCCAAGATGTGGAATTGTTTGCTCAGGCCCAAAGGGAGGAGCATGTGCAGTTCAAGGAAGAGGTGCTGAACCTGACTACGGGCGCATTCCTGGCAGGAAATCCTCGTGCATCCTTGGAAATCATGTCCCAGATTATGAGTAATTTAGACAGTTTGAAGCTGGGACAGGACATGCTGCTCTACCAAGTTGAAGGTTATTGGGAAGTGCTTTTAGAAGCAGCAAGGGAGCTGTACCATGGGTCAGGGGAGATCAGCAACCAGCTGTGGAGTCCGTTGTTCAGAATTAAAGTTAGTTAGAAAATGAGGAACTCACTTTTTGTAACCTCTCTTTTTGGTTAAGTTGGGATTGTATATGTAACTCACATGTATATGTGAGGAGAGAGGTTAAAGGATGTTGATGTGTTGTAATTATTTCGGCTTATTAGGACTGTTGTAAATAGTATGCGGCTTATGAATAGGGATGTTAATTGAATGTAAATATTTTGACTAGTTAATGAAAAGTGGTGTGTTATGTAAAACTTGATGTTTGTATGAGATGAATGTAAGTATGGTTTGGTTATGGTATTAATGTATGCATTGTTGGATGTCTCTGATACTTGTTCAAATTAATCAGGATTGAAGTGATGCAAATTGGAAGAAGATGGAAAGCTCAATGCACGATTTGACATGTGTAATGAGGACTGTGGCCAAGAACAACAGCCACAATGGAACAAGTTTGTTTAAAGATTTCCGAAGTTTGGATCCTCCGAGATTTGCAGGTAGTACGGATCCGGATTAGGCTGAGAGTTGGTTAAAGGATATTGAGAGAATCGTTAAAGTGATCTGATGTACGAAAGAGAAAAGATACATTTGGCAACATTTCATTTAGATCGTGATGCCCGAGCATGGTGGGAATTGGTGGAGTCTACTCTAGAGGACTAGAACCAGGTTGATTGGGAAGAGTTTGTGGAGTTGTTTAATGATCATATTTTTCCGAGGTAGTTCAGGAGAGGAAAGCTAAAGAGTTGCTGGATTAAAGCAACTCAGAATGTCGGTGTCGGAGTACGAGGCACAGTTTTCCCTATTATCCAAGTATGCTCCTCATTTAATAGCTACAGAAAAATTGAAAGCGAAGAGATTTATGAACGGTCTGCGACCAAATTTCATTACGCAGCTAACACCCCATTTGATCACTACATATTCTGAAATGGTTAAAAGATCATTGGCGTTAGAAGATACCAACGATAATGTTGAGAAAATTAGAGGAAGGTCTGGTGAGGGTTCTTCTGACCGTAAAAGGAATTTGAGTCGGGGAATGCCCCTAAGGTTCAGCAGTTCACTAAGAAAGCAGGGAAAGCTCTAGTTGGAAACAAGATGTGTGTAAGCATTGCAACCTCAATGGACACAAGACTGAGAACTGTTGGCGTAGGTTGGGTGCTTATCTCCGATGTGGAAGTACTCAACATCGGATTCCGGACTATCCTATGATAAAGAACGCACCAACAGACCCGAACCCCCGAGCCAAGCAAGGACGTTTACAAGCTGTTCAAGAAGTGGAACCCAAATCTCCGCAAGAAGGCGGACTTATAGAAGGTACACTACTAGTAAACTCAAACCCGCATATGTATTATTTGATTTAGGAGCTACACATTCTTTCATTAGCTATGAGTTTTCTAGATCATTGGGAATGCAACCAGTTTTACTACCTACAATGTTGGAGGTTGCAACTCCTTTAAGTGAGGGTAAGAAACTTAAAGAATATTACCCTGCTAGTCAGATTTTAGTCAAAGAACATAAATTTCCAGGTGATTTGATATGTCTTGAGTTGTGGGATTATGATATAATTCTTGGGTAGATTGGCTATCTAAACATCATGCAAATCTAGATTGTCAATTAAGACAAGTAACTTTTCTGGGTAAAGAAGTTTACTCTATGACTTTTGATAAACCCCGTACAAGAAGAATACCCATAATCTCGGCAGTTAAAGCTTGTAAGCTAGTACAAAAAGGTTGTCAAGGGTATTTGGCTTCTGTGATACTAATTAATCAGAACACCACTGGGTTGAAGGATATTGTAACGCCCCAAAAATTTAAAGTGTTAAGAAAATATGAATAATGTGGTTATAATACATTAGGATTGTTATTAAATTGAGATAATTAGATTTTGGGATTAATTAGTAGTAATGTATGTTACCCCAGTGTCGTACACAGAGGTGCGCACTCCCACAGGGCGACACCGAAAAACGACAACGAAATATAAATCCGAGAACACCATAATTTTTAGAAAAATGTGGAGATCTCAGAAATATAAATATTCAAATTTTTCAGCATGCGGACTTCGAGGATAAGTCGACTCGACTATTTTTCGGTGATTTTTCACCTAGTGTAAAATAAAATATAAGAATTAAATAAAAATCACCATCATTAGCAAAACCATTATATTAGTCTATGGTTAAAATTTCAAGACAAATGGATACCATTTGAATATGTTTATATCAAGCTTAATGGGCCAGTCGAATTATTTGGCAATTACGGTTGGGATTTTCTTGGAATTTTTGTGATGCTTACGTGTTGGGTGTTGAGAACGCCAAAACACGTTGGTAGGAGCTTACCACGTTAACCCCCCAGCTGTAACTTGTGGGTTATGCTTGTAACCCGTGTCACATGGTAAAAGCCCATGGTTTTTACCATGACACATTAACCATCGACGTGTTGCGATGCATGGAGACCTTTGGGGTTATAAAAAACACCCAATATCCTTCGTACCTATCTTTCTCAACCTTTCCCACTGTTATGCTGCTGCTGTGTTTGCACAATTCTTGAGTTAGATACGTAGCTGGAACTACTGTCCTTGTGTTTGCCACCCTTATCCTTGCTCGAGCTGGCGCTGGAGCTGCTGCAGGGGATGTTGTGAAGCTAGCAAAGCAGACCTGGGAGGATTCAACTACTCTCTCCTTACTGTTGGCAACTTCCTCAGCTGCTCTACGTTGGGCTCTTGGGGAATTTAACGTCAGGAGAAGGTTGTGCTAGTCATAGAGGTAGGATTCTCTTCCTACTCTTCACCTATTCATCTTACATTTCGACATAGTTTAGGTAATGTAAAGTGATCCTTTACCACGTGTGTGCTATTTTCCAGACTTGGAAAGTAGTTCCTGCCAAGAATTGAACCATCATCATGACTAAATTTGTGTTTGATTATAGGAGATCACCCATCATTTCTTTTTCATTCCCAACATGTCTCAAATCTGAAATCATATCAATTTTCCTGGTAGTGTAGACGAAACCATAACGGTTCTTTCTCCTTCGTGAGATTGATTCATTGAGAGTCCATGGAGGTCTCAAGTGAGTGTACTTGATAAGTGATTAATGGAAAAAGAGAAGAAAGTTCTAAGAGAAGTGCTTTCCCATTCAATTTCCCTTGAGCTTAGTTTTTTGCTAATCATCCATGTGATTTATATTCCATGATCTTCCTTCTATCTTCCTGTCATGTTACATTGAGTTATAAAACTGAAATCATACTTGTTCAAAGTCCTAATCATGTTAGGAATGATAGAAGAGCTTGTTAGTACAATTTCTAGTCGATTTGAATCGATTTTTGAAAGTTTGCACTGAATCTGTCGACAGACAAGCTTCTGCCTGTCGACAGGATCCTCACTCCAAAACCCAGAAATCACCACCTGTGTGTGGCTGTCGATAGCCCCATTACTGGCTGTCGATAGATGCATACAGAACTGAAGTTCTGTCTCTGGAAACCAGCCCCTGTCGACAACAAGCTTCTGTCTGTCGACAGGTACTGACATGGTCATGTTTCCAGCACTTGTTTTGCTCCATTCCTTGGTGCAAATCTTACCCAATTGTTCCAACTAATAGTCCACCTAAGTCTTGTGGTTTTACCCCCTAAACACCTATTAAAACCAGTCATGTTACCCTTCTTTGTACCATGAATCATTTCTTCAAAGTTCCGAACAAATTGACCTTGAAGGATTATCAATTTCTGAAATCAGTAAGGAAACAGAGTTCCTTCACTCTTGTGTGTAAACTTTAAATGAATCCTTGTGTATCCTTGACTCATTACAGTGATGAGTGTGTGATGATGACAATTTTTGAGTCTCGGACTCATTTAAGAATTATGCCTGGCAAATAAGGGCTAGTTCAGTCCTGGGGAGCGCCCGAATTCATCAGTGGCCGCGCGGGGGTGATAAGGACATCGTGGATGTTGGCATACATCAATTTGTGTTTGATTAGTCATCATATCATGCTTGTGTGTGTGGAAATATGTTTAGTTTAAAATTTAAGTATCATTCTGAGTGATTAACCTTGCTTCTAAAAAGGTTCTTGCCCATTACATACTATTGATTTGTCTTGCTTGTTCATTATCTTGAACACTCCATGTCAGAAATCTATACTCGTCTTACCTTGAATATATGCATCTGAATCCTTTTGAATTAAAGGAATGAATCCTACTGGGCTAGTTAGCTCATTCAATTTAACATTTTCAGGTGAACAAGATGGAGATATTACTTAAGGGGGCTTGAGTGCTGAGAGGACCATCTTATGGCAAGGAGTGCAGTCACTTTTTGCTTTTCTTAATTGATAGAATGGGAATGTAATAGGCTATAGTTTACTTTTGCTTGTTCCTCATTCAGACGACAATGAGGAATACTATGTAATAAGTTCCGCTAAACACATTGTTTATATACAAACGTTATGTTTGTTCTTGTAATTAATATCTGTCATATTCAGTAAATGTAATTTTGCTAGAACGTGACAGATATTCCGGTAGTAATAGAATTTCTTGATGTTTTTTCAGAAGAATTACCTAGTATTGAATTGGTACCAGGAGCCACAGCAATTTCAAGAACATCATATAGAATGTCAATGGAAGAGTTGAAGGAATTAAAAAGCATTGATGGAATTGATAGAGAAAGGATTTATTAGACCCAGTACATTACCCTGGGGTGCTCTAGTGTTATTTGTTAAGAAGAAGGATGAGACTATGCGATTATGCATAGATTATAGACAATTGAATCAGCTAACCATTAAGAATGGGATCGTAGAGAGAAGGTCTGGTCTTTCTGGTCGCCCTCCTTTGGGGGTGGCGACCATGGCCCCCATGGGGGGGGGGGGGGGGAGGGGGGGGGGCGTCCCCCCTCCTCCCCCTCTTGTTTCTGCAGATCAAACTGGTCCCTCCACCCTCTACGATCCCCTCCTGTAACTACTGTCCTGTTTGCCCCCCCCCCCCCCCCCCCCCGCTGGGTCGTGGCCAGCCCTAGGGTGCGATTCTTCTGTAGGAGCTGCTCTGCTGGGCTGTGGGCAAGCTGCAACGACTGGATCTACTACTGCTGGTGGTCCTGCTCAACAAGCCCTAACCCAGCTGCAAGGACACGACCTCCCTTCTTCAGGAGCTGCTCTGCTGGGCCGTGGACAACCTGCATCGGCTGGATCTGCTACAGCTGCAAGGACACGATCCCCCTCCTCCCAGTGGGCATGTTGTCTCGACAGGAACTGCCTCTCCCCATGCTGTGGCTATCAAGACCTTTGCACAGGACGTCCTGGGTTCTCTCATGCTGAAGAAGCTTCCCCTGTCCATCCATCCCCCAGCTCGAACTGACCTTGGGGAACTGGCGGCTTTCTTCACCAGTGAGGAAATCAAAATTTCCTGCTCTCCCCTGGAATCTGCAGTGATAGCTCGAACCCCCTTGGGTCGTCCCCCATTCCAGGAAATCAGATTTGTGCACAAGGATGACTATCTGCAGGTCCTTCTGAAGGAGTCAATGTTCATCCAGGGGAGGCCCTTCAAGTTCTTCAAATGGTCAGTTAACTTTTCCCCGGAAGAAGACTCTCCCTTAGTCCCAGTCTAGCTGGAGCTTCCTGGGCTTCCAGCAAACTTTTATAATGATGTAATGCTTCGATCCATTGTGGGGAGCCTTGGACCTGTCCTCAAAATTGACAAGAACTCCACAGATCTAACGCGCATTCAAGCTGCTCGAGTCAATGTCGATCTGAATGTATCCAAGAATTTCCCGAAAAGGATTTGGATTGGCATGGGTTCGGAGGGTTTCTGGCAACCACTGGTGTATCCCCAACCTCCAATGTTCTACCTATCATGTAAACGTATTGGCCATGTGCACTCTAAGTGCAAAAGGAACCCACCCACTGGCCAGCAACATGTTCCTGCAATTTTTGCACCCCGGAAACCTGAAACCAAGCATGCTTGGTGCCCAGTTCCTACCACTGGTACTATCCCTGTAACCACGGGTATTCAGAATGGACAATCGTCAACATGGGTGCTGCATCTAACACTGCCCATCACCTGCTCGAGAAGGTGCCCAATCAGCAGCCACCCACTGAACTGATGAGGGATTCCCACCCAGAAGTCCATGCAGTTGTGCCACATGACACAATCTCTTATGCTGCTGCAGATGGAGATCATGACACTGCCTCTTCACTGGGCCTTTCAACCAGTCCAGCAGTTGAAGGCCTAAGAGAAACACCTGCTGCGGTGTTTGATCCTCAGCAGCCCGATGACCAAAATACATCTGCCCCTGTTGTTCCTGCCCCGGTGCATTCTGCAGATGCAACACATCATCAGCCGGGGGGGAGTGCAGTCCAAATGTCCGATGAAGTGCCAGATGCCCCCTGTAGAGAGTCTTGTAGAGCAGTGCATGAGATGCCACTGCCATCCACACCTGTGCATGCTGCCCCCATAGCAGTTACCCAGCAGCAAGCAGCCCCTGTTGCACATAAAACTAAGGGGATATCACCTTCAATTCTGAATGCTACAGCTCCCCCGTGGACCACTCCGCAATCCTCTGATCAGCAAGACTCTTCAGCTGAAGCCACGCCCTCCAACCCCAAGATCAAGGGCGCTGCACCACTGGGCACCCCATCAGGGGTGGAAGCCTAGGCGTCTCCATCTGCACCCCGGATGTCCTTCGCTGAAGCACTACGAAAGAAAACCAAGAAAGGTGAGATTTGCATGAATACAACTAAACCACCGCCCCCGCCTTTCCCAACTGCAGCTCCCCCTCAACCCGGAGTGAAGGGACCAGCCAGCGGCCATGTGATATGTCTCCCCGTGCAATACAATATCAGCAGTGCCCTGGGCATCGAAGCTGAGGAAGTGGACTTGTTGACCTTACACAATAATTGGGTTGGCCGCACTTGTAGTACTGTAATTCGAAGCATAGATTCTGACGAGGAGTTTGAGTACTTTGAGGATTGATTTTCCTTTTTGTTTGGGCTGATGTTTCATGTAATTGTAACCCCTCTGCGAAGGGAGTCTCTAGTATGTGCCCCCTTGTTCCGATATTCCCACTGTCCCAGCTACCCCGCAGCCCCCGCGGTCCATGTATCCTTTTACTTTATGCTTTTTCAAATATAATGAAAATGACCAGCTGATCACGACTATGGAGGCTCACTCCATTGTCGTATCCAATTGAAAAAAAAAACCATTAAGAATAAGTATCCGCTTCCTAGAATTGATTATCTATTTGATCAACTGTCTGGAGCCCAGTATTTCTTAAAAATTGATCTTAGATTTAGGTATCATCAATTGAGGATTCAAGAAGAGGACATCCACAAGATAGCTTTTCGAAGTAGATATGGGCATTATGAATTTGTAGTGATGCCATTTGAATTGACAAATGCACCTGCTGCATTTATGCGTTTGATGAATGATGTGTTTAGATTATATTTGGATCAATTTGTGGTTGTGTTTATTGATGACATATTAATCTACTCCAAGAGTGTGGAAGAACATGAAGCACATTTACGAATTACGTTGCAACTGTTATGAGATCATAAGTTATATATGAAGCTTTGTAAATGTGAATTTTGGTTGGAACAAGTGATGTTCTTAGGACATGTCATTTCTAGAGAGGGATTATCAGTAGATTGCTCAAAATTTGAAGGTATACAAAAGTGGGAACAACCTAAGAACCTTACTGAAATTCAAATTTTTCTGGGTATGGCTAGCTATTACCGGTAGTTCATTAATGATTTTTCTAGGATTGCGTCACCTCTCACACAACTAACTCGAAAAGGAACTGCATTTGAATGGAATGAGAGTTGTGAGCAAGCATTTCAAAGACTAAAGGAATGTTTATCGTCCTCACCAATTTTAGCCTTGCCGGTAGAAGGGAAAACATTTGAAGTGTATACTGATGCATCAAACATCGGATTAGGATGTGTTTTGATGCAAGATGGAAGGGTTATTGCTTATGCATCTAGACAATTAAAGACACATTAGAAAAATTACCCAGTACATGATTTGGAATTAGCAGTGGTAGTTTTTGCTTTAAAGTTATGGAGACATTACATGTATGATAATCAATTCATAGTGTACTCCGATCATAAAAGTTTTAAATATTTTTTCACAAAAAGAATTGAACATGAGACAGAGAAGATGGATGAAATATATTAAGGATTATAATTTTAAGATTGAATGCCATCCTGGGAAAGGTAATACTGTGACGGATGCTCTCGGGAGAAATCCTATAGCAAAGTTATTTCAATTGCAAGTCAAGGAATGGAAACTTTTGGAAGAATTTTCTACACTAAGTCTGAAAGCGGAACCACAAGAAGAGAGGGTTATGATTAATAACTTGACAATACAATCAGATCTGCTAAGATAAATTGGTAAACAACAAGACAATGACCCTACATTGATAGAAATCAGAGAGAAACTGTAGTGCCCTAGAAAATTTTCTTGAATTTATTTTTCAAATTATACGTTTATTTCTGCATGAATTTGAATGCTGATTTGTGTGGAACTTGGCGTCAACATATCTTGGTGTTAAGCCCTTTTAGCGGCAAGATAGCCTGCCATTTACTTTCTGTTAACGACATACTTTTGTGTCGTTTATTATTTTCTGAATTTCTTAAATTTTTGGGTAAGCTTGTAAACAACACTATCGATGGACGTTTACATTGTTCCTGACGACAACCTATGTTGATGTTATGCTGACTTGCCTGTTTTTGATATTACCGTTTCGAGCAAGAGAGATCAGCCATTTTAAGAGCCTTTATGAGGCCAGATCGGTGCGTTTCGCATCCTAGGGTTAAGATCGAAGCTGACTAACGTAGGGGGAGGCCTTTATAAGACCTAGATTTCACAAATAGATAGGTTTTCGCACTGGTTTTTGAGAGAGAGAAAAGAGGGCCGAGAAAGAATGATTTTATACCAGTTCGTGTGGATTGGAGGCTTCTGAACCAAGAAGGTGCGATCAGCTACGAGATTTTGAGTTCATCCACGCAGGAGAACGTGCTTTAGTGGCTGATTGGTGCGTTTGGAAGTGGCAGGAAAGAGCTGCCTCACAGACGAGGCGGGCTTCTTCGAGCTTAGAATCGTCACTCCTATAGGAGGGTTTAAAGGCAAGTTACATGGGGGTTCAGTTTAGGATATGATATATTATAAATTTATCAGTTTTCTGTATTTTTAAAGCATGAAAATAAACCACGGGAAGAGATAGAAGTCATGTTATTTTATGTAGGGTTTTCAGTGTTTTCTGCATTTAAGAACTTGACGTCCATATCGTTCACCGTCAACTTCTGTAGGCGACAGAATCGACCGCCGTCTATATCATATAGATAATATTTATTTTTTCGTCTTTACTATAAGTTAACTGCGTTATGTGCCGCTGTCAATGTGTGTTAACGACGCTATGTGCCGCCGTTAACAACAGAGTATGTGGACGTCTACTTCAGTAAACGCCACATACCTTGCCATTAAGATTATCAATACCATATATTTCCAGAACACTAATTGAATTTGTCCATATGAAATCCACGCTTGTATGAGTTTCGGCCATGTGATCTATTTTATATAAAATTTCGTGATCTTTTCCTCAATGTTGTACCATGCTAATTAGTTGAATTGACAGAATTAATTTATGAGAAATAGTTACAGAAATCAAAAAATTATGGAATTTGGCATGTGCATAGTACGTCCTCATTCTGAATTTCAGTCAAAATTTTGGAATTTTTTCACATGTGTACCTACTGTAATAAATTTCCAAATAGTAGATATCATGTAGAAATTGAATAAAAATGAGAATATGTGCATGAATGAATGAGTTGCAATTAGCACCATGATAGAGATCTGTCTTATAGTGAAATTGAATTGCAGAACTGAAAGAGACATGCCATAGGTTAGTGCATTGACATATGTTAGAATTACATGAATATAAATTAAAAGATCTCATACATGTTAATGCATACATTGAAATGAAATAGCCAATAAAGACATTGCTATTATAGAGATTCCTAGAAGGAACTACACCATGGATGCCCCTATGGTAATGGTTCACCTACATGTAAATGATCTATTGAATCCGTGGGCAACGGATTGAAATTCTGGAGGTAGACAAGTTCTACTGGTTAAGGTGGGAAGGACTTTCCCCGGTTTTGCACAAATACCATGACTTCATCACTGCATTGCCTAGGTGATAAGTGAATGTTAAATGACTACTGATCTCTATTATAGTGCGGGCTATGTCATCGCAATTAATTGAAAATGTCTACATGTCTACATGACCTACATGCTATATGTTACATGCTACATGCCTACATGATAAAAGTCTACATGAAAAAGTGATTACATGATTACATGTTACATGATCTACATGTCATTGTTTTACATGTTACATGAATTACCTGTTAATTGTTATGTAAGAGAATTATTACATGTTAAAGGATAAATTGTTACATAATGACTATTGCATATTGCGTAATGTAGAATAAGGCTTTAATTGAAATGATTTACATGTTACATGACAATAAATAGATTCCATGATAAGAATGATTACATGCTATATGTAGGAACTTCTTGAATTAATTGTTAAAGAATAAGATGTGAATTTTATGCATTACATGACATGTTCCATTCCATGATAATTAGAAGTGTTATGAAATATGCGATTGCCAATGGACTTAGAAATATGTTAGTAGGAAAAAGTCTGTGTTACCAATGATGTGAATGATATTATACTACCATGCTTTCAAATCTATTATTCCCTTAACATCTTGAACTGTCTTTCATGTAAATTGCTGAGTCTTGTAGACTCATACTTGCTTAACAATTTCAGGAGAACCAGAGGATACTAAGGAGTTAGTGCACTCTAACTTAGAGCGAGAGGATGTGGAGACTTACATTGGTTGAGAGATTTTAGAGTGACTCTTGTATGTGAGGACTATATGTATTTTCCTTTATGCATTTGGGCTATGAATTGTAATAAATTCGAGACTATTGTCATTTCTCTTTTATGCACTAGACTTTATAATTGAGTATAATGTTGTTTACCATCAGCTAGTTCCATATTCTGTTGCTTATTATTGGAATCGAATTATCATTTGTGTATATCTCAACCTGTACCCTCAAATGTTGGATTTATTCCACTATAATACCTCTGTTAGATCCAATGTGAGTTGGTGAACTGTACTGGGTCTAAGAGGGGCGTTACAGAAACTGAATTCCAGACCAGACTTCAATGAAGATGCACATGGAAATCTTATGTTTCATAATAGGTTGTGTATACCGGATAATCCAGAAATTAAGAAGCAAATATTAGAAGAAGCTCATAGGTCACATTATACTATCCATCCGCGAGCTGTCAAAATGTACCAGGACTTAAAGAAAAATTTCTCGTGGTGTAACATGAAGAAAGAAATTGTGAACTTCATAGCTAGATGTTTAACATGTCAGAAAATCAAGGCAGAATACCATAAACCTGTAGGAAAATTAAAACCTCTTGAGGTACCAGAATGGAAATGGGATAGTGTCAGTATGGAATTTATTGTGGGATTACCCAGAACTCGTAGTGGATACGATGCAATATGGGTAATAATTGATCAACTTACAAAGTCAGCCAACTTCTTGGCGATTAAAACAAGATGGTCAGTCAATATATTAGCAGCTCTATACTTGAAAGAAATTGTTCGACTGCATGGAATCCTAAAAGACATCATTTCTGATAGAGATGCAAGGTTTACATCACATTTCTAGAGGGAACTACAAGAGGCCTTAGGAACCAAGCTGAAGTTTAGTACTACATTTCATCTTCAACCCGATGGACAAACGGAACAAGTAAATCAAATTTTTGAGGATATGTGTCGGGCATGCATTCTAGAATTTGGAAATGACTAGAGTAATCATTTAGAAATTATGTAGTTTGCTTATAATAACAACTATCAGTCTACTATTCAAATGGCACCATTTGAAGCGTTATATAGCCAGCAGTGTAGATCACCACTATGTTGGGTGGAATTGAAAGAAACACATATTCTTGGACCCGAAATGATCCAAGAAATAATAGAAATTATTAAGTTGGTGCAAGATCGAATGAAAGCCTCCCAAGACTGACAGAAAAGTTATGATGATCGACGAAGAAGAGAGCTGAAATTTCAACAAGGTGATAATGTGTTTCTTAAAGTATCACCCCGAAGGGGAATTAAGAGATTTGGAATCAAAGGTAAATTGAGTCCCAGATACATTGGACCGTTCGAGATATTGAAGAAAGTTGGAGAGATGACATACCAACTGGCACTTCCACCTCAGTTATCCAATATACATGACATCTTTCACGTGTCAATGTTGAGGAAATATGTGTACGATCTAGAGCATATTATTGAATATTAGAATCTGGATGTAAAGAAAACTTGGCTTATGAAGAAAGACCTGTACAAATCCTCGACTGAAAGATCAAGCAACTACGGAACAAGGAAGTCCCATTATTAAAGATTCAGTGGAATAAGCGAGGACAAGAAGAAGAAACATGGGAACTGGAGGATGCCATCAAAACCAAGTATCTGGAATTATTTACAAGTCAGTATTAATTGTCATTGCACTCTTACTTGTTAAATTTGGAGAACCAAATTTTCTTTAGTGGAGGAGGGTTGTAACGGCCCCGAAAATTTTAATTGTTAGAAAATTTTGAGTAATTTGATTGTTAAACATAGCCACTATCATGAGATGTAATTAACTTTAATTTAGGATTAATTGGTAATAATTAATATTATTTCAGTGTCATACTCAGAGGTGCGCACTCCGACAGGGTGACACCTGAGTTCTGTAATGAAAATGAAATCTGAGAACATCATAATTTCCCGAAAAATGTACTGATAATAAAAATATAAATATCTAGAATTGCTGACATGCGGATTTCAAGATTAAACCGACGCAACTATTTTTCGGGCAATTTTTGCTGGGCGAAAAAGTAAATTCTAAAAGTTTAACTAAAATTACCATAATTTGTAAAACTATTTCATTAGCTTATGGTTGAAATTTCAACTTGTTTGAACATCATTTGGACATATAAACATAGGGTTAAATGGGCCAGCTAAATTATCATCTAATTACGGTAACTATTTTCTTGGATTAATAGTTGCTTACGTATTGGAAGCAAAGTAAGCCACGTCACTTGGATAGAAGACTTACACGTTTATACCTTATGTGTAAGCTTTGAGGCTTGCATGGTAAACATGTAAGCTGTGAAAACCAAATGGTTTTTACAGCAACACATGGGGGGTTGACGTGCCATCGTGCATGGAAATCTGGACAGTTATAAAAACCACCCTTTACCTATTGTGTGAATTTTCCACTTCTTGCACCTGCTCCTTTCTTGCTCCTTACTGCTGGAGCTATTGCTGCTGGAGTTACTGCTGCTTCTGCCGTAGGTGCTACAGTGTTTGTTGTGATTCCTGTTGCTGCTACTTGTACAATGACACCTACTGTAGCTGCTACATCTGCAGTTCTCCTGCTTCTTCTTCCTATTTCTGTAGACTTCTACATTGAGGAAAAGAAGGACCTTTACTCCTTCCAATCATGTAGGATTCCTTCTTACCTATTGTGACGGTCCTCGCCGTTCAGACCCGTTAACCTAATAACAAGCCCAACTTGAGTCTGCCTCCCGCAAACGGGCCAGAGCCTCGCAAGGGATATCAAACCATGAGTCCGTAGAAATATAAAGGAACTCGCTCAAATATTCATAAGATCTACCAATCTCAAAAATATTTACATGAAATATACATAGCTATAGTACAACTGTAACCGAACTACAACAGAACCTGGGCATACCCCGAGGTGAACAACAGAAAAGTAAAATTACACTGCCGGTGGTGCTGACCCTCCACTGGACGATGGGCGCGAAATCTCCTGATCTCCCTCACCTGGTAGGAGGTAGGGGTGAGCCTCTCGAGTCACTGGCGCAGTAGGGAAACTCCCTAGAAACCGAGCAAACCAACACAGGTAGCAAAGCAGGAAATGCTACACTAACAATTTATAATATTATTTAGTAGGATATAAGACTTTAAGTACCACTTACCATTTGCTGCTTAACAGGGATCGACGTAAATAAATAAACAGCAAAACCAAACAGGTGTACGAGCAACTGTAGAGAAATGCCACACTCGGGCCACGTCAACTAGTTCGCGACACCAATTACTGACCCGGACAAACAACACAGAACTACCCTCAGTCTCGCAGCCACGGACGTAAGGTCCAGCTACCGCTCCACTAAACAAGTACAAAGAACTGTGGAGTCCAACTAAACCACCACAACCTACATGTCACACACCTCGCAGGCCCCTGCCTGGCACCTTTAGGGACTCTGGCCCGAGCTCCATAAAGTGAGGCACTGGAAAACAGGACTAGCTGGGGCCCAGTACGTCAACTGGTGTCCGTCTCCCCCAACTATGAGCGCGCTACAAGTGACAGTACAACAAACTCTCTCTAGTCACTGTCCTACTGCCGTCTTTCCCTCAGCCGGACGTACTACTCAGCATAGGAGTGAGGATGTCAAGGAAGACGACAAGACCTCATCGGTACCCAATATCGGGACAAGCCTGAGCACTCACGTGCCTGGCTCACACAAAACCTGGGGCTCCCAACTGAAGAGGTATCCACGGAAGGTGTCAAACTACACGCCACATACATAGAAACTACGTGCACATCGCACAAGCCACGTGAAACCTCCACGTAAACCACGTGAACACCATATAAACCACACACCATACGCTCCCTGAGCGTAGAGAGAGTGCTAATGCACCTCTTACTATCATCATATAACACAACTACGCTAAACGGATAATCATACACTTACATGCATTCTCGGATAACAGCTTTCGGCTGCTGTCGCGACAGGGTGTAGGGTAGCCTACAGAACGCGACGACACGATAGGTCTCATTCTGAATGCGACGTATCGAGGTGTCGCGACCTGGTCGCGACGCCAAGGGTCGTCGCCTTAGCAGGTGCGATCCCTAATCCGAAATCCATCATCCATCATCCGGATCACACCAAACTCTTTAGAACCAACGGTTTTCATTCCATTTTCATGCTTTAATGTGTTCCTACACATGTTATCTAAGGTTTAGAAAGCAGGAAACACATTATCCACATCACACGAACGATCCACAGATCAAACCACTGGAAATCTCCCTACCTTTGCGAAGAACGCGAAGAACGAAGCTCGTACGACGTTTCTGAAGGATCGAGAAATGATGAGGACAAGATCTAGAAGGGGGGGTTGAATAGATCTAGGCCTACTAATGCGGAAGCTTAACCAATTTTTAAAAACTCTTGAATCAGAGGCAAATTGAAAAATAGATTTCACAGATCTGAAGATAAATTGAGTGAGTTGTGCAAACGGAGTGTGAGAACAAATTGATTAGATGAATTCAAACGATCCTATGCATGCATCTAACGAAGGATAAATTCAAACCACAATCAGATCAATGCACAGAGATTTTTAGGTGGTTCGGAAATCACACCATGTGATTCCTACATCCACCCCTCACACAGTGAGGATCCACTAATCAACCTGGGTACAACACACCCACTGGAGCCTGACAACTCCAACCACCTGAGTTTACAACTCACACAAACTCTAGAGTAAGACTACTCTAGAACTGAGCAAGACTGCTCAACTACAACTTGAGTACGACGACTCAAAACCACTGAGCACGATGGCTCACAAACAACTTGCTAGAAAAACAGAAGACTCAGATCCTCTAGCAACAGATCTAGTCCAACAAGAGTTAATTCATGAGACTCATGCAACAACCCATGCACAATCTCAGAATCACTCAGAAGAGAAAAGGAAAATGAGAATTGTATTGATAAGCTTTTCTCTTCAGATGTACTCCCTTGTAGAAGGTCGAATTGTGAAGAGCTTTGATCTCTGGAAGTTCCTGGACGATGCTCTGCAATCTGATCTTCAGGATCTTCCTTGAATTCTTCACAAGAGTCGGCTTCTACTTGATCTGCTTCCTTGAGGTGATCCAATTGCTTCTTCAACGATCAATTTCCACTTCTCATGCTTGAACAGATGAGAATTTGGCTTGAGGAAGCACTAGGAATACAAGAACAGGGAGGAGAAACCTTCTAGCCGCCAACGGGAGTTCTGGGAGGCTCTGAAAGGGTTCTTGCATGTTGGATGGCCAATAGGAGGGTATTTATACCCCTAATAGTCCAAGTGTACCCTTGGGGTCGTGGGCACACGATCCAAGGCTAATCCAACAATTCCCTAGGGTGCCACGTGTCCAGGACAAAATTTAAGTCACAGAGATTCGAGTGTGTCGACCTGCCCATAGGGTGTGTCGACACACTGTCCCAGACTGGCAAATCAATTCCCTGGGAGAGGCATCTAGTGTCGACCTGATATCATCTCGTGTCGACCTGTGTAGCCATCTGAAAAACAGGCCTTCTGGGAAGGCTCTCTAGTGTCGACCCCATCTGGTTTAGTGTCGACCTGAGATAGAAGCCTGTTAACATATTTCTCTGGGATCTGTCTCTAGTGTCGACCTGCCCTGGTCTAGTGTCGACACTAGATGACCATTTCTTCATCTTTTGCCTTAGGGCTTGGAACATTGTGTCGACACCAGTGTGAGGTGTGTCGACACCACCCTTGCAATAAATGTTTGTCCCTGAGAAATAAACACATAAATCATTAGTTAAATATATTATCATGAATATAAATGATAAATGTGCTTGGAAACATGCTTTTTGAATATTGTTATTTCAGGTGTGATGCATTTCACATGTTCCAATTGTTATGCATTAAAATCACAACTTGTCATCATCAAAATGTGAGGAGAAATGAATTATATTCACACTCAACCCAACAATCTCCCCCTTTTTGATGATGGCAACATTAAATTCATATGGAAGTAGAAAGTTTCAATGAAATGTGATTTTAAGCATTTTCATTTCCTTTTATTCATACTTGTCAAGGACCTTTGAACATTTTTAGTGACATTTGAAAGTTGCACACATGAAAGACACAATGTTACTAGAAATAAGCTATTTTCACACAAAGGTCAAGCAGCTTGACAAGCATTCATCACATTCACATTCATTCAAAGAGTTTTCAATCACATTGAAGACACAAAGGTTTCTATTCATTTCATTCAAAAAGATATGAACATTACAATCTTCAAAAACACATTTAAAAAGGACATTACAATTTCTTGCTATCTTCTCCCCCTTTGACATCATCAAAAGAAATTACATTAATGGGGAGGAGGAGGAGGAGGAATGGGTATCAAGATGGTCTCAATATCTGTGAGTCTCTTTTCCATTGAAGTCAAACTGAACTTCATTTGAGCTTGGATAGTTGAGAGTCTTGTATGTAAAAGATGTTCCATTCTCTCTGAGTTCTCTGACATTGTAGCTTGAAGGGCACTGAAATCAGTTGACATAGGCTGTGAAGATGAAGAGAACCAGCTGACCAACCATGTCTATTCAAAACTTTGAATTCCTTTTTAAGATCAGACATTTCTTCATCAATATGAGCAGAGAAGTTCTTCATGTTCTCCATGTCATCTACTAGATGAGCAAAAGACAGTCTTGTCTTAGTTATCTGAGAGAGAGTTTCTTTGGTGTTGAAGACATCAGCTTGGGAATTTGCCAAAATTCCCTTCAGAACTATTTCCAACTCTTCTTGATGCTCTTTCAGTTCAATAGAAGCATCTCCCAATGTTCCAATCAATCTGTTGAATCTTTGCACTGCATGATCAGAAGCTGCTTTTTGCTCAATAAATTTGGCAGACATAGTGTTCTCCAACCTCTATACCCTCAACTCAAAAGTTTCTGACATTGTTGAATGGAGGTGTTCAAGACATCAAATTTGTCATTTAGAAAAGTGTACAACTCTGGTGGAACAGAAGGTCCACCAAAGGATGTGGAGGCTTGAACTTGAGGTGTGGAGAAAAAGATGGAATTTCTATGTCAGGGTTCAGGAGGGCTGAAGTTGAGGTGAAAGTGGGGCATTAAGGGGTACATCAACTTCATCTATACATGAGGCTGATCCTCATTCACTGGAGGCTGGTCCTCATTTACTGAGGCTGTCCCTCTTGAGCTGGAGGCTGATCTCTTGCACTTGAGGCTGATCCTCTTGAACTACAGGGGCCTCTACTATGACTGGCCCTCTCCTGACCTGGTCACCCACAATCCTAAAGCCCATGAACTTTTGAACATGCTTGAAACAAAAATGTTGGACTTAGGAATTTTCTGGGACTTTTCATTCTCAAGTGACACACCAAAGTGTTTAAAGACTTGAGTCAAAAGGGCTGCATAAGGAAGTGATCTATTCAAATCTGCCCTAGTTGTCTCAGAGATGATCTGGTACATTATGACATGGAGATTGACTTTATGTCCTTGCTCATGCAGTAAGCACAAATCTTTGGATGTCTGTGAGTCTGTCTCCCCCACCACCTTGAGGTGTTATGATAGTGGTGAGGATATGATGGGTAAGCCTCAACACAGGTGGAAAAGTGTTGGTGTTGAATTTAGTGACATGTGTTTGCTTGAGATCAGACTCATCTGCCTGCAATCCAGTCAAGATGGTATAGGCTTCATGAAGGTTGAACTCAAAATTATGGTAATCAGCTCCTTCATCTGGAATTTTGAATATGGTGGCTGCTAGGTCTGTAGGCAAATCAATCTCAATTCCTTTGACCTTTGACTTGTAACCATCATCAGTGCATTCCAAATGCTGATAGAATTCCTGGACAAGTCTAGGGTATATGATGCGAAACTCTGAGATGAAGGATTGCCAAGACTGAAACTTGAAGAAGTTTATGACCTCAGGAAAAGCAGCATTCAATTCACTGTCCTCTAAATCCACAGTCCTAGGTTTCAAAATGGTCTTCCCTGCACTAAGTGGTTTGGAAGGAGTTGCCTTAGAAGGCTGGGAAGACTCAGAGGATGAAGAGAATGACTGCTCAGAGACTTCAGGAGAAGAAACCAAAATCTTCCTCCTAGGGTATGCAGACCCTCTACCTCGACCAGAAGAGGATGTCCTACCTCTCTTAGCAGACGACGGGGATACAGATGAAGGCCTGGCTGCTCTGCAGGGTCATGGCGCCTTTGGTTCTCCTTTCAGTAGGAGGATCATTGTCCGCCGGAATGGGCCTTGCCGTAGCCCTGGATCTTGCTCCACGGCGAGGGGCCTGCTTGTGGCCATGGAAACAAGATGGATGGAATAGGAGAGGATGGAGAGTGAGGAATGAGAGAAGAATGACAGGGATGGATTGGAGGAGGGAAGAGATGGAAGAAGATGGATTCAAAGCCTGCCGGATTCAAAGAAGAGGACGGCCGTCGGGTCGACCTGGAGAAGAAAAGGGGTTTTAGGGTAAGCTACCCCGCAGGAACACCAAATCCTTAACCGGCCCACGGCGAAAATGACTCTGGCAGGGGGTCAGTGTCGACACTAGAGGAGGTGAGTGTCGACCTGAGCTAAAGTGTGTCGACACGAGATGTAGGTAGTGTCGACCTGGCCTGATGAAAAATTGAGATTTGAGTATGGAAAAATTTGTGAGCTTTTGGGATATCTTTATAATGATAAGCAATGGGTGGAATAATCATTTCAAGGATTTTTAAGAGGCTAAAAAATTCATTTGTTATATTTTTGAAAAAGTTCAACACAATTCAAGTTTTACACAATATCCAACAGGATATGAGCATTCAGTGACTTGAGTCATTAAAATGATGATTTGAGGGATATAATACATTTAACAATCAACTACACACTACCATATTCTTCAAGTCCAAAGAAATAAAAAAATCTTTTAGACTGAAATCAAGTGTGTTGAAAGTAAACACTTTTTAAACAACTTGATGATGGATAAGAATGATTCTTTTAAACAATTCTCCAATGATATACACATTTTGTTTTTGAAACAAACTATCAAATGAGATAATCTTGTTCACTCAAGAACTAATGCTTTTCACACACTATAGTCCTGGATACTAAAGATTTATCCATTATCAAGTCTCAAAGGGGTAAATGATGACCTTTTGACATGAAAATATACGTTTTTTAGACGCCAATATTTCCAGTTACTCAGTCATCATCAAAAAAATAGGGCATATTTATTTTGCTTTGCATTTATTTTTGATTTTGAACCCCTTTGAACAGAGATAGCATTAGTGCCTCATGACATACATGGCACTTCATTCATTGTGAAGGTGTGCAGTTTCTCAGCACATGTGCCATTGCTCTGTTGAATTGACAAATTTTGGAGAGTTTTTGACAAAAAAGACATCATCTATATCCAACATCAGTTGCAAACAAAACATGTTTAAATTCAAGGCACACATTATCCTTCAGTCTTTGAAAGAAATCTGAATTTCTATAGTTTTGAAGAATATAGGTGAGAGTTGACAAATGAATATAGTAGATCACTCAAAGGATCATTTTGAGACTCTAGACACCTGAATGAGGACATCATGCAAGGAAATTGATGTAATGCAAGAAAAGTTTTGAATTTTTCAAAAGACATGACTTGAATTCTCTAGCTCCCCTGAGATGAGGATTTCAACCACTTTTCATCAGAATAAAGATATGCAAGTTTTTGAAATCAGAAATAATTCTCTTTGAACAACAAAAGCTCCCCCTCAACAATTGCATATTCATTTCTTGGTACTTGGCGGAGACATATACTCTCGCATAGTGAAAGTGTCCAGACAAGCAGAACTTGTCCTTCTTCAAATCACCATTTGATATACCAAGAAGTTCAACACAATGTGAGTTGAAGAGTTCATTGTCAAAAAGAAATAGAAGTGAAATGGAGAGAGATATGATCAGTATGAATCAAGGAAGCAAATGAATATGATGATGCAAAGAACTCCCCCTCAGAAGATGCCTAACACTCAACCCAATCCCAAAGAGAGAGATCAAGAAAATGGACATTTACAAAGACCAAGTTCTCTCCTTAAAGATGAGAATCTACTGTCAGGAAGGGGTTTGGTGAAGATGTCAGCAATTTGTTTTTCAGTTTCTATGAAGTGGAGTTCAAAGGATTTCTTTGCTACCTCATCTCTCAAGAAATGATGCCTAATTTCAATATGCTTGGTTCTGGAATGCTGAATGGGGTTCTTAGACAGATTTATTGCACTTGTGTTATCACATAGAATGGGAACACAACCTAAGTCTTGGTTATAATCAAGAAGTTGATGTTTCACCCAAAGAATTTGAGTTCCACATCTACCTGCTGCAACATACTCAGCCTCTGCAGTTGACAGAGCAACTGAATGTTGCTTTTTAGAAGCCCAAGAAATTAGGCACCCACCTAAGTATAAACACAAGCCACTTGTGCTTTTTCTATCTAATTTACATCCAGCATAGTCAGCATCACAATAGGCAATCAAATCTAACTTGCAATTAGCAGGATACCAAATTCCTAAATCACATGTTCCAACAAGATATTTGAAAATTCTTTTAACAGCTAACATGTGACTTTCTTTAGGATTTGATTGAAATCTAGCACACAAACACACACTAAACTGAATATCAGGTCTAGAAGTTGTAAGATAAAGTAGAGAACCAATCATACCTCTGTAGGTCTTTGGGTCTACTGACTTACCAAGAGAGTCTTCTTCTAGCTTAGCATTAATAGCAATTGGTGTGTTTGAATGCTTGAGGTTCTGAAAGTCAAACCTTTTCAAAAGTTCCTTGACATACTTGGTTTGACTGATGAAGATTCCCTCATGTGTTTGGTTAACCTGCAATCCCAAGAAAAACTTTAGATCTCCCATTAAACTCATTTCAAATTCATTTTCATTTGATTTGAAAATTCATTACACAGGCCTTTATTGGTTGATCCAAATATTATGTCATCAACATAAATTTGGACTGCAATTATTTGATTATTGACTATTTTTGTGAACAAAGTTTGATCAACATTTCCTCTAGAATATCCTTTTTCAAGCAAAAAGGAACTCAAACGGTCATACCAAGCTCTTGGAGCTTGTTTAAGACCATAGAGAGCCTTATGAAGCTTGAAAACATGGTTAGGATGTTTTTCATTTTCAAATCCAGGAGGTTGTTCAACAAAAACATTTTCCTTGATATATCCATTTAAGAATGCACTTTTACATCCATTTGATAAACTTAAATTTCATGGAGGATGCAAAAGCAAGGAAAATCCTAACTGCTTCTAGTCTAGCTACAGGGGCATATGATTCTTCAAAGTCAATTCCAAACTCTTGATTGTACCCCTTTGCAACTAGCCTAGCTTTATTTCTTATGACTTGACCATTCTCATTCAACTTATTTCTGAAAACCCATCTAGTGCCAATGACTGTTTGGTCACTAGGTCTAGGTACTAATTCTCATACTTGATTTCTTTCAAATTGATGAAGTTCATCATGCATGGCATTAATCCAATCAGAACTTGATAAAGCTTCATCAATTGACTTTGGTTCAATTTGGGAAATTAGAGCTAGTGGGTCTTCTTCAATAGCATGCAGGAATGATGATCTAGTCCTAACTCTATCATGCAAATTGCCAACTACATTATCTAATGGGTGATCTCTCAAAATTCGATGTTCAGAAATTACCTGTTGAGGGGTACTTAAATCTGGAGCAATGTTACCTGATCCACTTGAAGATGGTGAATTGATGTTCAAGTTCTCACCAATGTCTTCAAGCTCCTCAACAGTTGGTGAAGAGTCCACAATGAAATCATCCTCTTCACTGTCTTGTCTTTCCCTGCAAGATTTAGAATTATTAGTTGAAAAGGAATTTTCATCAAAGATAATATGTGGAGATTCTTCAACAGTTTTGTTTTTGAGAATGTACACTCTGAAAGCTCTTGACACTTCTGAATAGCCAAGGAAGATGGCTTCCTGACTCTTAGCATCAAACTTGTCAAGATTTTCTTTATTATTGTTGTGTACATAACATTTGCACCCAAAGGTTTTGAAATAAGAAACAGTTGGCTTTTTGTTTTTCAATAATTCATAGGGGGTTTTTTGATTTTTGGTCTGATCAAAGCTCTATTTAGAATGTGATTTGCTGTGTTTACAGCTTCAGCCCAGAAGGATTTGGGCAAATTGCTTTCTAAGAGCATGGATCTAGCCATTTCCACAAGAGTTCTATTTTTCTTTCCACAACTCCATTTTGTTCTGGAGTTCTTGGTGAAGAAAACTTGTGAAATATTTGAAGTTCAGCACATAAATCAGAAAAGGATTGGTTTTCAAATTCACCCCCATGATCAGTCAAAATATTTTTGATTTTATATGAAAAGTTTGTTAAGGCAGTGGTACAGAATTTCCTGAACTCAAGGCAAGTATCACTTTTGTGGGACAAGAAGATAACCCAAGTAAATCTGGTAAAATCATCAATGATTACAAACCCATATCTCTTGCCACTTAGACTTAGAACTCTTGTTGGGCCAAAAAGGTCCATGTGAAGTAGTTCTAGTGGCCTAGATGTGAGTACCTCATTGAAGGTCTTAAAAGATTTCCTGGTTTGTTTTCCTTGGGCACAGATCCCACAAACTTGATTTTCAATGTTAGAAAAGATTCAGGAAGACCCTTAACCAAATTCAGCCTTAACAATTTATTCATTGTTCTGAAACTTGCATGGCCAAGTCTTTTGTGCCAAGTCCATGCAATTTCATCTTTATTAGCAACAAAACAAAGATTTTCAGAAAAGTTTTTATTAAGGTCGATCATGTAAACATTGTTTTCCCTTTTTCCAAAAAAATTTATTTTATCAGTTGATGAATCAATGATCTTACAGAAATTGGATTCAAACACAACTTTGTGACCTTTGTCACATAGTTGGCTAATACTTAGCAGATTGTAATCTAGACCATCAACTAATAAAACATTATCAACAGAGTTTGAGGAAGTTTGACCAACCTTTCCAGATCCAATGATCTTTCCTTTATTTTTACCTCCAAATGTTACTGAACCTCCCTCCTTCTCAATCAGGAAAGAAAATTTGGCTCTATCTCCAGTCATGTGTCGTGAACACCCACTGTCAAGGAACCACACATTTGAATTGGGTGCACGACCTTCCTGCAAAATCAATCAATGGAGAGAAGATTTTGGTACCCAAACAGTGTTGGGACCATCAGAATGTTTGGACATTGTTATCAAATCTTTTCTCACCCAAATTTGATTTGTTTTTTATTTTTGTTTTATTACAGTGGTGTTCTCTGTCTTTTTCACTTTCTTCTTTCCCTTAGGAATGAAAACACCAGTGTTTTTGTTTTTGGTAGGAGGGGAAGTTTTCATTTGAACATGAGAGTTTAGATGAGGAGGTGGAATCCAAGGATTTTGTTGGTACATCAGAAAATTTGGATAGAAGAATTGGGGATGATACCAACATGGGTTGTAATGCCATTGGTTCCAATCAGCTTGATATTTGTCTTGGAAGTCCAAGGTTTTTCATGAATGACTTCCTTTGACTTTTTCTTATTTTTCAAATTTTATTTGAATTTTTGATTTTGTGGTTTGTCTTTGTTGATGTTGAGCAGGTCGACCTCTCCTTGACTGGTGTCGACACAACAGCCACAGAATCCTTCTTCTTGTGGACTGGTGTCGACCTGTCAGGTGACTGTGTCGACCTGGTTGACTTGTTTGTTTCTGAGTTTTTGAGATTTTTGGTGTTTTGCTTGATGTTTGTTTGATTTCTGTGTTCTCAAGACTAGGGCCTTTGACAAATTTAATTAATGGTGCTTTATCCTTCTTCTCACCAGATTTGTCTTTCTTAGGTTTTTGTTTATCAAATCCTAGTCCATGAGAAATTGATTTCATTTTTGCTCCCAGCAAGGCCTCCAGATTATCTTTACCATTTGTGAATGTTTCAATAACTTCATCCTTTTCTTTTAGCTGGTTTTGTAAGGTTTTGATTTCTTCAACCTTTTGTTGTTTATCATGGTTTTCCATTTCCAGCTTTCCAGACAGTTCTTTGAATTCATGGGTGGCCTTTTGAGAGGCTAGCTTAAGCTCATCAATCAAGTTCAGAAGATTTTCTTTTTCTTCATTCATTCTGTTACTTCATTTTCTAGTTCACAATTCTTTTGTTTGAGGATTGGTTATGGTAAATATTTTCAATTTTCTTTTTGAGTGTTTATTTTCTTTCCTCATTTCAGTGTATTTTTCAACAAGTTCTGCATAAGCATCTTGCCAATCCTCAACTGAATAGTCTTCGAAGGATGTACTTACCTTTCCATCAGAACTATTCGCCATGAAGCAGATTTCCTCACTTTCAGAACTTGAGGATTTTTCGTCTTCTTCCTTCTCACTTGAGTCTTCATCAGACCAAGTGGCTACCATGGCCTTTGGCTTCTTGAACTTGTGAAACTTCTTGTGCTTCTCCTTCTTGTTTTCAGGACATTCTCCCTTCATATGTCCTGGCTTGTTGCACCTGTAACAGATGACAATTTCGTCAGATTTTTTATTCTTGTTAGAATTAGCATTAGAAAAGGAAGTGTTTCTTTTACCTGATGAATATTTCTTTTTGCCAGAAAGTTTTCCTTTTCTATATTTCAAGAATTTTCTGAATTGCCTGGTCATGAGGGCAATCTCATCCTCATTTGACTCAGACTCATCAGAACTGGTTTTATCCTGACTCTTGTCTTTGTTACTAGATGAGGCCTTTAGAGCTACTGGCTTGGTTTTGATTATATGTTCTTCATTTCTCTTTAGATTGATTTCATATGTCATTAAAGATCCTATCAACTCATCCAAAGAAATTTTGGACAGATCTTTAGAATCTTCAATGACAGTGGCTTTTGTGTGCCAAATTGAAGAGAGAGAACGTAGAATTTTTCTTACCAAGTCAGCATCCGTATAGTCCTTACCTAAGGCCTTCAGTCCATTGACTATGATCATAAACCTGGCAAACATTTCAGAAATTGTCTCATTAGATTTCATCATGAATAATTCATATTCAGAGACAAGAATGTTAGCCTTAGTTTCCTTAACCTGAGATGTTCCCTCATAGAGTAACTCAAGTTTATCCCACATCTCTTTGGCAGATTTGCACATTGAGATTCTTGAGTACTCTTGGGGTGAACAGCACATTGAATCATATTCATGGCACTGTAATTCAATGTAGCTCTTCTTATCTGTTCCCTAGTCCAGGTTTCTTCCTCTCCCTGGTTCTCATAGGGGCCTACCTCCACTACTTTCCAGATTTCATAATTTTGGGCTCTAAGAAAAACTTGCATTCTATTTTTCCAATAAGAATAGTCCGTTCCATTAAAAAATGGTGGCCTATTAATGGAATGACCCTCAGCTATGAACCCTCTGGAATCCATTGAATTAAAAGGATGGTGCAAAGAAGGAAACACTCAGCAAGCAAACAAGCAAGCAAACAAATCACACAGAACACTCAGAAATTACTCAGATCAAATCAGATCAAGTGTAAACCCGCTCTGATACCAATTGAAGGATCGAGAAATGGTGAGGACAAGATCTAGAAGGGGGGGTTGAATAGATCTAGGCCTACTAATGCGGAAGCTTAACCAATTTTTAAAAACTCTTGAATCAGAGGCAAATTGAAAAACAGATTTCACAGATCTGAAGATAAATTGAGTGAGTTGTGCAAACGGAGTGTGAGAACAAATTGATTAGATGAATTCAAACGATCCTATGCATGCATCTAACGAAGGATAAATTCAAACCACAATCAGATCAATGCACAGAGATTTTTAGGTGGTTCGGAAATCACACCATGTGATTCCTACATCCACCCCTCACACAGTGAGGATCCACTAATCAACCTGGGTACAACACACCCACTGGAGCCTGACAACTCCAACCACCTGAGTTTACAACTCACACAAACTCTAGAGTAAGACTACTCTAGAACCCTGAGCAAGACTGCTCAACTACAACTTGAGTACGACGACTCAAAACCACTGAGCACGACGGCTCACAAACAACTTGCTAGAAAAACACAAGACTCAGATCCTCTAGCAACAGATCTAGTCCAACAAGAGTTAATTCATGAGACTCATGCAACAACCCATGCACAATCTCAGAATCACTCAGAAGAGAAAAGGAAAATGAGAATTGTATTGATAAGCTTTTCTCTTCAGATGTACTCCCTTGTAGAAGGTCGAATTGTGAAGAGCTTTGATCTCTGGAAGTTCCTGGGCGATGCTCTGCAATCTGATCTTCAGGATCTTCCTTGAATTCTTCACAAGAGTCGGCTTCTACTTGATCTGCTTCCTTGAGGTGATCCAATTGCTTCTTCAACGATCAATTTCCACTTCTCATGCTTGAACAGATGAGAATTTGGCTTGAGGAAGCACCAGGAAGACAAGAACAGGGAGGAGAAACTCTTCTAGCCGCCAACGGATTTCTGGGAGGCTCTGAAAGGGTTCTTGCATGTTGGATGGCCAATAGGAGGGTATTTATACCCCTAATAGTCCAAGTGTACCCTTGGGGGTCGTGGGCACACGATCCAAGGCTAATCCAACAATTCCCTAGGGTGCCACGTGTCCAGGACAAAATTTAAGTCACAGAGATTCCGGAGTGTGTCGACCTGCCCATAGGGTGTGTCGACACACTGTCCCAGACTGGCAAATCAATTCCCTGGGAGAGGCATCTAGTGTCGACCTGATATCATCTCGTGTCGACCTGCTGTAGCCATCTGAAAAAGGCCTTCTGGAAGGCTCTCTAGTGTCGACACCATCTGGTTTAGTGTCGACCTGAGATAGTAGCCTGTTAACATATTTCTCTGGGATCTGTCTCTAGTGTCGACCTGCCCTGGTCTAGTGTCGACACTAGATGACCATTTCTTCATCTTTTGCCTTAGGGCTTGGAACATTGTGTCGACACCAGTGTGAGGTGTGTCGACACCACCCTTGCAATAAATGTTTGTCCCTGAGAAATAAACACATAAATCATTAGTTAAATATATTCTCATGAATATGAATGATAAATGTGCTTGGAAACATGCTTTTTGAATATTGTTATTTTAGGTGTGATGCATTTCACATGTTCTAATTATTATGCATTAAAATCACAACTTGTCATCATCAAAATGTGAGGAGAAATGAATTATATTCACACTCAACCCAACAGTTTCCCCCGCTCCACTAAGCGTCCTCGCGGTGGAAGCTCGTCAAATCGACCACTAACAAGCCGAATCGCCCGTAATTCCCACAACAAAAACCCCCTGGCCGGGTAGAGCTTCCGTGAACTCTGTTCTGTCAGGGTTTCCTAAAAATGCAGTGTGGTTAAGAATGTGACGCCCTTCTACGTCGCGACCTAAACGCGACGCATTAGGCTATCGCCTTAAGTCTGCTGACGCCATCATGCTTGCCCAGCATGTGACACGCGGCGCACATGCAAACGTCCACTAAAACCAGCGGTGCCATGAACGCGACGCCATGAGCTCTCGCGTTCTAAACGCGACGCTCCTAACTGTCGCGTTCACAGTCTGTGAACCAGTGAGCACTTTGGGCCTAAACTTCTGGCCCATAAATCCTCACAACCTACGGAAAACACCTGTCACACACAACATTGGCCACACACTGACCTCCAAAACCACACAAGGACGATCCGAACGGTTGGAACGTTACATTACTATCACCTAAAAAGAAATTTCGTCCTCAAAATTTAAAACAGAAGCCAACTATCAAAATTTCAATTCAATCCATATGGTACTATCACCTAAAAAGAAATAAAGACTACTCAAACAAATATGGATACGTTTTTCTCATTTCTTCCGCTAATTCCCAAGTATCTTCACCACCTTGCTGTTTTCCCATCTAACCTTTACCAATTCAATTTCTTTGTTTCTGAGCTTTGGGTTCTGTGGCCTAAAATTTGCACTAGATATTCCGGCATTGACATGTCGAGCTTCAAATCATCTCTTTGATAACTGACAACTTGGGTTGGATCTTTGATATATTTTCTTAACATTGAAACATGAAATACAGCATGTGCACAAGTAAAATCTGCTGGCAAATCTAATTTATAAGCTGCTTCACCCATTCTTTCTTTTATTTGAAACGGCCCAACATATCTTGGGCTCAATTTGCCTTTCTTACTGAACCATAATGCACCTTTAGTAGGAGACACCTTTAAAAACACATAATCAGCGACTTCAAATTGTAATGGTCTGCGTCTAACATCTGCATAACTCTTCTGGCAACTTGGGCTGTTTTCAACTTCTCTTGGATGAATCTTATTGTTTCTGCACACTGACGAACCATTTCTGGGCCCAAAACTTGCCTCTCTCCTACTTCATGCCAATTTAATGGTGATCTGCACGGTCTACCATACAAGGCTTCATAAGGTGCCATTTCAATACTTGAATGGTAACTGTTGTTATATGCAAACTCATCCAGACCCAAATGACGCTCCCAAATGCCTCCCCACATAAGACAGCAAGCTCTCAACATATCCTCAATAGTCTGAATTGTTCTTTCTGTCTGCCCATCTGTTTGTGGATGATATCCTGAATTGTACTTTAGCTCTATGCCGACTACTCTTTGCAAACTCCTCCAAAAGCCTGAAGTAAATCGAGGGTCTCGATCTGAAACTATAGTGACTGGTATTCCATGCAAAGGTACAATCCTTTCTACGTACAACTTAGCTAATCTATCAACTGACCATGTCATACTAACTGGTAATAATATGCAGACCTTGGTCAATCTATCCACAAAAACCCATATTGCATTATGACCTGATGAACTGGGCAAACCAACTATGAAGTCCATTGCTATGTCATCCCACTTCCACTGCGGAATGGGTAATGGCTGCAACAATCCTCCTGGCTTCTGATGCTCTGCTTTTATTGCTGACATACTGCACATCTGGTTATAAACTCTGCAATTTCTCTCTTCATATTTGGCCACCAAAAATACTTCTTCATATCTTGATACATTTTAGTGCTACCTGGGTGAATGGTGTACCTTGATCTATGAGCTTCTTCTAAAACCTTCTGTCTAATTTCTGTATCTTTTGGGACATACAATCGTCCTTTTAGTCTGACCACATTATCATGCCCCAAATTTACTTCATCCATTCTGAGAATATCTGCTAAATTAATATCTGCTTTCTGTGCCTCTGCTATTTGCCAGTAAAGAGAAGGCTCCACTGCACTAGTTGCTAATATTGCTCTACGTTGACTGCTTGGCACATGTAAATAATTCTCCGCCACATCCTCTAAAGTTTCCATTCTCGGATCATAAGTTGATTCATAACCACTTTTCTGCTCAGTGCATCGGCCACCACATTTCCTCTACCTAGATGATATGCCAAATTAAAGTCATAATCCTTTAAATATTCCATCCATTGGCGCTGCCTTAAATTCAAATCTTTCTGAGAGAAAATATATTTTAAGCTTTTATGATCAGTAAAAATCTTAAATCTTTCACCATACAAATAATGCCGCCAGATCTTTAATGCAAAAACTACTGTTGCCAGCTCTAAATCATGAGTAGGGTAGTTCTCCTCATGTTTCTTCAATTGCCTGGAGGCATAGGCAACCACTTTACTATGCTGCATCAAAACTACACCCAAACCTCTCTTGGATGCATCTGTAAACAGAACAAATCTGCCACTACTCGATGGAATCTCTAAAACTGGTGCTGATGTCAACCTCTTCTTCAGCTCTGCAAAACTGCGCCTGCACTCCGGGGACCATACAAAAGGGATACTCTTTCTTGTCAACCTTGTCATCGGTGCTGCTATCTTGGAGAAATCTTAGATAAATCTTCTGTAATAACCTGCTAAACCCAGAAAACTCCTAATCTCAAACATAGTCTTCGGCTCTTCCCACTTCATTACTGCCTCAACTTTGGCTGGATCCACTGCAATACCTTCACCTGATATCACATGACCCAGAAACTGAATCTCTTTCATCCAGAATTCACATTTACTAAATTTAGCAAATAACTGATGATCTCTCAATATCTGTAAAGTAATCCGTAAATGATCTGCATGCTCTTCTTCAGATGCTGAATAAACCAATATATCATCAATAAAGACCACTATAAACTGATCCAAATACTGATGAATATTCTGTTCATCAAATTCATAAATGTTGCAGGTGCATTTGTCAATCTAAAAGGCATCACAACAAACTCATAATGTCCATATCTAGTTTGGAAAGCTATCTTCTCAATGTCTTCTTCTCTGATCCGCAACTGATGATATCCTGATCTCAAATCTATCTTGGAAAATACTTTGGCTGACTGCAGTTGATCAAATAAATCATCAATCCGAGAAAGTGGATACTTATTCTTAATTATAACTTTATTCAGCTGCCTGTAATCTATACACATTCTTAAACTGCCATCTTTCTTTCTAACAAATAACATTGGCGCTCCCCATGGTGACTGACTCGGCCTAATAAAACCTTTTTCTAATAACTCTTGCAACTGCTTTTTCAACTCTTTAAATTCTGCTGGGGCCATTCTATATGGTGCTTTAGAGATAGGTAAACTTCCTGGTTGCAATTCACAAGTCTACCTCTCTGCGCGGAGCTAACCCTGGCAACTCATCTGGGAACACATCTGCAAATTCTCTAACCATGGCACTGAATCTATAGATTTACTGATTCAACTAGACTAACAGAAGCAAGGTACGCTACACATCCCGCATTAATTAACTTTCTAGCTCTAAGTGCAGAAATAATAAACTTGGGAGTGTAAAAAGGCATACCTTGAAATTCAAACACCTCACCACCGGGTTCGCAAAATCTGACTCTCTTCTTTCTACAATCAACCAGTGCCCCATAGGCCTCTAACCAATCCATCCCCAGAATCACATCATATTCTTTCAATGTCAAGGCATACAATCTTACTGGCATCTGATTCCCATGAATTACTATCGGGACCTCTTCTAAAAAGCAGGAAGTCAACATATACCCTCCTGAAGGCATTTCCACTACCAACTCACAAGACTTTTCTTCTAAAGGAAGTACCATGTTATCCAGAAAATCATTGGAAATAAATGAATGGGAAGCACCCGGATCAATTAATACTCTAGCAGTAAAATCAAAGAAAAGTAAAATACCTTCAATAAGATTGGATGCTTCCGCCTGAGCTCTGGTAACAGCCATCACTCGACCCCGTCCTCCTCTTTGGTATAGTGCACCTCTGCCCTGCTCTGCTGACCGCTGAAAGGGCTGCTGCTACTGCTGCTGCTGGGTCCCTCTACCATAAGTCTGCTCTCGAGGATATGGGCAATTCCTTGCTAAATGTCCTGGCTGCCCACAAGCATAACATCTAAAAGTTGGATATGTTGTAGGCTGCCCTGCCGTACTCTGCTGTGATTCCTCTGGAACCGGCGGTCTGTAGCCGCGGCCCTACTGAAAACCTCCCTGCTGAAACCATGTTGCCTGCCTCTACCACGGCCTCCTTGGAAGAATTTCTTGATCTGCTTGCCCCATTTTTCTATTCCAGATGATGAAGAAGCTCCGGAAGGTGCTTTCCCCTTACTAATTCCTCCTGACGGTTGTGGATGCCGAAAACTACTTGAGCCTAAACCAGCTATCTGAGACTGCCCCTGCCTGGCCCGAATAGTCCTCTCAAGTATTGCTGCTCTCTGAGCTGCCTCTTCCACTGTTCTACACATCAATGGGATCACTGCATCTTGCAATTCTGGCCTCAGACCTCGAATAAAATATTCCACCATCATGATATTATCAGTTACTACATATGGGGCGTACCTGCTCAGGCTATAAACCTCATCTGATATTCAAGTACTGAAAGATTCCCTTGATGGAGTGTCCTGAACTGCTCTTTTTTCATTTGCTGAATCTGTATTGGGAAGAAAGAATCATTAAAAACTGATAAAAGTTCCGACCATGAAATAGTGTCCTCCATCCTGCCTTTAAAAACTGTCTGCATCTTTAGCCGCCACCATCATGTGCAAACCCTCATAGCTGGTATGCTGCAAGAATCATTCTATCTTCCTGGGGACACCTCATTATTGCAAATACCCTCTCGATCTCATGTATGCAATGCTCTGCTGTATCTGGGTTGGGCCTCCTGAGTATGTAGGGGGCTACAATCTCAAAAATCGCTCCACAAGTACCGTAGTCTCCTCTCCAGTAGTTGGTCTCACTAGAACTGCCGGTTGCACAGGTACTACAGGAGGTACCTCTACTCCGGGTGGGGGTGGAACTGGAGCTACTGGTACTGCCTCCTCTGGAAATGGTGGTACTGCTGCCGCTGGCTGTACCGGTGGTTGCTGATCTAGTCTTACCCGAATCTCTGTCAAACTCTCCCAGATTCTTTCTATCATCCTCTGCGTAGGATCCTCTCCTGCCCCTTCTCCACCACCTCCCACATCTCTCCTTTCGGCCATTACTACTCCTACATAAACATTATTCCAACAATACAATACACAAGAAATCAATACAAAACTAGGGTCACTACCAGCAGTGAGTTACAGTAAAGACATAGCTATGTAATTTCAAATTCCTTTATATTCTTACAGACCTTGCTCTGATACCAACTGTGATGGCCCTCGCCGTTCAGACCTGTTAACCTAATAACGAGCCCAACTTGAGTCCGCCTCCCGCGAACGGGCCGGAGCCTCGCAAGGGATATCAAACCATGAGTCCGTAGAAATATAAAGGAACTCGCTCAAATATCCATAAGATCTGCCAATCTCAAAAATATTTACATGAAATACACATAGTTGTAGTACAACTGTAACCAAACTATAACAGAACCTGGGACATACCCCGAGGTGAACAATAGAAAAGTAAAATTACACTGCTGGTGGTGCTGACCCTCCACTGGACGACGGGCGCGAAATCTCATGTTCTCCCTCACCTGGTAGGAGGTAGGGGTGAGCCTCTCGAGTCATTGGCTCAGTAGGGAAACTCTCTAGAAATCGAGCAAACCAACACAGGTAGCAAAGCAGGAAATGCTACACTAACAATTTATAATATTATTTAGCAGGATATAAGACTGTAAGTACAACTTACCATTTGCTGCTTAACAGGAATCGACGTAAATAAATAAACAGCAAAACCAAACAGGTGTACGAGCAACTATAGATAAACGCAACACTCGGGCCACGTCAACTGGTTCGCGACACCAATTACTGACCCGGACAAACAACACAGAACTACCTCTCAGTCTCGCAGCCACGGACGTAAGGTCCAGCTGCCGCTCCACTAAACAAGTACAAAGAACTGTGGAGTCCAACTAAACCACCACAACCTGCAAGTCACACACCTCGCAGGCCCATGCCTGGCACCTTTAGGGACTCTGACCTGAGCTCCCTAAAGTGAGGCACTAGAAAACAGACTAGCTGGGGCTCAGTACGTCTACTGGTGTCCGTCTCCCCCAACTACGAGCACGCTACAAGCGACAGTACAACAAACTCTCTCTAGTCGTTGTCCCACTATTGTCTTTCCCTCAGTCGGACGTACTACTCAGCACAAGAGTGAGGGTGTCTAGGAAGACGACAAGACCTCATCGGTACCCAGTACCGAGACAAGCCCCGAGCACTCACGTGCCTGGCTCACACAAAACCTGGGGCTCCCAACTGAAGAGGTAACCATGGAAGGTCAAACTATACGCCACGTACACAGAAACCAGGTGCACATCGCACAAGCCACGTGAAACCTCCACGTAAACCACGTGAACCCATATAAACCACACACCATATGCTCCCTGAGCGTAGAGAGAGTGCTAATGCACCTCTTACTATCATCATATAACAAACTATGCTAAACGGATAATCATACACTTACATGCATTCTCGGATAACAGCTTTCGGCTGCTGTAGTAGCGATAGGGTGTAGCGTCGCCTATAGAATGCGACGGCACGATAGGTCGCATTCTGAATGCGACGTATCGAGGTGTCGCGACCTGGTCGCGACGCCAAGGGTCGTCGCCTTAGCAGGTGCGAACCCTAATCCGAAATCCATCATCCAGTTCACCCCAAACTCTTTAGAACCTACGATTTTCATTCCATTTTCATGCTTTAATGTGTTCCTACACATGCTATCTAAGGTTTAGAAAGCAAGAAACACATTATCCACATCACACGAACGATCCACATATCAAACCACTGGAAATCTCCCTACCTTCGTAAAGAACGCGAAGAACGAAGCTCGTACGACGTTTCCCCCGCTCCACTAAGCATCCTCGCGGTGGAAGCTCGTCAAACCGACCACTAACAAGCCGAATCGCCCGTAATTCCCACAGCAAAAACCCCCTGGCCGAGCAGAGCTTCCGTGAACTCTGTTCTACCAGGGTTTCTTAAAAACACAGTGTAGTTAAGAACGCGACGTCCTTCTAAGTCGCGACCTGAACGCAACGCATTAGGCTGTCGCCTTAAGCCTGCTGACGCCAGCATGCTTGCCCAGCACGCGACATGCGGCGCACATGCAAACATCCACTAAAACCAGCGGTGCCATGAATGCGATGCCATGAGCTGTCGCATTCTGAACGCGACGCTCCTAACTGTCGTGTTCACAGTCTGTGAACTAGTGAGCACTTTGGGCCTAAACTTCTGGCCCACAAAGCCTCACAACCTACGGAAAACACCTGTCACACACAACATTGGCCACACACTGACCTCCACAACCACACAAGGACAATCCGAACGGTTGGAACGTTACACCTATCCTCTTTCTTGTCCTCCCTTCATGTTAAGAAGTCCATGTTTAAGCTTTAGACCATGTCCACACTTGCCACTGATTTTAGAAACATCATTAGAATGGTGTTTCTATTCTTTATAATCATGCTTTAGTTAGTATTTATGTTACCCCAATTATATTGATGGAAATCATTTTAGTAGTTACAAGAGAATGTGCTTTGGAAGTGTAATGTTCCAGCTATCATCTTATCATATGTGTATATGCTTCAGTATGTCCCTGTTGTTCTACTTGATTCCCTCATGTAGAGTGGTGTTTGGAATTGTATGCAAGACCCTCTTTGATGTGTTAACCATGTTTGAATTCATAGGAACATATAAAAGAGTCAATAGAGTTGTATAAGATCCTTTTCTAGAAGCTGGACCTACGGCTGTCGACAGATGGAGATCATCTATCGACAAGCCTCAAGCTTCCAGAATCCAAAGCTTCTGAAAAATCAGTAGCTGTCGACAGATGGCTCTCATTTGTCGATAGATGGACCTGACCTGTCGACAGCCAAACCAGGCCTGTCGACAGGTAATGTCCCAACTCCAGAAATTTGGTTCTGGAAGCCTGCACTTGTCGACATCCACTTCCTGGCTGTCGACATACATTGTTTTGCCCAGTTTTCCAGCACCTTTCCTGGTTCAATCTCCTGTTGTTTCATTATACTATTAGCCTAACAAGTTGTGTCCCTCATTCCCTTTGGTTTCTACCACTTTAACACTAGAAGGGACCATCCAATTTCTATCCATACTTTGAATTACCCTTGAACTCTTCAACAACAATTGAATTCTATTGAATTACCATCTTCTGTATTCAGTGACATTGATTCATAAACTCATGTTATATGAGATATATTGAATACTTGTGTACCCCCACTTGAATCTTTTACAAGAGTGAGTTATGATGACAAATTGTGGGTCTTTGGACTCATTTGAGATATATGCCTATGCAAATAGGGCTGGTCCAGTCCTGGGAGGAGCACCTGAATTCGTTTATACGTCGTACAGAACGATAAAGGATCTATGGATGCTTGGCATTGCATCAATACAAGCTTGATTAGTCATCATGTTATTTTATCATGAGTTGAAAGTATTTGAATCAGAGCATAAATTATGATATCGAACTCTTGATCATGTAGTTCTTAGTCTAGTATTTCTGTTTCACATTTGATTACTACTGTCATGATTATCCAGTCTTCCTTGTTGTCCTGCATTGTTAACAGGTAATTTTTATCTTGTTCTTGATCATCTCAATTTCTATAATTAGAAGATTGAATCCTACTGGGCTAGTTAGCTCATATAATCCTACATTTTCAGGTGATCAGGGTGAACTTGATGCTTAAGGGGAGTGTGCTGAGTAGATCATCCAACTTCAGAAGTCTAACCATTTTACATTTCTTTAGTGTTGTGAATATGAAATGTAATAAAACAGTTTCATTTCCCTGCTCCTCATATAGACTGTAATGAGGAGTGTTATGTAATGATGCTTCCACACTGTTAATATTGAATGAATAAAACATAAATTCTACTTCTTGTGCCTAATTTTTGTCATTTCTGATAAATAGACTTTTATTAGGAAGTGACAGCGACAACAACCCTGTCGCGACGGGGCAGAGCGTCACGACAGCAATCCTTATCGCGACGGGGCAACACGTCGCGACAAGGTCGCGACCGACTGGGCAGATGCCTCTTCTGGTGTCGCGACGCGCACTACAATCGCGACACCAGCAGAGAGGCAGACCCATGGGATGCTCCATCCCAGGGCCGCCCACAAGCCATAAACACCACCACACGGGGGAAGGGAGTATGGAGAGCTATCTAAACTAACTAGAAAGCACGAGAAGCTCCCAATCCACCTGGATCGAGAAGGGCACAAGCAATCCCTACCTTAACCAAAGAACAGAACCCATTGGGGCCCTTCACGTCAGATTGGCAACCTCCTCCTCGCTCCACGCAAGCTCCACAATGCCAAGGACACGAGCACGACCCTCCTCCTCACTTGAAATGCACAAAGGGGAGAGAGGGAGGCAGAGCACCACCGGAGGAGAATAAAGGGAAGAGGAACAAGAAAGAGAAGAAGGGTCGCCGGCCAAGGCCTTAAGCCTTTGGCACCCAAGACGCGATGCGGTGACGCGTCGCGTTAAGGACCTTAACGCGACGGGTCAACGCACCACGACAAGAATGCGTCCCCCAGGGATGCCACAACAACGCGACAGGTCGTACTGACATGCCTGCCACCATGACAGCTGCCAGACGAAAAAAGGCACGGAGCACTGTCGCGACCCGTTGACTGGTCGCCACAAGAACGCGATAGGAAAGCCGGGCGCGACAAGGATGACTGTCGTGTCGCTCACCCACGACGTGACACTAACGTGTCGCCCAGCCCGGACGTTTTATTGGCCATCCATCCAAGACACCGGATGGAAAGCTGGGAAGCCAGGTCTTACATTCTACCCCCCTTAAAACAATTTTGTCCTTGAAATTTGGGCAAGCCCAAAAGATCCCGAGGCACGAAACGAAGCACAGGGAGCAAACGTAAGACCAGCATGAAGAAGCCACTAAGTCTCAACATGACCTCCTTATAGCAACAATCGCATAGCCAAACACGCGCGGAGCACACGAAGTGCGGGTGCGAAAAGCCGCTAAGTCTCACCACGACCTCCTCGTGGCAACAACCGCACCACCAAACACGCACGAAGCACACAAAGTCGGAAAACCAATGGCTCACACAACGGGCTCCAAACACATGGGGATCACACAATCGAAAACCCAATGGTTCACAACACGCTCCAAATGCGGGTGGAGCACCAAGCCGAGAAACCAACAGCTCACTTCAGCCACACGTGGGCATCCAAACGAAACGACAACCCCACAAGTGCCGAGAAACACCAAAACTGACCTAAACAACAGAAAATTCCACATAAAAACCTCACGGCTGCAGCCACCAAAAACCCCACTGTTGGGACGGCCGACCAGCAACCCACTCTGTCGCAAGCAAAACCTGACAAAGGACGTACTTGCCGACAGCAACACGAGAATCGTCGGTCAACAACTCACTCTATTGCCAGTGAAACCTGACAGAGTACACAGTTACTGACAACAACCAGGAAATGCCTGAGAGTGAAGCACAACACTTAGGGAAACAGCCTCACGCTACTAGCAACCGCTAGCATCGGTCACTAGCCCAACCGAGAAACCACGCGTGAGACAAGAACCTGAGCGAGAACACACCCGCGAAGAATCCTCAATGCATGAAATAGTGTCCACTACCACCGCTAGGTCTTACCCAGACCTTCCTCGTGGTCTAACAGGGATAGCTAGCGTACGCGGAGAAACCTCAACACATGGAAACGACATCCACTGTCACCACTCGGTCTTACCCAGACATTCCTCGTGGTCCGACAAGGACACCAAACGGACGCGGAGCCACAATACTGGGAAACTGCATGCTCCACAAAACAACATATCACGATGGAAGAACAAAATATGTATAAGGTTAAGCCAAAACTGGGCACCTCGCAACGTCGAGAAACCACGTGGTCGAGTGCTTGCAAGAGAATAGACCTCACTGTCACCGGACGAACCGACAGGAGACTCTGCCATCAGCTTACAGACTCACCAACACCACGCACAACAGAGAACCAATGAGCAGTTGGCAGCACACCCACCACGCACACACATGGCTTAGCGCGGGTACTAACATGCCAACCACTAAAAAGATGCACAACCACGCAGGAACCAAAACAACCACAAAGGTCGAGGACAACACGTGAACCTTAGAGGGACCAGACCGAAGCAGGGTACCACAACCGAACACACTCGCTCCCAAAGCGAGAGGGAAAACTCAGACACATACTATGATCAAAGCCTAGCGTACCACCAATAGGGCTACCTAGACAAGGCAAAGCAGCCAGCCCACAGCGGTAACGGTACAGCCACAAGGCATAGGCCAGCACCAAGTGTCCCAGAGGCATAAAGCTTAATGCCTCCAACACCGAGCGAAGTTGTGAAATGACACACAAAGCTCACGAACAAGGCACACGACACAACACATGGTGCTATCACAAGCACCAAGAGCCACCCAAGGTACAACACAATGCACCAGGGCTCCAAACGGCATAAAATCGAAACACTCGTGCACGAGCACACAGTGCTACCACAAGCACCAAAACTAAGCAAAGTGCAACACTAGTGCACCAGCGGCCGAAACAACACGGGCTAACATGAAGGACTCGTCACCAGAGACCTGCCAAATAGCCACAAGCAAAGGACTGCAAGCCTGAAAAGGCACAACAAGCCAAATCGGCCCCAACCTTGAGGCACAAAAACACAAAGCATCGGAAAATGCTCAAGGTGCAGCACACACAACCGCACCAACGGCACGAGATGACATAGGGCCCACCGAAGGGGACTCTCCACCAGAGACCCATAAGAGAAATGCATAGAAAGTCAACAACTTCAAGAGCGCAACGACTACATCAGCTCCAAAAAGAACACCAAAATACGGGGCACTGACTCTACCGCACGAGGAGCAAAAGAGACTCCCTGGCGCGCAAGAGAAAGAAGCACCACCTCTATCGCGACCGATAGAGAGGCCAAACACCAAGATGACGACACAAAAAAGCCTCCATGGCACAATCCGAGGCACGATTGAGCACACACCGAAACAACGCTCACACTAGCAAGCCAAGCAAGAAAATCGGTGCACAGCAGAGCAACGCTCACGCATGCAACCCAATAAAAAAATGTTACTACCTTACACCAAACCAGCAGGGACCCAATGCCCCAAATTGTTCAGGCAGGCAGCAAGAAATAATCACAACGACAAACGGCACGAATAGGTCCACCGACCCACGGTGCCACACGGAAACGACAGCACGAGGGGAGCAACCAACTCAACCCAAAATCAACTCAAGGGAAGATGACTCCACCAGAAGTTCGCAACGATGTGCAGCTTGGCAACACAACACCACAGTAGAGCATCGCCACCCTGAGCAACCCACAAAATACAGAGGAAGGAGACACGCAACGAGTCTCATCCACCAACGAGAGAGAGATAAAACCACAATGCAAGACTGGTACTTCCATAATAAGCACAACTAGCCAGACACCCACTACACTCACTAGACCACCATCTGGGAGAGCACGCCGGGCACAAGAAAATGAAACAAACCATCCGAGCCATGAGGACACACAAACTCCCACTGGTATGACCGAAAAAAAACTTGGAAACGAACAGCGAGACAACCTAGCCAGCACAACTGTCACGCCCTCGAATTTAACAGCGGAATAAATTAGAGGGAGACGCTAACAACGAGTATGGTAACGACAATTGCGCATACTTTCGCAAATATCAGAGCATCAAATGAACAACAATTGAAATAAACTATTGATTTCCTTATAAAATCACTAAGACCATTACAATCACTATTTTGGAGCCAATACATAGGGCTTAATGACATCATTATATTGAAAAAAGAAATCTAAAGCATTAACTATTAGACTCCATTGTGCTAGGGTGACTTCATCAACGGACTCCGGGTCACTCATCACTCTGGTCCTGTCCCATTGGTGTGCATAACGTCATTGTTCGACTTACCTGAGACACAATAACAAATAACGAAGGGTGAGCGATAACACCCAGTAGGACTTAAATCTCAATAGTCCAGCAGGCTTTAAGTAATTAACGCATTAAATGACAGAGTAACAAATGATAGAGATAGTCATGTAAGGTCTAGAAAGTAATAGCACAAGTAATATGGTTCAAATAGCGGATGAATCAAGTATAGCACGACGATTAAAGTCAAGTCACGATAGAAACGATAACAACAACGGAAAGTAACGACATTGTCGAGTAATAGCAAGTTACATGTATAGCAAGGCGAGATAGTGGATGGTCATGTAAAGAGTAAATTGCACTTTGATTGATTTTCATCAACCGAGATAGTAATGGCACTTTTGATTAACTTTTTTCAATCGAAATAGTAATGGCACTTTGGTTATCCGTAGATAGCCGAGAGAGAACATAGCACTTTTATTGTCAAGAGACAACGAGAGAGTATAGCACTTTGAATGTGAAAAAGTCGCGATAGCACGTAATAACTCAAGATAACGAGTATCAAATAGAGCAAGTAGAGAGTACGACAGTAGTCGCTCAATAATAGTTCAGTAAGAGTCAGTGGCAGTACAGTAATAGTGTAGTACATCTGAATTAATAGACTAACAGTAACAGTGTAACAGTCAGATGTCTAGCTAATTTAAAATAGTCAGTCAGAACCGATGCAATGCAGAACACCGCCTATAGCCCCTACAGGTATTTTCGGGTGAATCTCTGCCCCCAGGACTAGACTGTAGCTCCTCGGACACTCTCCATGCCCTGAACAGTATGCATTCAAGTCAGCAGAGTCACAAGACCCATTTTAGCGCTAGACAGTCATGAACAGTTCAAAACAGTAGGAGCCACAAAGCTCAAAGGGTACCAAGAGAGTACTAGACGAATAGACGAGAGAGACAAGATAGTAGAGTGAACGTGAATAGATGAGTGAGTAGAATATAGATGTGATCTTATGGTCATTGCACATGAAACGTCGAGTAACGAGTGATAGTAACAGTTGCACAACACGCGCGTACGGCGTTGGCAGTCAGGTGGAATACACAACTTTTCCGCTGGCCATGTTACGCACAGGTCCAGAGGTCCGGCGTGATTCAAGATAAGAGCGAGAGCAATGTAAGGCCGTCTGGATCTTACTGATCCCTAGAGTGTATCATAGGTGTTAGGGTACAACCAGCTCGTCGACCATGTGGGTATCTATGGACAGAGGAGACTTACAGAGGCCTTGAGCAAAGACTCACTAGTCCGGCAGAAGGAATATTCGACGAAGAGTTTATCCAAGTGAAGAGAAAGTGTGTATATGGAAACAAGTGCCGGACGTTCTAGAGGAATTCTAGAACAGTGGAGCGTCGATAATGGTATTCCCAAAACATCGCGAGAAAACGTAGACAAGTATATGTTGGAATATGGCAATTTAATTACATAAATTACCAGATGTATTAAGAGTTAATTACATGCCAAGTTAAGCCATATTGGATGGTTCAAAGTGAGTGCAGGTGTAAGAGAAAATCATAGAGAAGATAGATCATGTCATTAACTTGAATTAATTAAAATATATTCAATAATTACAACTTCGTTTTTCTGTGTACAAGACAGTTAATAGGACATGGGGTGACTGTATAACATAGATCTTGCAAGAAAATGGATTTTTATGCAAAAAGCTGAGATCGCGATGCACCCTTTTAAGGGTCGCGACAGGATCAGGTGTGAACGGGACGGGGGCTTGTAAGGATCGCGACGGACTTTTCTGAGCAGGCAGGCAGATCGCGACAGGTTCTTATGATGATCGCGATGGGTTGTTCGGTCAGGCGGCCAGAACGCGGCAGGGTTCCCTGTCGTGATCAGATTGCGACAGGTACCTGTGTCGCGACGACCCTGAGAATGTGGCCTATCGGGCCGTCATGTTCTCAGGTACTTCACTTGAGTTCGAGCGGGAAAAGGGACTATCATGGGATTGCGTGCCAACTTAACATGTTTTGACACAGGGTGCTTTGAAAATTCATACCTAATTCTATAGTCAATGATAAATCATGAAACAAGTTGCAAATTGATCTAGACACACGTGAGTACCTACAGTAAATAGGAATTTGAAAATAGATAGGGTTTTCGACATGCTTTATTCAAATCAAACAGTGAATACAAGATACAGTGAGTAGTTGAGATGAGAGAATTAATTCACGAAGTAGGGTGGATAAAAATTAGGGCTTCCAAGGGAGAAAGATGCCTAACATGCATCAATATCTTCAATAAAAATTTCGAGGCATGAGATAGAGTATTCAAGAAGATATGATTTAAACATTAAGGTTCGGGGTCAAGAGAGTCGTAGGACTTCAAAATTCAATAAGAAATTTTGGCTTAATGGAAAATTATGAATTTGAGGGTTTTGTTTCTACTACATAGAACAATCTACAGACAAAATCTAATGATTTTAGCTTGTGAGAATGCCTACCTTGACTCGATTTCCTCTTCTAGGGCTAGAACTTGAAGAACGGGGCTGAGAGCTTGAAAGGTTCTTCTTCCCACGAAATCTCCTTCTCCTTGGCCTCTCCTCCTGGTCCAGCAATCCCTTGGCATGAGCTAGGGCCGGCCATGAGGGTTTTAGGAGGGTATTTAAGCTTCTCCTCTTTCTATTTCCTATTTGGACTATAACTCCTATTAATTCCGAATTTCCTATTTTCGTTTCCCTTTCTAATCATGAGAACTTCTATTTGGGTTGGGATGGGAGTTAAATTTGTGGCCAACCCATTAGGGTAGGTTTATGAATCCAATTATAACTCAAATTGATTATTTTAATGCTTTAATACCCCACTTCTATTTATGTAATATTTAAATTACGAATTTAGGGTATTTTACTATTATTCCCTTTTTACAAATCCTTATTTTGGCCCAATAAATTCTAATGGGTCCATTTAATATATCTCATTACTTATTTTCATTTAATGGGTTTTATTTAATTCTCTTTTCTTTGATTTTCTATTTAATTTAGTTACATTTTCTTACTCAAATTTTTTCATGGGCTATGGGAGGTCCATTGGTCCAATTCTGATAATGGGCCATTAATACCCGATGTTGGAGGTCTCTCTGACATGTTCATTTGATTTATGCGCCCATTATATTTCCGTGTTAATAGTTTTCCGACTTAGTTTCTATATTTGGATAATTAGTCACGTTGTGACGTACGCTTGGCCAATTAGATTTTTTGTTGCACGAATTTCATCGTGGAATACTTAGGAATAATGTCTGGGGTTGATTTATAATTTTTAAAGAATTTTCTGATGTATTCTTGCAAATATAATAATGGTATGTATGTTTCTATTCTTTCGATTTAAGGAAATTATTATTTCGAATTTTTAAGTATTAAATTTTCCGGGTTGCTACATCCTCCCCCAGTTAAAAACAAATTTTTCCCCAAATTCATATGATATGATACGACTACCAATTTATTATGGATATTTCATTCCATCACCTCCCCCACTTAGGGCTTTGATATTGCGAAAATAATAAGAAATTAAACTAAGGGTTTAGTGATGGTCCCTTGCCCACCCTCATTGACAGGATTTATATCCACAAGGGCTTGTAATCGGCCTTGGTGTATAGTTTGGTTGTTCATTATTGGACAATCGATGACTCGATGTTGTTGACTTCCACATCGCAAGTATCTACCCAATTTCTTCCAACAGTTATCAATCTGATGCCCTGGCTTTTTAAAAAATTTATAGATTTCCTTCTGCTTCACTTCCCCTTTCATTCTCTTGCTATCTACTGTATTTCTTCCTTTATTATCATTGGGATGAGTAGCACGTTCCCTTTTCAACACCTTCTTCTTATGGATCTTTTCAAGGAGTTCCATAGTGTCCTCGACTAATTGAGCTCTCAATACCATGACTGAATATACTTCAATGTCTAGTGGAGCCAACTTTTCCTAGAACACAGGTCTCAACCCTTCTAAGAATCTCTTTGCCTTCATCTTTTCCGTACTCACCAAATGTGGTGTGTACTACGCTAGTCTTTCAAATTGCTCTTCATATTCTACTACAGATATCATTCGTTGTTTCAAATTGGTGAATTCATTTGCCTTCTTCTTATGAATCCTCTCAGAAAAATATTTGGTGTTGAAGAGTTCTAAAAATTTATCCCTCTCTATGTTGATGTTGGGTAATTGTCGACTGGTAGCTTCGCACCAAGCTCTAGCATCGCAGTCCAACTGGAAGGTTGCCAGAAGGACTTTCTCCTGCTCTGAACATTGCATCACCCTAAAGATCCGTTCCATCACCTTCACCCAATTTTCAGCTTCATCGGGATCCGGAGTTCCATTAAACCTAGGGGGATTTATTCGTTGAAAGTTCTCATATAAGTCTCCTGCCCCATTTCTTGCTCCTGCTTGAATCACGCACTACAACAAAATAGACTTTTAGTAGCGATTTTATATGCTGCTATGGATAAAAGAATTGATACTAAAACATTTTAGCAGCCATTCAAAATTTTGCTATTATATGTCCCGTCGCTGAAAGGGAATAGCAGCCAATCACAATAATGGCTACAAAAAGTAATTTTTAGTGACTAATATAAATGTTGTTATAAATCTTCAAAATTGTTGTCTAAGCGTCACAAAAGCCTTTAGCAGCAATTTACATGACTGTGATAGCATAGTATTAAAAACATTTTAAAATGCTGCTAAATATGTTTATTATTAGTAACTAATCTATTGGCTAGTACTTTTTACATATAGTAGCAAAAACAATTGTTCTTACTATATATCAGTAGAAGCTAACATAATGGCTGCTATTGATTTTTCAAAAATTAGAACATAATTGTCAATAAATGCATTAGCACCTTTTATTATTGCTTTTAAAGATTACATATATGCATTATAAATGGCTACTGAAAATAAGTAATTGGCTGCTAATAAGTATTTTTAACAACATATACAATTGCTATTAAAAGTGTAATAGTTCATAATAATGACATTTAAAATTGTCACTATAGTTGATTATAATACACCACCTGTTTGGCAATTATGTCATCAATAATATACATTCTTCTATGTGCATTCAATCTCTCCATCACAAATGATTCATTTCTAAACATTGTATAGTTGGAATATACATTCTTCTATGTCACGCCCCTCCAATTTAGCAGCGGAATAAATCAGAGGGAGACGCGAACAACGAGTATGGTAACGACAATTGCGCATACTTTCGCAAACATCAGAGCATCTAATGAACAAAATTGAAATAAACTCTTGATTTCATTATAAAATCACTAAGACCATTACAATCACTATTTCGGAGCCAATACATAGGGCTCAATGACATCATCATTGAAAAAAGAAATCTAAAACATTAACTATTAAACTCTGTTGTGCTAGGGTGACTTCATCAACAGACTCTGGGTAACTCATCACTCTGGTCCTGTCCCATTGGTGTGCGTAACGTCATTGTCCGACTTACCTGAGACACAATAACAAATAATGAAGGGTGAGCGATAATGCCCAATAGGACTTAAATCTCAATAGTCAAGCAGGCTTTAAGTAATTAACGCATTAAATGGCAGAGTAACAAATGATAGAGATAGTCATGTAAGGTCTAGAAAGTAATAGCACAAGTAATATGGTTCAAATAGCGGATGAATCAAGTATAGCACGATGATTAAAGTCAAGTCACGATAGAAACGATAACAACAACAACAAGTAACGACTTTGTCGAGTAATAGCACGCGACATGTATAGCAATGCGAGATAGTAGATGGTCATGTAAAGAGTAAATTGCACTTTGATTGATTTTCATCAATCGAGATAGTAATGACACTTTTGATTAAATTTTGTCAATAGAAATAGTAATGGCACTTTGGTTATCCGTAGATAGCCGAGAGAGAACATAGCACTTTTATTGTCAAGAGACAACGAGAGAGTATAGCACTTTGAATACGATCAAGTCGCGATAGCACGTAATAACTCAGGATAGCGAGTATCAAATAGAGCAAGTAGAGAGTACGACAGTAGTCGCTCAATAACAGTTCAGTAATAGTTAGTGGCAGTACAGTAATAGTGCAGTACGTCTGAATTAACAGACTAAAAGTAATAGTGTAACAGTCAGATGTCTAGCTAATTCAGAACAGTCAGTCAGAACCGGTGCAATGCAGAACACCGCCTATAGCCCCTGCAGATATTTTCGGGTGGCTCTCTGCCCCCAAGACTAGATTGGAGCCCCTCGAACACTCTCCGTGCCCTGATCAGTATGCATTCAAGTTAGCAGAGTCACAAGACCCATTTTAGCGCTGGACAGTCATGAACAGTTCAAAACAGTAGGAGTCATACAGCTCAAAGGGTACCAAGAGAGTACTAGACGAGAGAGACAAGATATTAGAGTGAACGTGAATAGATGAGCGAGTAGAATATAGATGTGATCTTATGGTCATTGCACATGAAACATCGAGTAACGAGTGATAGTAACAGTTGCACAACACGCGCGTACGGCGTTGGCAGTCAGGTGGAAGACAAAACCTTTCCGCTGGCCATGCTACGGACAAGTCCAGAGGTCCGGCGTGATTCAAGATAAGAGCGAGAGCAATCTAAGGCCGTCTGGATCTTACTGATCTCTAGAGTGTATCATAGGTGTTAGGGTACAACCAGCTCGTCGACCATGTGGGAATCCATGGACAGAGGAGACTTACAGAGGCCTTGAGCAAAGACTCACTAGTCCGGCAGAAGGAATATCCGACGGAGAGTTCGTCCAAGTCAAGAGAGAGTGTGTATATGGAAACAAGTGCCCGACGTTCTAGAGAAATTCTAGAACAGTGGAGCGTCGATAACGGTATTCCCAAAACATCGCGAGAAAATGTAGACAAGTATATGTTGAAATATGGCAATTTAATTACATAAATTACCAGATGTATTAAGAGTTAATTACATGCCAAGTTAAGCCATATTGGATGGTTCAAAGTGAGTGCAAGTGTAAAAGAAAATCATGGAGAAGATAGATCATGTGATTAACTTGAATTAATTAAAATATATTCAATAATTACAACTTCATTTTTCTGTGTACAAGACAGTTAATAGGACATGGGGTGACTGTATAACAATAGATCTTGCCAAAAATGGGTTTTTATGCAAAACGTTGAGATCGCGACGCACCCTTGTAAGGGTCGCGACGGGATCAGGTGTGAACATGACGGGGGCTTGTAAGGACCGCGACGGGCTTTTCTGAACAGGCAGGCTGATCGCAACAGGTTCTTATGAGGATCGCGACGGGTCGTTCGGTCAGGCGGCCAGAACACGACAGGGTTCCCAATCATGATCAGATCGCGACAGGTACGTGTGTCGTGATGACCCTGAGAACGCGGCCTATTAGGCCGTTGCATTCTCAGGTACTTCACTTGAGTTCGAGCGGGAAAAGGGACTATCATGGGATTGCGTGCCAACTTAACATGTTTTGACACAGGGTGCTTTGAAAATTCATAACTAATTCTGTAGTCCATGATAAATCATGAAACAAGTTGCAAATTGATCTAGACACACGTGAGTACCTACAGTAAATAGGAATTTGAAAATAGATAGGGTTTTCGACATGCTTTATTCAAATCAAACAGTGAGTACAAGATACAGTGAGCAGTTGAGATGAGAGAATTAATTCACGAAGTAGGGTGGATAAAATTAGGGCTTTCAAGGGCGAAAGATGCCTAACATGCATCAATATCTTCAACAAAAATTTCGAGGCATGAGATAGAGTATTCAAGAAGATATGATTTAAACATTAAGGTTCGGGGTCAAGAGAGTTGCAGGACTTCAAATTCAATAAGAAAATATTGGCTTAATGGAAAATTATGAAATTTGAAGGTTTTGTTCCTACTACATGGAACAATCTACAGACAAAATCTTATGATTTTAGCTTGTGAGAATGCCTACCTTGACTTGATTTCCTCTTCTAGGGCTAGAACTTGAAGAACGGGGTTGAGAGTTTGAAAGGTTCTTCTTCCCACGAAATCTCCTCCTCCTTGGCCTCTCCTCCTGGTCCAGCAATCCCTTGGCATGAGCTAGGGCCGGCCATGAGGGTTTTAGGAGGGTATTTAAGCTTCTCCTCTTTCTATTTCCGATTTAGACTATAACTCCTATTAATTCTGAATTTCCAATTTTCTCTTCCCTTTCTAAGCATGAGAACTTCTATTTGGGTTGGGATGGGAGCTAAATTCGTGGCCAACCCATTAGGGTAGGTTTAGGAATCCAATTATAACTCAAATTGATTATTTTAATACTTTAATACCTCTCTTCTATTTATGTAATATTTAAATTACGAATTTAGGATATTTTACTATTTTCCCTTTTTACAAATACTTATTTTGGCCCAATAAATTCTAATGGGTCCATTTAATAAAGCCCATTACTTATTTTCATTTAATGGGTTTTATTTAATTCTCTTTTCTTTGATTTTCTATTTAATTTAATTACATTTTCTTACTCAAATTTATTCATGGGCTATGGGAGGTCCATTGGTCCAATTCCGATAATGGGTCATCAATACCCGATGTTGGAGGTCTCTCTGACATGTTCATTTGATTTATGGGCCCGTTATATTTCCGTGTTAATAGTTTTCCGACTTAGTTTCCATATTTGGATAATTAGTCACGTTGTGACGTACGCTTGGCCAATAGGATTTTTCGTTGCATGAGTTTCTTCGTGGAACACTTAGGAATAATGTCTGGGGTTGATTTATAATTTTTAAGAAATTTTCCGATGTATTCTTGCACATATAATAATGGTACGTATGGTTCTATTATTTTGATTTAAGGAAATTATTATTTCGAATTTTTAAGTATTAAATTTTCCAGGTTGCTACAACAACGGCCAGACACACAGTCAAAGGCACCATACCTTGACCGATAACGCCTAAGCAGAATGTAATGCAGACAATCCAACCGGCAACAATGACAGCTCATCTCTATGGAGAGAGAGAGAGCAACGATGACCAAAACAAACACCAAGCAGCTTTGGGGAGAACCTCCGCCAAAAGCACCAAGAGACATCCTAGGAGAACCTCACCAAAACATAGCCCAACCAAATGTCACACTTCAAACCACAGGGGCAACACAACGGTGGCCCGAAATGAACACAGAGCACTCTGGAGAAGAACCTCCTCAAGAAACGACAAAGGGCGATCCTGGGAAGGACCTTCACCAGAACGCACAAGCCAATGACCAAACGACATAGAACTTTAGAGAGAACACCGCAGCAAGCAGAACTCTAGAAGCAACACAAGCAAGTCCTGGGAGAACCTCCACCAGAACCAACAAGGCACATGTAAGGCCCTTGATTTCTTTTTCTCATCTTTGGGTGATTTCTTATGTATGTATAAATGTATGCCATTGATGTATAAATTCTATTGTGCATAGTACTTACTTGTTTACGTTGTATGAATAAGTATTATTATAATGTATGCATTGTAGATTATAGATATATATGTATATCATGTGTGGTGTATATAAATTTTATGCATTTTTAAGTTCTGTGTAGTCGACCTGTTGGCGTCAACATGGGTTGACGTTCATGGTGAGTCAGCGGCCACATCGATGGACGCCAACTCCACATTGGCGGCTAGTGATGTTGACGTTAAGGTCCCAGATCTGTTGCGATTTCAGATCCAGAAACGCCCCCGAAATCTTTGCCTCTTGTTTAGGAAACCGATCCCCAACGGTAACCTAGCCTAACCCTCATGCGTATCCGACCCCCAACCCTTTATATTGTCCAGTTTGCGGCCGAGTCTGTCCTTTTGACTCTTGGGTCAAAAAAAACCTAGACTTTCTGTGCGAAAACTTGTTTTAGAACTCCTCGATCCGGCTATTGGAGCCTTCAACCGGCGATCTGCATCGACTGGAGAGGACTCTGAACATCCGGGAATGACTTCCCCACGCTGGTGTGCAGTGAAGATCAACAAGGATCCCGAATAAAGAAGGATTTGAAGGCTCTTTGGCTAAGGCCGAGGAGAGCTTCTTCAACTCAAAACGTTGATTGGGGATTTTATCCAAGGCAAGTAACCCATCCACATCATCCCTACATGTGTCTGGTATGTCCCAGGATTTTTTCAGGATTTTAACTCGAGTCCTAGAACCCCCATTCAATCGATCTTTTACGTTCAGTCTGTGTTCTGCACAGATAGGAACTTAACGACAGGATCTATTGTCGTTAAGATCTGAACTTGGCGGCGGTCTTTGTTGCCGTTAAACTGGTAAACGACCACCCCTTGCTGTTTAGTTCTTCAGGCATAAACAGTTGATCTGTCTGCCCTTTATAACCTATTTCTGGGATTTCTGTGCATGAGGATATATGGTAAATCTTGTATTTTATAAAGTATGCATATATTTATACCATGGATTATGTTATGAAATTTTGATGAATTTTCGTTTACTGCAATAATTACTGGAAATTTTTGAAACATTGTTGTGAGCATGTTAAATTACCATTACAAGATTTTGTGATAAAGTTTGATGTCATAAATGTTCTATTGTAGTTAATTCATCATCAAAATGTACTGTTATAATTTGATAAATTTCTGATAGCTGTATAAATTATTACATTTTTCTGAATCGAAAAACAGTCAGCATGCCTATTTAGTGTAGAAATTCCATTAAATGATATGAAAGTAAATAAATTCCTGAAAATTAGTATATGTTCAGTACTATCAGTATGCATGCGTAGCATGAACTATAGGTCTGAATGATAACAACTATGTAAATTAGGTTAATTTAACCTAAGTTAATATCACTGTTTGAATTTTAGTAAATAGTGGATATTTCAGAAACTTATGAGACTTCGTATATGTGATATGTGAACAGTAAACGACCTGTGGTTAAATTTTCACGTTCATTGGATAATAGTAGGTACTGATTTCAATATTTTCATCATGAAAAGGGTATAAATTAGTGTAATTAAAAATGATTAATGTAATTACAGCATGATAAGAATCAATTAGTAGTTGTGACTGATTTAGTTCTTTTAATAGTAGTACCATGATAGGGAAACTGAACCATGTGCATAAATGTGAAAAATGAGATTAACGGGTTAAAATGGTGTGAAATTGTGCATGTGTTTAAATGGAAAACGTGTAAATGTGCCGATGGGTGACACTGCTACCTTAGAGGGCTGTGGAACTGTACTGTGGTAAAGTCCCCACAGGAAGGTTCATACTGTGTGACGTCCCACGGGCATTGGGATTAAATCCTGGAGGCGAACAAGTATCGCTGGTTAGGGTGGAGAGTGCTTCTCCCGGTTCTGCGCAGTAACTAAGATTTATCACTGGAATGCCCAGGTGATAGATATATGTTGTGATTAGTGTGTGTCCTTCTAATGGTGGTTTGGGCTATGTGTCACGACATTTATATAATGTGAAATTGTGTTTAAGGGAATATGCATGTGAAAACTGTGAAATTGTGTAAATGATTATATGTTAATTCTTGTGATAGCATGTGAAATGATAACTTCTTAAATGAATATGTTATGTACATAGCAAAACAGCAAGCTTTTCATGTGTATAAATGTGTTATTCATGTGAATATGATCATAGAATCCATGCTAGAATTGTCTTTTTCTTTATGTGTACAACTCTATGTTTAAGATGACAAATGTTAACATGTGAATATATAATTGTAGTTAAATGAAACTTAGTGTAATATATCGATAAATGTGTAGAGAGCATGTGATAGGCTTTAAATTATTGAACACTTTGTATCAAACAAATTTCATGTGTAATATGTGAGGGAATCATGTTTAGGTTCTATTTGCATAAATAGCTAAATCCATGCTTATATGTGATTGTGTGGTATGAGAATGTAAATGTTAGGTGATGCATGTAAGTTTAATGTGTTTAGAGTTACTTGTTGAGTTCTTTTGAACTCATCCTTGCTTCGGTGTACAGGTGCAGACGTTTCTACTTCTTCCGAGGAGATCGTTAGGAGCGACTTGGAATGGGAATAGGAGACCTCGTTTAGATTCAGCGTTGTACTTTCATTTTCATAAGTATGTAATAAAAAGACTCTACGTAGTCTTATGTGGACAATGTACTTAATTCATTTGTTTTAGTTATGAAATGTCTAGTTTCTTTTCCTCTATATGGACTGTGGATAAAATGTGGATGATGGAATAAGATATCTCATTTAGTTCTTTCTTTTCTGCTGTCATATGATATTTATATTTGTGTATATTTCAGCCTACCGTACTAGTGTTGGGTAAATGTCCCACTGTGGCGACGCTTTCTATATCGACATGGGTTGGTAGAACCGTACCGATATAAAGAGGGTCGTTACAGAGATTGGTATCAGAGCGTCAGGCTGAAATTGTACATAAATATGCACATACCATCATATTCATTGTATGCTAAGTCTGTGTAGATTGTCCACATAGATAAGTAAATAGTTATAAATTAGATAGTCTAGTTCTAAATTGTGATTAAATCATTTTGCAGGATATGGCTTCGGGTGGTAGTCGTGGTGTTCCTGCTCGTGAAGGTGAGCAGAGGAGAGATGAGCCTCGGCGTGAAGATCAGGGTGAGCAGCAGGCCCCAGCACCCCAGGGACCTGTGCTTCCCCCACCGCCACTAGTAGACTATGGAGTGTTCATGCAGGGTTTAGTGCAGGCCATGCAAACGTAGGCCCACACTCAGGCTGCACTCCAGGCACAGTTGGAGGCTCAGGTTAGAATAATAAGATAAAGTAGTATGTTTTATTAAATGCATGTTTGTTAGATTGTATGTGTTGATTATGATGCTTGTTGTAGCAGGCTCAGGTGCCAGCTCCCCAGGTTGACCATGGTGGACCCTCCATCATGGAAAGGTTCAAGAGGATGTCGCCACCCTCTTTTAAGGGGGAGAGAGATCCGTTACTTGCTGAGAGCTGGATGAGGGAGATCGAGAAGATCTTCCGGGCTATTAGGTGCGCTGAGGAGGACAAGGTCACTTTAGCCACCTATATGTTGCAGGTATGTGTAAATTAATTTGGTGGTTATTTCTTTAAGTATAGATTATGTTGGTTAGTCCTTATGGATGGTTTTGCCAGGAGCGAGCCGACTTGTGGTGGTCCTCGTTGTTGCGTACTTGGTTCGAGGATGGTGCTGTGGAGGTTGGTTGGGATGAGTTCGTGAGTTTATTTCGAGCCATGTTTGTTCCAGAGCACATCCAGGACAAGATGGAGCAGGAGTTCCTCTCTTTGACTCAAGGCTCCATGACCGTGCTGGAATATGAGGCCAGGTTTTCTGAGCTATCGAAGTATGCCCCTCATATTGTAGCTGATGAGCGCAGGAAGGCGAAGAAATTCGTGATGGGTCTGAGACCATCGCTGAGGACGAGGTTGGTGGCTTTCGACCATCGTACCCTCGAGCAGGCGCTCAGCACGGCATGTCGGCAGGAGGGAGAGATGGAGTAGTACCTGGAGTAGAAGAAGGCTTCTCAGAAGAGGCCCGCGGCTCCTTTCCAGAGGCAGGAAAGGAAGAAAGTGGCTTTCCAGTCACCGCAGCGTCCTGTGGCTTCGGGTAGTCGTCAGGTACCTTCTCAACGTTCCCCTAGTGGTCAGAAGGAATGTCCCCATTGCGGGAGGGCACATGGTGGTATGGAATGTTGGAAGTTGGCGGGGAAGGGCTTGAAGTGCGGAAGCAGCGAGCATAGGATCAAGGATTGTCCGAGGCTTCAGCGAGAAGTCCAGCGTGGACCAGCCCCAGCAGAAGCAGTGGCAGCGCCAGCGACAAGACGACCAGGGAGACCTCGAGCCCCAGCTCGAGTGTTTGCGTTAGCTCGTGAGGACGCCGAACAGGCAGATCATGTCACCGAAGGTACAGTTTTGTTCTTAGGTGTGCATGCTCGGGTTTTGTTCGATACGGGTGCTACCCACTCGTTCATTTCCGAGCATTTTGCTAAGCAGTTAGCTTTAGAGTCAGGGATAGAGTCTGAGGATTTAGAAGTCCCTTTGTCTGTGCACACACCTGCGGGCACAGTATTGACTAGGAAGTGTTTTCCGTCTTTACCGGTGTGCATTAAGGATAGAGTCCTAGAAGGGTGTTTCTTATTGCTAAAGATGAAGGACTATGATGCCATTCTTGGTCTGGATTGGCTAGAGGAGCACTATGCATTAGTAGATTGTCGTGGGAAGAAGATTGTTTTCCGCATTCCTGGTGAGGATGAATTTTCTCATCATTTGCCTAGGAACTTGGCAGGGAAGTTTGTCATCTCGGCCATGAGGGCGATGAGAATGATGAACAAGGGTTGTGACGCTTTTCTTGCCAGCGTGGTATTAGTACCCAAGGCTGGTGAGTCACTTACTCTTGTAGAGATAGATGTAGTGCAGGATTTTCCAGATGTCTTTCCCGATGATTTATCTGGATTGCCACCGGCGAGAGAGATAGAGTTCACCCTAGAGTTGCTTCCAGGCACCTTATCGGATGGCACCTGCGGAATTAGCTGAGTTAAGGAAGCAGTTGCAAGATTTGTTAGATAAGGGATTCATCTGCCCTAGCGTTTCCCCTTGGGGCGCACCTGTCTTATTCGTGAAGAAGAAGGATGGATCACTTAGGTTATGCATCGATTATAGGAAGCTAAACCAAGTGACGGTGAAGAACAGGTATCCCTTACCTCGGATTGATGATCTGTTTGACCAACTGCAAGATGCATCAGTCTTTTCTAAGATTAATCTGCGTTCTGGTTATCATCAGTTGAGGATTAGGAGTGAGGATGTGTCCAAGACGGCTTTTAGAACCCGTTATGGACATTATGAGTTTTTGGTCCTTCCTTTTGGTCTGACCAACGCCCCTGCAGCGTTCATGGATCTCATGAACAGGGTGTTTAGACCATATTTAGATAGCTTTGTGGTAGTTTTCATTGATGACGTGCTGGTCTACTCTCCGATGAGGCCACACACCGTCAGCATTTGAGGATAGTGTTAGAGGTTCTCCGTGAGCACAAGCTATATGCAAAATTCAGCAAGTGCGATTTTTGGTTGCGTGAGTTCATTTCCTTGGGCATGTATCTCCGGTTCTGGTGTAGCAGTGGATCCAGCGAAAGTCCAAGCTGTTATGGATTGGGAGATTCCCAAGACTCCTTCGGAGATTCGGAGTTTTCTTGGTTTGGCGGGTTATTATCGGCGATTTATTGAGGATTTTCATCCATCGCCGCACCATTGACTCAGCTAACCAGGAAGGGAGTGAAGTTTGTTGGTCCGAGGAGTGTGAGAGTAGTTTTCAATTATTGAAGACTAACTCACTTCGGCTCCTGTGTTAGTTTTGCCGAGCGGTGTAGAGGGTTTTGCTATCTACACGGATGCATCTCGGATTGGCCTTGGCTGTGTGTTGATGCAGCAAGGAAGGGTAGTAGCGTATGCTTCTCACCAATTGAAGGAGCATGAGCGAAACTATCCGACTCATGATTTGGAACTTGCGGTAGTGGTGCATGCACTGAAGATCTGGAGGCACTATCTTTATGGTGTTAGATTTGAGGTGTTCACTGACCACAAGAGCCTAAAGTATCTTTTCTCCCAAAAGGAATTAAACCTTAGGCAGAGGAGATGGATTGAGTTCCTGAAGGACTATGACTTCGACCTCCAGTATCATCCTGGAAAGGCGAATGTCGTAGCGGATGCCCTTAGTAGAAAGAGATCGTCTCTCCAGCAGGATTGGAAAATGTTGGAGGATGCAGCATGTGTGATGACTGAGTTAGAGCCATCATTGTGTCAGGCTTTTGTAGCTCAGTTGTCCATTAGATCTTCGGTGTTAGATGAGGTGATCGAGCAACAGAAAGCCGACCCTACACTCCAAGAGTTAGTGGGCAAGGCGGGCATTGCTCGTGATGAGGATGGTGTGATTAGATTCCATCACCGTGTTTGTGTTCCTGACATCGTGGATGTCCGTGAGCATGTATTAGCAGCTCATAGGTCTAGATTCTCTATTCATCCCGGTAACACTAAGATGTACCAGGATTTGAAGAGATCTTTTTGTGGTCTGGCATGAAGAGAGATGTGGCAAAATTTGTGTCTAGATGTCTAGTTTGCCAGCAAGTGAAGGCCGAGCGGCAGCGACCATCTGGTCTTATGCAGAAGATGGAGTTCCCAGTATGGAAGTGGGAAGCTGTCACTATGGATTTTGTTACAGGTTTGCCTCGATCCAGACAGGGTAATGACTCGATTTGGGTAGTGGTAGATAGATTCTCGAAGAGTGCACATTTCTTACCCATGAAGAAGAAGCAGTCAGTAGAGAGTTTAGCTAGATTGTATGTTAGTAGTATTATTAGATTGTATGGTGTCCCGAAGTCGATCATTTTGGATCGAGATCCACGATTTACTAGGAGGCTGTGGAAGGGTCTTCAGGATGCATTAGGCTCGGAGTTGAAGCTTAGTTCGGCTTTTCATCCCCAGATAGATGGACAGTCCGAGAGGACTATTCAGACGCTCGAGGATATGTTGAGGGCGTGTGTGCTAGATTGGAAGGATGATTGGGAGCGCCATTTACCTCTTGTGGAGTTCGCATATAATAACAGTTTTCATGCGAGTATTGGTATGGCTCCATTTGAGGCGTTGTATGGTAGGCCTTGCAGATCTCCTTTATGTTGGGAGGAAACTGGTGACAGGCAGCTGATTGGTCCAGAGTTAATTCAGGAGACTTCAGATAAGGTCCAGATGATTAGGAAGAGACTTGTTGCGGCACAGGATAGGCAGAAGAGTTATGCCGACAACAGGAGGAAGGATTTAGAGTTTGCAGTAGGTGAGCATGTCTTTTTAAAGATTTTGCCTACTCGGGGTGTAGTTAGATTTGGCAGGCATGGTAAGTTAAGTCCTAGATTCATTGGCCCGTATGAGATTCTCAGACGATTGAGCAACGTGGCATATGAGCTAGCTTTACCCCCAGCGTTAGCTAGTGTTCATCTTGTTTTCCACGTATCTATGCTCAGAAGATATGTTAGAGATCCATCTCATATTATTAGTCACGAGCCAGTAGAGATCCATCCAGATCTTTCTTATGTGGAGCAACCAGTAGCTATTCTTGACCGGAAGGTTCAACATCTCCGGAACAAGAGCATTGCGTCGGTGAAAGTTTTATGGCGCAACTTCTCGCGAGAGGAGGCTACTTGGGAGCTTGAGGATGCAATGAAGAAGAGTATCCTCAGTTGTTTGAGTAGTGTCAGTCTAACTTCGGGACGAAGTTTCTTAAGGGGAGAGGGTGTACGACCCTTGATTTTCTTTTTCTCATCTTTGGGTGATTTCTTATGTATGCATAAATGTATGCCTTGATGTAAAATTCTATTGTGCATAGTACTTACTTGTTTACGTTGTATGAATAAGTATTATTATAATGTATGCATTTTAGATTATAGATATATATGTATATCATGCGTGGTGTATATAAATTTTTTGTTGTTTTAAGTTCTGTGCAGTCGACCTGTTGGCGTCAACATGGGTTGACGTTCATGGTGAGTCAGCGGCCACATCGATGGACGCCAACTCCACATTGGCGGCCAGTGATGTTGACGTTAAGGTCCCAGATCTATTGCGATTTCAGATCCGGAAACGCCCCCGAAATCTTCGCCTCTTGTTTAGGAAACCGATCCCCAACGGTAACCTAGCCTAACCCTCATGCGTATCCGACCCCCACCCTTTATATTGTCCCAGTTTACGGCCGAGTCTGTCCTTTTGACTCTTGGGTCAAAAAAACCTAGACTTTCTGTGCGAAAACTTGTTTTAGAACTCTTTGATCTGGCTATTGGAGGCTTCAACCGGCGATCTGCATCGACTGGAGAGGACTCTGAACATCCGGGAACGACTTCCCCACGCTGGTGTGCAGTGAAGATCAACAAGGAACCCGAATAAAGAAGGATTTGAAGGCTCTTTTGCTAAGGCCGAGGAGAGCTTCTTCTACTCAAAATGTCGATTGGGGATTTTATCCAAGGCAAGTAACCCATCCACATCATCCCTACATGTGTCTGGTATGTCCCAGGATTTTTCAGGATTTTACTCGAGTCCTGGAACCCCCATTCAATCGATCTTTTGCGTTCAGTCTGTGTTTCTGCACACAGGAACTTAACGGCATGATCTATTGCCGTTAAGATCTGAACTTGGCGGTGGTCTTTGTTGCCGTTAAACTGTAAACGGCCACCCCTTGCCGTTTAGTTTCTTCAGGTAGAAACAGTTGGTCGTCTGCCCTTTATAACCTATTTCTGGGATTTCTGTGCATGAGATATATGGTAATCTTGTATGTTATAAAGTATGCATATATATATACCATGGAGTATTTATGAAAATTTTGATGAATTTTCGTTTCCCTGCAATAATTACTGGAAAATTTTGAAACATTGTTGTGAGCATGTTAAATTACCGTTACATGATTTTGTGATAAAGTTTGATGTCATAAATTTTCTATGGTAGTTAATTCATCATCAGAATGTACTGTTATAATTTGATAAATTTCTGATAGCTGTATAAATTATTACATTTTTCTGAATCAAAAAACAGTAAGCATGCCTATTTAGTGTAGAAATTCCATTAAATGATATGAAAGTAAATAAATTCCTGAAAATTAGTATATGTTCAGTACTCTCAGTATGCACGCGTAGCATGAACTATAGGTCTGAATGATAACAACTATGTAATTGGGTTAATTTTAACCTGAGTTAATATCACTGTTTGAATTTTAGTAAATAGTGGATATTTCCAAAATTATGAGACTTCGTATATGTGATATGTGAACCTAAAAGACCTATGGTTAATTTTCACATTCATTGGATAATAGTAGGTACTGATTTCAATATTTTCATCATGAAAAGGTATACATTAGTGTAATTAAAATGATTATGTAATTACAGCATGATAAGAATCATTAGTAGTTGTGACTGATTTAGTTTCTATTAATAGTAGTATCATGATAGGGAAACTGAACCATGTGCAAAATGTGAAAAATGAGATTAACGGGTTAAAATGGTGTGAAATTGTGCATGTGTTTAAATGGAAAATGTGTAAATGTGCCGATGGTGACACTGGTACCTTAGAGGGCTGTGGAACTGTACTGTGGTAAAGTCCCCATAGGAAGGTTCATACTGTGTGACGTCCCACAGGCATTGGGATTAAATCCTGGAGGCGAACAGTATCGTTGGTTAGGGTGGAGAGTGCTTCTCCCGGTTCTGCGCAGTAACTAAGATTTATCACTGGAATACCCAGTGATAGATATATGTTGTTGATTAGTGTGTGTCCTTCTAATGTGGTTTTGGGCTTTGTGTCACGACATTTAAATAATGTGAAATTGTGTTTAAGGGAATATGCATGTGAAAACTGTGAAATTGTGTAAATGATTATATGTTAATTCTTGTGATAGCATGTGAAATGATAACTCTTAAATGAATATGTTATGTACATAGCAAAACAGAAAGCTTTTCATGTGTATAAATGTGTTATTCATGTGAATATGATCATAGAATCCATGCTAGAATTGTCTTTTTCTTTATGTGTACAACTGTATGTTTAAGATGACAAATGTTAACATGTGAATATATAATTGTAGTTAAATGAAACTTAGTGTAATATATCGATCATTTGTAGAGAGCATGTGATAGGCTTTAAATTATTGAACACTTTGTATCAAACAAATTTCATGTGTAATATGTGAGGGAATCATGTTTAGGTTCTATTTGCATAATAGCTAAATCCATGCTTATATGTGATTGTGTGGTATGAGAATGTAAATGTTAGGTGATGCATATAATTTAATGTGTTTAGAGTTACTTGTTGAGTTCTTTTGAACTCATCCTTGCTTCGGCGTACAGGTGCAGACGTTTCTACTTCTTCCGAGGAGATCGTAGGAGCGACTCGAACGGGAATAGAGACCTCGTTTAGATTCACGTTGTACTTTCATTTTCATAAGTATGTAATAAAAAGACTCTGCGTAGTCTTATGTGGACAATGTACTTAATTCATTTGTTTTAGTTATGAATGTCTAGTTTCTTTTCCTCTATATGACTGTGGATAATGTGGATGATGGAATAAGATATCTCATTTATAGTCTTTCTTTTCCGCTGTCACATGATATTTCTATTTGTGTATATTTCAGCCTACCGTACTAGTGTTGGGTAAATGTCTCACTGTGGCGACGCTTTCTATATCGACGTGGGTTGGTAGAACTGTACCGATATAAAGAGGGTCGTTACAGCACAATTCTGGGAAAATCCCACCAGAACGCACAAGCCAAAACAACAGCATATCTCAGACCCTGAGGCAGTACAGCAACAGTAGAAATGAGCACGAAATAGTCTTGGGAGAAACCCTCACCAAGACAATAGCAAATAGTTTTGGGAAACCTCACCAGAACACAGGGCAACCAAGCGATACACCTTAACTCAGAGGGCAACGCAACAACAACTAGAAATGAGCACAACACAGTTCTAGGAAACTTCACTTCCACCAGAACCAACAGAGAAAGACTCTGGGAGCACCTCACCAGAGCTCACAACTAGTCAGCACAAGGCCGACAACAACTGCAGACAAGTGTTGTAGTTCTCAACCAGTGATGCAACACGGAACATAGAACATCTGCTTAGCTCGAGCAACGACGCCGACTGAGCAGAGCACAGCACACAATAGTGCACAAATAGGAGACCACACACACAACCAACACAGCACACACATCCCAACAGCAGGGGAACAACCAATAAGGCAGGGACACTTCGACTGGTTCCATAGATAACAACTCTACACCAGTGAAGGCCACAGCACACGTAGGCCCTCTCAGCCATCGCGACACACACACACCCAAATGCGATGAAGATGACCAAGAGCACCGCGCCTGGACTAGCCTGCAACTGTCCTCCACACGGGGAAGATCATTGCCAGCGAGTCCACCACCAACCGTGCCACCACAGCATGAACACATCGAGCGACCACACTCGCCATGCACGCAACATAGCAAGAGATGCAACCCTTCTGCATCATGCACATGAACCTTGCAGAGAAGCCGCACGCCTGTAAAACAATTAAAAGCACAAGCCTAACACTAGTCGGACGGTGTCAGCAGCATACTAGTACCTTTCATTAGGACAACTATAGTTATTAAGTCATTACACATCTCAATAGACCCACGCTCTGATACCAACTGTAACGACCCGACCTCCTGGACCCCCGCCAAGGACCCCGAAGTTTGCACCGCCACCCACGGATCCAAAGATCTAGAAGGGTTAGAAGAAATAATCTAGTGAGATATGTACTGAATTTAAATAACTATAACAATATAACAATTGCACAACATGTCCCAAGTGAAAGCATAGGTACAAGAAGAAAGGCACAGTCCTTAAGGGGCATACCCTGAGAACTTGCAAAGCACAACTCTCAACTCACTCTGGTACAATGTTGAGCAACTATCCCCTAAGAAAATTATTTAAGATTTTAAATTATTTTAAAATGGTGATTTTGCTATGATAAAACTTTTTAAAAGACTTTCTACAAATTAAATATACTCATATATATACCACATAAAATATTTTGAACAAACACTATCTCGAAAAATTTTCTCAGTCCACAGACTACTCTATGTATCTCACTGAATTGACTGTGGACCTCGACTCTGGAAAATCGAAGTTGTAACATCCCGGGTTTTGGTTCCCTTGGAGTTGTCCTTGGGATCGTGACATATAGGGCGGCCACGTTCTGAACGCGATGCGTTCCGTGCCGCCTTTTGGTTGAGAAGGCGATGGCCCCTGTGTCGCGTTCCGGTGGTCTTCTATGGCTGTTTGCCACGTGTCCGCAGCGCGTGTGTGAAGAAACGTGTCAGTTGTCGCGTTCACCTGAGACGCATGCGTGTGTGACATGTGGTCTGGAGGCTGTCTGTCAATCAGAAGACCTGTCGGAACTTTTTGAGAAGGCGACGAGATAGGCATCGGGTTTTGGTTGAGAACGCGACAAGTATCTTGTCGCGACAGACAGTTCCGAGGACTTAAGGCAGGTGACCCTCCTTTCTTCTCTTTTTCTTCCCTTTCTCCTCCTTTCTCTCCTCTCCGAGGAGGGAAAGCTCCCTCCCTCCTTCTCAGGCATTTTGGAGCGTGGAGGCGCCGACGAGCTCGTGGCAGAGCAGTGGAGCGGCGTCGTGGAGCGAGGAGGAGGTGGTCGAGCCGTCGTGATGGCCCATTTGGGTTCAGTTCTTTGTTTACCTGTAGGGATCTCTTGATCTCTTACCTGTTGGTGTGGATGGAGCTTGTTTTGGAGCGATCCGCCCCGTGCTCGTAGTGCTCTTGTGGTTTGCATGGGCGGATGCTTGCCGGTGGTGGTCCTTCCATGTGTTTAAGCTTAGTGCATGTTATATGTGGGCGAGGAGAGGTGGCGTTGGTGTCCCTCGAGCCCTCATTTAGTTGCTTTCGTGGTGTGCTCCCCTCCCTTTCTCCTTTGGAAGTGGTATTGTAGCTTGGCGGACCATGGTATGGCCCCAATGCTTGGTTTGGGCTTCTGTCTGAGGTCGTGATAGGTTGGCTGTCGCGACACCAGACAGAAGGCGACGGGTAACCTGTCACTTTCTGGTAGCGACAGGTTGGTCGTCGCATTCCCCTCTGTCTTCTGTTTCCAATTTCCGATCGTGGAGGAGGATGGCTCATGTCCAAGTTGGTTAGAGGAGGTCTCACCAACTTGGCACGAGCCCATCCTTCTGTTTGGGGCATTGCCTTGGTGGGCCCTTTGGGGTGGGCCTTGGGTGGGTCTGTCCCAAGGGCTCTGCCTTCAGATGAGAGAACGCGACGGTTCGATACTCATGTTTCTGAATCTGAAGGTGAGACCTTGTGTGTCGCTTTCTTTGTTGCGACAGGGTCCATGTTGTGTTCTTCCTTCGGGTCACGACTGGTCTCGTCGCCTTCTGGCTTTGGTGTTATTGGCTACGTGTCTGCTGACCTGCTTGGCGGTTCGGCCTTCTGATGCTGAATGCGACAGGTTGATACGTCGCGTTTAGATCAGAAGGCGGCACCCTAGTCGTCGCGACCTTGTGGCAACAGGTTGGTCGTCGCCTTCTTGTTCACAAGGCGGCACCTCTGTGGTCACATTCTGTTTACCAGGTTTCTGGCTGTGGTTTGTGCCTTGGTTGGCCGACGGCCCTCCTGGGGGTTTCCGGGAGGTGTGCCGTGTGTTCCTGTGCATGCTGGTTTGTCTTGGTTACAACTAGCTGTGCCGTTTCCTTGTGGTGGTTGCTCCCCCAGTTATCTTTTCGCTCGGTGCGTGGCACTCAAGGTCTTGTCCCGTTCAGAGGTTGTCTCCATTTTCCTAGGACCCCCATCCACGGGAGCCTGTTGAGGGAGTTCTCCGGGCTACGAGCATGCTCGAGTTGGTAGCCGTGTTGGCGGACTCCAGAGCTGAGGGGAAAACGGTCGTGGGCAGAGGCGTAGAGTCTCTTGTGGAGCTCCCTTAGCTGAGTCTGTGTCGCCGAGGTGGTTGAGGCGTTCTTTCTAGTGCGGATTAGCTAGTCCGTTCTCACTGCCTCTCTCGGCGTTGGTTCCGGAGCCACGTCGTGGTGTCAGGCGTGGGCCGCAGCTCGGTCGGGCTGCTTTGGCTCGTGTGTGTGTGTTCTTTTCGCGTGGGCTCACTCGCCTCACTCTACCGGGAGGTTGTAGGTAGGAGTCAACGGATGGCGAGTTGGAGGTGTGGACGGTGTGTCCTCCTCTTAGCTGCCAGTGGCGGTGGCTTGGTTGACTTGTTGTGATGGCGGTTCACGTTGTTTTCAAGTGAGTCTCGTTGCTAAAGCCTACACGGTGGTTGTAGCCTACCCGTGTCTAGCTTTTGTGGGCTTGTCGGTCTTGCCTTGTTGGTCTGTGCTTGTGGCGGTGTTCCGCGTAGCATGTTCTCTCGGGGTGCCTTGGGTAGGCACCCGACTGCTGTTTCTGTAGCTTGTCCCTTGGTGCCGTATGTGCTGGCAACGCGAGTGTGTAGTTCCCTGACCTCGTGGCGTGTCCAGGGTCCAGGGTGGTTCTGCTTGTGGGCCCTCGACCTTGTGGAGGTCCGAGTAGCCGTGTTGGTGGTGAACGTCCGTCTCACGTGGTTGCTCGTGTCTCTCGTGGTGCACCTGGTTGTTCCTTCCCACCTCGTGGAGGTCTGGGATGTTGGTGCTTGTGTCGTGAGACTCTAGTCTCACGTGGTTGCTCCGGTGTTCCGTGAGCCTCTTTTTCTCGGCGGGTGCGTGCCGAGGGTTTGCTTCCGCTTGTGTTGACTCCTAGTTCTGCGGGAGTCGTGTCTGGCCCGACCCTGGTTGTGGGTCGTGGTATTACTCTGTTCCGCTTCTTTGTAGTTCTCTGCAGTATGTTTTTCTCACTTTACTGCTTTCTAGAGTAGTTTGCTTCCGCTTTTGTTGGAGTTCCTGCTGCTCTGTGGCTGGTAAGGGACTGGTTATCCCCTACTGAGCCTTGTTCGCGAGGCTCACCCCCCTACTCTTTTAGGTAGGGACTCGCGTCGCAGAAGTTCTTGTCAGACAGTTGTGGTGGCAGTTTGTACGCCGTGTGTTGCCAGCAGTGTGAGTTGTGAGCGTGAGCGCTTGTTCAGGAGTGAGTTGAGAGTTGCCTTTTTGCAAGTCCTCGGGTATGCCCCTTAAGGATTGCACCTTTCTTTAGGTACTATGTACTTTTATTTGGGACATGTTGTAATAATTTCTTTTTAAGTACGAACTTTGGGTTATAGTTATTTGAATTCATTGCTTATCTCACTAGACTAAGTTCTAACCCTTCCGGGTATTCGGATCTGTGGTGGCGGCGTGACCTTCGGGGTCCCTGGCGGGGTCCGGAGGTCAGGTCATTACAGAAGTGGACTTGGAAAATCGTGTGGACTCTATTTGTTGAGAAGTCGAATCCTCGACTCCGACTTTGAAAAGTCGAAGTAGGATATCATATTCAAAGTTCCCTCTCTGACTTCCAAAAGTCAAAGTCTACTCTTCTACTCCATGAAGTTGAATGAGTTCACTCCAACTTTATGAAGTCAAATTCCTTCTGAGAATTTTGTAGAGTCGAATGCTAATCTATTCTTGTTATCTTAGGCACCATTTGGTAGAGCTTTTGAAGTGTAGATTTCAATCATTTAATGATTGAAAATCTACTTTTTCTCCCTCTAGTTATCAAACAAGTAAAATACCTTTTAGATTGTGTAAAAGTAGATTTTGAGAGAGAGGAGAGAGATAGAGAGAAAAAGTGTAATGATGGCGTCTTGGATTTTGGGCTTTAAAAGCTGGTGTAAGAGAGCTTTTAAAGGGATTTGGGATTTCCAAAAAGTGAAATCCCCATAGGGGGTTTCCAAACGGTGCCTTAGACTCCGACTTCAGAAAGTCAAATTGCATTTCTTTTTGTCTCCAACTTCTTAGACAACTTTTGTACTTACACTTTTATACAAATACTAATTTTATAGTGTCATAAAATGTTGATTGTTTGGTATCACAATTGCTTAATGATACCTTCTATAGAACACATAGCATCTATATATCTTTCAAAAAATTTATATGCTGTCATGATATTATTATTTAAAATATATTCTAACAGATAGGATATATTGTACTTAAAACAATCACAGAAAATTATCTATAAAAATGTCTGAAACATTTATTCAAATTGGTCTCTTGCTTTATGTCAAAAGTTCAGGCTTTCTTTTCTTCCAGCAGATGTCTTGCAAATTAATGCCTTCAGGTGCATGGTGTATCTGACAGAGGCTCCCTACCACTGTCAGAACTTCACCTTACCTTCTATTGCAACTGTTTGTCTGTATTTATTTTGCTCTGAACTAGTGGCTGTCTGAGGTCTCTATAACGTTATATATATCCCTGACCACCTACCTCAAAAGTATGGAGGTATCCTTTCTTTTGTTTGTCCTTTGTTGCAGATCATTTATTATGCATGTTTTGAGCATGGAACCTTCACAGAACATCAATTGAGGATTGACCTGTAAGCTGAGAAGCTACAAGCATGGTCTGAAGCCGTTGGAAAGCTAAAAAGGCTGAAGGACTAATGGATAACAACTTCAACCACTATCCATAAGATCAAAGGTCTCTCCTCAAATGGCCAGATCTCTAACGGACACTTTCAAATCGGATACTTTCTTCTGAAGCATATATAGAAGCCGAAGTTTGAATGAGAGATACAACAACACATAGAGTGTGAAAACCTTCTAGCAACTGTTTCAACTCTCTTCAGCCTTCTGTTAGCAAGAGCTTCTACAAGTCTTCTCCTGAGCTACAAGATTGAGAGCCCTTACAATTCAGAAAATTTTCCAAGCTCTCCTCTTCACTGAAATCTTGTTGTTTGGGTGGAATTCGCAATTTGATAGCTTTCCATCCACCCTTCCTGATTCAGAAAGGATCTCAGCTGTAGTTCTTATTGTTTTTCTCCCTTCTAAATTTGGATGTGCTTGCACCTTCTTGGGGCAAACACACAAGAGTTTTTGCAATTTCTGCCTGTGTAAACCTGTAGGAGGTTTGTTCCTGCTATACCCCTCTTATGTAGGGAAGACCTTGTGGAAGGTAGTTTTTGTACCCCTGTTGAGGGAAGACTTGCTTGGGAGCAAGTGGGTTTGTCATTCCTCTCAAGGGTGAGAGAAGGCCAAGTTCTCTTGGCAGTTAGTGAAATCTCAAGTGGTTTGCTTGAGGATTGGACGTAGGACTTCCATGTGGGAAGGGCCGAACCAGGATAAAATTCTTTGTGCATTTGTGTGATTGTTTCCGCCAAATTACACTTGAATCACACACCACACTAAACTCTAACGGATCTATTTAGTGATGTCTAATTTAAGATAAATTTTTAAAAGGTCAAGAAGTCCTATTCACCCCCCCTAGGACATCATTAGTACCATCTCGATCCAACATACAAGAGCTCACAACACTCGCTCTCACAGCTGCTGACAATACACGCACCAGAGCCGCCTCTGCAACCCATCCGACATTGAGCTCCACATCACGAGCCCCTAGCTGTAGGAAGTAGGGGGGTGAGCCTCGCGAACAAGTTCAGTAGGGATTACCGTCCCTCACCGGCCAGAGCAACAGGAACTCCGAAATTAAAAAGTACACTAGAAAGCTATAAAGTGAGGACACCTACAGCAGGGTACTACAAAGCAGCGGAACAAAACAATGCAACACCACGACACAACCAAGGTCGTGACATACACACGACTCCCACAGAAACCAACAGAGTCGGGCACCAAGCGGAAGCAACCATCGGCACATCTGCCAAGACCATGCAACAACCAAGGGAGAATGATGTCTCATCATAAGCACGGCTACCTCAGACCTCCACAAGGTCGAGGGCCCACAGGCAGAACCACCCTGGACCCTGGTCACACCACAAGGTCGGGAAAGCACACACACTGGGGCCACTACGGACTAGCACCAAGGAACGGGACTACGAAACTAAGAGAAGACCGAGCGAAAACCACTAGAAGCACAGGCCAACAAGGCCAAACCAACAATGCCCACGGAAGCTAGACACGGCCAGGCTACAACCACTTGCGGGCTAGGGCAACGAGTCATACTTGGAACCGTCGTTAAAAAACACCGTCACAAAAACAACAACCAAGCCACAGCCACTGGTAGCCAAGAGGACGACACACCTAGCCACTCCCTCCGCTCGCCAGCCCGACTCCTGCCTCTGCCTCCCCAGAAGAGCAAGACAGAACCACCATAGAAACACCACAACACAACAACAACCGCAGCCTAGCCAAGCAATGGCCTCACGCCTGACCTCCCTACGTGGCTCTGGAACCAACGCAGGGCGAGGGAGTGAGAAGAAGGACTGACTGGCCTGCATTGGGAAGAACTCTAGCCGACCTCAGCATCCTAAACCAACCAAGAGAGCTCTATAAATGACTCGGCGGTGCTGTCCAAATCTCGTTTTCCCCTTAGTTCCAGAGTCCACCAACTCGAGCACGCTTGTAGCCCTAAATGCTCCCTCAAAGGCTCCCGAGGATGGGGGTCCCAGGCAACGGAGACAACCTCTGAACGGAACAAGCCCTCAAGTGCCAAGCATCGGGAGAATATGCGGGGCAAGCACAACAAGAACCACGCCGAACTACTGGCTTGTAACCCACGACATGCCCAGCAAGCACGAGGCACGCACGGACCCTCGAGAGGGCGGTCGGCCAACCAAGGCACACACGAGCAAGCAAGAAACTTGGAACACTATTGGAAGCATGGAAAACCCTGTTGCTCTACTGATAATCGATTGACTGTCACTCAATCGATTATTAGACACACACGACCCTCCTGGCACCGCCGCCAGGACATGGCCACGAAGGTGTCACCTTCGGTTACTGAACGCAGCGAGGTAACCTGCCGTGTTCCCCACCTGAAGGTTCTAAGGACAAGCCAGCCCTAGGGCACACGCCGACACCCCAAACGGAACCACAGAAACACCCGAGGCAACACAATTATTGTCACATCCCCCTAGGCCATCGTGATACATCGCGATGGGAAAGGGCACCACGACAACAACCCTGTCACGACAGGGCAGAGCGTCGCGACAGCAACCCTGTCGTGACATGAAAATGCGACACGACAGTGATCCTTATCGCGACGGGGCAACGCGTCCCGACAAGGTCACGACTGACTGGGCAGATGCCTCTTCTGGTGTCGCGACGCGCACCACGGTTGCGACACCAGCAGAGAGGCAGACCCACAGGATGCTCCATTCTGGGGCCACCCACAAGACATAAACACCACCACACGGGGGATGGGAGCATGGAGAAGCTATCTAAACTAACTAGAAAGCATGAGAAGCTCCCAATCCACCCGGATCGAGAAGACCACAAGCAATCCCTACCTTAACTGAAGAACTGAACCCATTGGGGCCCTTCACGTCGAATTGACCACCTCCTCCTCGCTCCACGCAAGCTCCACAATGCCAAGGACACGAGCACGACCCTCCTCCTCACCTGAAATGCACAAAGGGGAGAGAGGGTGGCGGAGCACCACCGGAGGAGAGAAAAGGGAAGAGGAAGAAGAAAGAGAAGAAGGGTCATCGGCCAAGGCCTTAAGCCTTTGGCACCCAAGACGTGACAGAGCGATGCGTCATGTTAGGGACCTTAACCCGATGGGTCAACGCACTGCGACAAGAACGCGCCCCCAAGGGACGCCGCGACAACGCGACAGGTCATACTGACACGCCTGCCACCCTGACAGCTGCCAGACGACAAAGGCACAGAACACTGTCGCGACCGGTTGACCGGTCACCACAAGAACGTGACAGGAAAGTCGGGCGCGTCAAGGATGACTATCGCGTCGGACACCCACGAAGCGACACTAACGTGTCGCCCAGCCCGGACGCGTTAGTGGACAGTCATCCAAGACACCATACGGAAAGCCAGAGGTCGAGTATTACACCCATGCTATTCTTTCCCTCACCCAAGGCCTTCCATCTCCTTCTCGGACAAAGACCTTCCAGCTCTCGAGTGTCGCTCACTTCCTCTCCGCTCTCATTGACACATGGGCATCCATCAATGTTTGTCCAATGAAGACTCTCAAATAGCTGGGTTTAGGGGAAGATAATCCGGAGAAGATCTACTTCACCATTGCTGCTTACGACAACTCCATGAGGGTTTCCAAAGGAAAGATTTCTCTTCAGCTGGAGATAGGACCTGTCACCATGTCTTCTGAGTTCTTAGTCCTAGATGTCGATCTGGCCTATAAGGCCATCATGGGCCGTAGGGGTGAACACGGTTCTGTTCGGTCCTGGTTGGTCCATTTTTTGGTCAACCCGAACCGAATCGAATTCCAAGGTCAACCTGAACCGAACTGAACCGGTTCGGTTCAATTTAAATCGAAGTATAATACTTTATATGTCACAAATGCGGGCTTGGCTTGGTGGTTAAGCCGTTGACCCTTCACCTTGGAGGTGTTGGGTTCGAATCTCATGTTTGTCATGTCTTTTTACAAAAGTTCTCAGTTTTAACAGTTTTTTTCACCAAAAATCACAATGCAAGATCGAAGTTTTGAACCCGCGCTGCAGAAAGACTTCAGTCCATGCGCTAATCATATGCGTTGGCTTTTGTTTGGGTAAGAAACACATTGTACATATGTATTTGGTTTATTCGGTTTCAGAAAATGAAACCGAACTGAACTAGGTAGGGCTCAAACCAAACCGAACCGGATTTTTCAGTTTGAACTGAATTCTGAACAGCCCTACTGGGCCGTCCTTGGCTAGAGCAAACCTTAGCGGTTCCTTCCACCGCCCATCAATGCTTCATGTTTCTATTTAATGGCGGATCATCAAAATCAAGAGCATCCCTACTGTAGAGACCCTCAATTCTATCATGTCGGAGCAGATGGCACATCTCTTTATTCCAGACAAGGGGAAGAAGACAATCATGTCAATCATTGATCTCCCATCCCACCTCGTTTTGGACCAATCTCCCTCCACTGTCGAGAATTTGAAACGTCCATATGTCCTCAAGGGAAAGGTTGGGAGGTGATGGCAAAGATAGGCTATATTCATGGTCGACGGTTGGGTAGAGAGAGACAAGGTCCCGTCAGTAGTGTCCATGTAAGGAGGCTATTAGCAAGGGCTGGTTTGGGATTTCATCCTAACCCTGTTCATCCAGATCCTTTCATACCCTATACACCTCTTACCTAGACCCTAAATGAACATTTCCTTCAGAGACCTATCCAACCAGTAACAAGGTGTTGGATCGAGATGGCACATTAGATGCCCTAGAGGGGGGGATGAATAGGACTTCTTGCACTTTTAAAATTTATCTGAAAATAGATAACACTAAATAGAGTTGTTAATATTTAGTGTGGTGTGTGTGAAAACAAGTAAGAACTTGGCGAAAACAATCACACAGTTGCATAAGAGATTTTATCATGGTTCAGCTTTTCCCACATGGAGTCCTATGTCCCAGTCCCCAAGTAACCTCTTGGGATTTCACTAAACTGCCAAGAACACTTGGCCTTCTCTCAACCTAAGACGTATTACAAGCCACTTGCACCCAAGCAAGTCTTCCCTTTACAAAGGGGTACAAAGACCACCTACACACCAGTAGGTCATCCCTTCACAAGAGGGGCACTGCAGGAAACAAACCTCCTGCGGATTATCTAACACGAAAATGAAAAAATACTTGTGTGTCCGCTCACAAGAATGAGCAAACACAGAAAATTAGAAAGAGATACAGATAAGAATTGGAGCTCTAACTCTTTCTGAATCTAAGTGGGTGGACTGAGGAAGATCTACAGTTACAGAATGCCACCCAACAAGAAAAGACTTCTAAAAACAAGAGAGCTTGGAAGTCGAGGAGGAGCAGCTCTCTTTCTCTTTAAGTAGCTAAGCTTGTGGTGAATCTTTCAACTTGTAATTTTTTGATCGGAGTTCAATGTAGCTGGTTGATTATATCTGATTCAAACTTCACCTTCTATATATAAACTTCAGAGACTTGATCTTCCCGTTTGAAACTAATCGTTAGAAACTAGCCGTTTGAAGGATAGTCGTTGATCCTTGGATATTGACACCTTGAGACTTCTATTATAACCATCAGTCATTCAGTTCTTTAGAGTCCCAACGTCTTCAGGCTATGTATATATCATCATGGCTTGATAGACAACTTCATTAATGTTCTGTAAGCCTCATGCTGAAGGCTGAAAGTTAGGCATGCTTCATTAATGTTTTGCAAGACTGGGATGACAAGAAAGACATAGATACCTCCATACTTTCGGAGATAGCTAAGATAAAAATATATAAAGCATGAAGGAGTTCAGATAGACAGGAGTTCAAAGCATTTAAAGATAGATAGACAGTTGTATGGGGAATGCAAGGACTTTTCCTAAAAGTCATGGAGTTCTGACAGTGGTAGGTAAGCTCTGACAGATAACCCATGCTACTTATACCTACCATCACATTAAATTCTTGTCCATCTGTCGAATGGAAAAGAACTAAACTTCTGACATCAAACAAGAGACCACATAATATTATTATTTCAAATCTTAACAAAGATATTTTATATGGTTATTTGAATATATTTTCTCCTGACTAACAAAATATTTAAATGGTGATAGCAAGAAGGACATTATTTTGTAAGACATGTAAGTGTCATTCATATTGTAAAGGATCTCATAGGAATAATGAAAGCTAATGAAATAACCAAGATTATGATTTTATGGTTCTGGAGAATGACAAATAACACAATAATTATTTAAGTACAAGTACATAGGAGTTGATATATGATACATCGACTTTCAAGGAGTCGGAGTCCAAGACATATAAACATATCTTCAACTATATAGAAGTCTTAGTGAGTCATTAATTGATAACAAACATCGACTTTTTGAGAGGCGGAGTGATATAAGTTTGTTCATCAATCGATGACATACTTTGACTTTTAAGTAGTCGGAGTGCAAAGCAAACAAGCAATAGACTTCGACTTTCAAAGAATCAGAGTGAGGTACTTCAACTGTATGGAAGTCACAGTGAGATATCAGACTTCGACTTCTAGGGAGTCGGAGTAACGTCTGGCTGCGACTGTTAAAGAGTCGGAGTAGGGTTCAGTTGATAGGCAATCGGTAAGGACTTTGACTTTTAGGGAGTCGGAGTCAAGCCAAACTTTGACTTTTCCAAAGTCAGAGTACACCTTTTGTTCATCAATTGATACAATACTTCGACTTTTCCAAAGTCGAAGTCTAGAGTCGGAGTCAGTATGATATACAGTATACCCTATGGTGAAATTCCATGTGACAGTGTTGATACTTAGATTTTGTGTGTGCATAAATTTTGGCTAAGTACAGTATTATATATGAGAGCCTTTATATTGTCATATTAATTTTCATAAAATGTGGTATAAATCAATAAATTGATTTAGAAGATATTAACGGTTTTGTCATAGCAAAAACATTATGATTAAATGTTTAGTAATATTTTTAAAGAAGTTGCTCAACAATTCTCCCCTTTTTGTTAATGAAAAAACTTTTAAATAGACAGTGAAAACAAATTTTGTTTTGTAAAAACAAATGTTAATGTTTTTTGTCCTATATATTTATTTCTTTCTCCCCCTTTGTGGCATTAACAGAAAATATAAAAGATACGCATAAAGGGAGATAGAAAAAGAGATACACATAGATGTGGAGAAACATATCTATATTGATATCTGTAAAGAACATTTTACAATCAAGAAGTAGAAGAGGAACTAGGAAGATAGAGGGAAGGAGGGATTTGAGCAAAGAAGGGCTGAAGTAAGTCCCATAGCTTTTGCTCATTCTTAGGAAAGATGTGAAAAAATTTACCACTATCTATGTTATAGGAGGGACCTACAGAGGGGATTTTCCTATAGGACTTGACATGGCGGAGATGAAGCCAGTTGACTCTCCTATGATAGTTATCACCTGACAAGGTTCTCTTAAAGGGAACAAACTTCTTACTGGTGTAGACACCCGATTCTGGCTTATAGGTTGAACCACATTTCTTGTTATCCTAGTAAGGTCCTAGTTGGTCACTCACCTGAGCCATCATTAGCCTTGCTTTGAGCCCAATAATAGTCCAATTTCCATGAAAATCCTGTCCATTATCTTTTAAAGAGTCATGAGCCCTAATGACATTGTCCTCCTATGTGATTGGCCTATATTCAAGATAATCGATTCCCATTGGCACGACGTATCGTAGCGCCGCGTTACCCTTGTCGCGCCCCATTTGGCCGCCGCGACAGCCCATGCATACCATGCATGTGGCCGCAGAGTCGTGACAACTAGGGCCGTCGCGTTAATGTCTGTCGCGTCCCTATGATGCGTCGCGACATCAGCTGCGGCAACAGCCTCCGCAACCACCTCCTCATTATCCTCCCATGGCCTTTATCTCTATTCATTTGAACCTCCCAACCTCCATGGTCGCAGTTTTGGGCTAAGGGTCTCCTTAGGAGTCTCCCTAGGACTCTACCCATGATTTCTAATGACATTTATCCTCTCATAAGGGTATTTATCACCTAATAATGGGATATTCTCTCTAAAATCTATATAAGCAAGGCCCCCACTTCATGGATGGAGAGAGCCTCATTTTTACCCCGAAGGGCTGCCAAAATTTCCTCTAATCTAGACTTAGCTTCGCAGCTCTCCCATTTCTTCTCTTTTCCTCACATTCCCACCTCAAAGGCTTGCTCATTTCACATCCATGGAGCGTGGAACGTGAGGAGGGTGACCCCCACTTCTTCCAGGAGCATTTGCACGAGACTTGGATGCCATCATATGCCAGGGAGTCGCCCTAATGGGGCTCTTTCGTTCCTCCCTCCCTTTTCCTCTCTTTTCTTCATGCATTTTCTTCATTTCTAGATAGGTTGCATCCCTTCCCATTCCCACATTTTTTTATACACCCAAGGGGTTTAAAAAACCACCCCAGGTTCGTTCCCCCATGCTCCCTCTTTTCTTTTCATTTTTTAATGGATACCAACTTAACTTGTTCTAATAGGGTTTCTATTGTTTTTCTTTGTTTTGGCAGGCACCCAAGCAATATTCCACGAGGAGCTCTCATCCTGTGGCTGGCTGAGGACGGGAAGAAGGTCCCATCCATCTCTCCCGCACAGAAGAGAACGCGACGGTGGAGGGCGATGCGACAAGGAGATGCATCCTCCCAGGGCGACGCGTTATCAATGTCGTCGCGACAGGTAACCCTGCCGCAACACCAGTCCACTTCTGTTCTCTTTCTTTTTCCTAGCGTAGTTAGCCTACATCATTTCTCTTATTAGGCAACTATCTAGGTGGCGGTCACATTTCTCTTTTCATTCTATTAGATTTGATACATGTTGTGTATTTGGGGGGGGGGGGGTGGGGGGGGGGGGGGGGGGGGGGGGGGGGGGGCACAATCCCCGTGATTACACATTTTGGCGATCACGGTGGGACCTTCAGTGCTACCCTCGTGGATTGAGTTTGCTTGCTTGCCATGTTTCCTTCCTTAGTTATCTTCTTAGAGCCCTGTTAGTATCTTTTTTTTTTTATTTTCTGCATTTTTGCCTTCTGTTAGTGTCGCGTCGTATCACGGGGATGCGATATGATCGCATCATCTGAAGTGGACTTGTGAGCAGGTCAGTATATTCCTTCTTCTATCTACCTTATCCTACTTCTATGAGTTCATGTATGCATGTTCTATGCTTTTCTGCCATGTATTTTCGTGTTTGTGAATGCTAGAGTCCTGCTAAGGTTCGGGTTTCCCTTTTCTTTCCCTTGTAAGTTTTCGGGCTCTGTCGCGGCGTATCGCGAGGACGCGACACTGTCGCGTCGTGGGGGCGTCGCTTCTTCAGGTACGCTTTGTTTATTATTGCTTTCATTCATGTATCGATTTCTGGGTGATTCATGCTCTACTAGATTAATCTGGTGATTTTGTACCTTTGTCATCTGCTAGGTTAGTCTATTTGCATTGCACTTGTGACTGACTGTTGCTCTCGAGTTCTGTTCATATCGCGGCAGGCCGCCTTGTCGCGATAGGGTCGCGGTGTACCCTGCCACCACGACTCTGCCCGAGACCTTGTTGGTCATCCTGTTTGCTCATTAGCTACTTTGCATACATTTTGGGCACTTAGGCCCGTGCATACACTATTAATCCCATTGTTTAGGTTCTCCCCCTTGGTTGAGTAAGCCCTCTCACCTGCGAGCACTCGTAGGTTGACTCGGGCCGCCTTCTGAGGACCTCCGTAAGTCCTCGTGACCATACTCACGTTGCGGTTCACCGGGCCGGTTGTACCCGTCGTACCCATAGTTTGAGCCACCCCTCACATGTGAGTGTGTCCCATCCCTAGTCACACTGGAGGACTCGAGTCCACACCTATCAGGGTCCCACTCGACCGAGCGATACCCCATTAATCAATCCAATTAAGGGTCAAGTGCAAATGTTAAAATCTGGACGTTAATCATGACAACTTGAGTGCTTTGGTTCATCCCTTCTCCTCTAAGTCCTTCTTGTTGTGCTAGAGTCTAGGTGTTGTTTGGTATCACCCCCTTAATTGTAAGGGAGGTGCATGCGTCATTGTCTAGGAAGATCTAGTCAATCCCCTCCAATCTTTGTATCTTATCATAATCCTCTGTTCGACATGGACCAATTTCGGGTCCTTGCCGACGATGTCCTGCCCATTGGGCTCCTCGAGGATGTGGCCCAACCTTCTGCGGCCATTCCCTCGGGGCACATCCAACCCCCTCTCGTCAGTGGGAGTCGGTCCCGCCCCCCTTCTCCTCCAGGGGCAGACGACCCCCACTCTCAGTTCAGTCAGCTTCTCCCGCATTTGACTCCTGACCAAGTCCGTGAATTCCTGGCCGCTGCCAAAGGCAAGCGACCCCTGTCTCCACCTGCTCACATTTCAGCCCAGCCTGCGGTTTCCTCAGCCCATGTTGCTTCAGCACCACACATATCTTCCTCAGGGGCAGATCCTACACCCCTACGTCCTCGGGCCATCCAATTTTCAGAACCTAGCTACCTTCCAGCACGAGAAGTTCGGCCCAGATCCCCTCCAATTTCAACATACTATACAGCCGAACCTGCTCCCCTGCCCGGTGAGAGATCCCATTCTTTTGAGCAGCCCCGCTCCCTTATTCCTACACACCATGTCCAGACCCCCTCAGACTTCCTTGCGGAGTGGGCAACCATGAAGAAGGAGCTCCATGACCTCAGAAGGCAGATAGATCCTCGGAAGGTAGCTGACATCTCTCTCCCATCATTCCAGTATCTCCGGTGTGCCACCCCAGTCAGAGCTCCCTGTTTATCGGCGGTACTCTGGAGTAGGGGATCCTTATGTTCACTTGAAGTTTTGTATATGAGTCTGCACCGCACAATTATGACCGTCACCTCATGGCCTACTTGTTTAGAAAATCCCTAGATGATCCGGCCCTTGAATGGTTTTATTCCTTATCTACTGAGGAAGTTGAAGACTTCCAAATTGTCCAAGAAAGGTTCCTACAGTAGTTCCAAGATTGGGTTGGACCCGAATATTCTTTTGTTGATTGGTGGCCGAAAAGATGAAATCTGATGAGGAGTTCTCAACCTATGCTGACCGGTGGCGCTCACTGCTGCTAAGGTCCGTTGCCCCATGCCAGAGGAGGAGAAGGTCAAGTTGCTAATCTCCAACGCCACCCCAACCTACCGAGCCATCTTAGCCATGAACGACATCACTACCATGCACCAACTGTATAGCCGAGCCCGTTTTATCCAGACCCAACTCAAGGACTCGCCTATCCACTCCATGTTTGAGACCCCTAAATCTCGTTACACTAAAAAGCCTCAGGGTCCAGTTACCGAAGGGATCCAAACCAACGAGCAAGTAAGTGCAGTGAGTAATTCCCAAGGCCTAGTAGGTAGGTCCCCTTACACTCAGCAACCCCAGCAACCCTAGAATAACAACAGGCAGCCACCTCCTCAAGGCCAGAACCCTCCACAAGACCAGCGCCAATACTCTCAAGTTCCTCCACCCCAAAATGTCTATACCCCCAGAAAGTCCAACGGACCCAAGAGATCCCAATATCCTCCTCTGCCCGAGACCTTGGCCGACGTCTTTGCGGCCCTTATGTCTCTAAATGCGCTCAGGCTCCCTCCCGAGAAGCCAAAATGGAATATGGCAGTGGACCAAACAAAGTACTGTGTATACCATCGCCATCCGGGCCACAATGTGTCGGACTGCTTCCAATTTCGGGACATTATATATGATCTTCATGAGCAGAATCAGATCAACTGGGCAGAAATGAAGAGGTTAATCCAGACATTGAGGGACCAGCAGGGTCAGAGACAGCAGCAGCAACAGCAGAGGCGACAACAGCCACCACAACAGCAACAGCAGCAATTCCAGCCGTTCCAACAACAGTTCCAGAAACAACAACAACAACCTCAATAGCCGGCAAATGAGCTTGGCATAATCGCAATCCCATGCCACAACACCCGCCTGCTCCGAACCGAATCCCCAACCTACTCCACCACCTCCTCCACCGCGCAAGTTAATCCTGTCATCCACCACCCACCACCTGAAGCTCCATGGGCCTTCGATGATGAACACGAAGTGGGCCAGCTTTTGGTCATTTCCCACCTCACTCCCACTATCACCACACCTACATCCCTTATACCGGTCTCCTCCGCACCCACCATTGCCGCCATCACCTCACCATCTTACAACTCTCCCATCATAACCACCCATTTCCCTTCGCCCAGCAACATCCCCTCTCCCCTACGCCAGCTCCATTATTAGCCAACCCCTCCATCCTTGACACCTTCCTTCTCCACTCCACCATAACCTCGCCTTGCGGAGCGGGCGGATGTTTCACCGGATGTACCCTAATGCATCCGTATCTATGCCAAGCCAACCGACACAACAGTCCAACACCCACAGCAACAAGACACGAAAGAGATAGATCCTGTTCTGGGTACCCAGTACGATATTCTGAAGCATTTGGATCAAACTCCTGCCAAAATCTCCATTCGGAGCTAATCAAGAGGTCACAAACCCACCAAGATGCCCTGAGACCTTCTTGCAAAGGGTCATGGTAAGTGAGGACATGAACCCGATAATCTGCCTTCTGTGCTCTCTATTGTGAACAGGGGACCCACAATTACTTTCTCTAATGGCGAGTTAGCTCCCCCTAAAGCCAGAAAGATGCCCCTGTGCGTGGCTCTCACGATAAATAAAGTGGCCATTAATGCAGCATTGGTAGATACAGGAGCTTCCATCAATGTATGTCCACTAAGCACCTTAAGAGCCTGCAAACATTTCAGAGCGCCTGTTACAGCCTACCCCTACCACCATAGCCGCCTACGATAATTCACGGCGGGCCTGCCATGGGGTCATTTCTCTGAAGTAGAATTGGGACCGCTCGTCATGTCAGTGGAATTTTATGTATTGAATATCGATCATGCTACAAGGCCATCCTAGGGCGCCCGTGGATCGAATCACTAGGGGCAGTACCATCCACAGTACATCAATGTTTAAAATTCCCCTTCCAAGGGCAATAGTCAAAGTCAAGAGTGTAGCGACAACCCACAGTGGAAGCTATTGAGAAAGTGTTGTCGTCAGTCTGGCCTTCCAACAAGCCCGTTATTTCAGTACTTGACGTGAAGTATCCTTGGGCTATACTTTCTCTTCCAATCGCCCAATTGTGTCCCCATCAGTGGTAACTGTCAGGAAGGATGTGTCCACGAATGCAAGAGGTGGGATATCATGTTCAGACTCGGCTATCAAACAGGAAAAGATTTGGGAGCTCACCTCCAAGGGAGAACCAAAGCAGTTGCTAGCACCAAGAAGTTTACAAAACATGGCCTAGGATACATGGAATGGGCCGCCTTCTCAGCTTCTTCACAGTCAGACCATGGACCTCTTACCTGGACATTGTATGATCACTTCGTTAGAGGACCTATGAAGCCTGGGTATAATACCACAATGGAAGAGGCACCAAGGTCAGCATATCAAGCCCTAGAAGCTCAGCGACCCAGCAAGAAGAAAAAGGCAGATACGGGAACATAAGAACCAGACCTTGAAGATTTGATTTCAGCAGTCAGTTTGTTGTTCAATGAAGATAGCAACATCTCATCCCCAGAAGCCGAGACAGAAGAGCCAGAATTAGAGGACCTCATCTCAGCAGTCACCGCTTGTTTAGCGAGGATGACATTTCGCAGTCTCAGGCAGCAACACATCAGCACCACCAGCCACCACCAAGCGACAGTTGCTTGGATTTGGTGAAGAAATTGTGATCATGAATCCAGTCGATTTGACAAAGGAGCTCTGGCCAGGGTTTTCCCGGCCTCCAAACCAGTTCGTTTCATCCATTCTTGTCCATAATTTTGATTTTATTCCTTGTCTCCCCGACTTATTCTCCAACTCTCCCCTGACACTATTAAAGCATTCACTGCCCTTCACCTCTCTTACTATCTTCCTCAATGGTCGTTCTGTCTTTTTTTTTCAACGCCTCCTGATGTAGTGTAGTTCTTTTCCTCAAAAAAAAAAAAGTGTTTCTCTCCTCCCCAAGCCCCTTCTTCGGATGGCGATCCCCGTCCTTCCTTCCCCCTTCTTCGGAAGTGATCCCCGTCCTTCCTTCCCCCTTCGTCGGACGGTGATCCCCGTCCTTCCTTCCCCCCCTTATTCAACGGCGATCCCCGTCCTTCCTTCTCCTTCCAAGCATCGATTCCACTCCCATCCTAACTCATGATGGAGATCCCCGTCATTCTCCGCTAGTGGCCTTCTGCCCTCAAGCTCCATTGTTTCTCGATGGCTCCTCGCACCCTCGCACTACTCTCTGCTTTCACGGCGATCCCCGTCACTCCCCTTGCTCTCGACGACGATCCCCGTCACTCCTTTTTTCTCCTTGGAGGCGATCCCGCCCTGCTCCTCCTTCTGCTCAAACTGCGTTTTTTCTGTCCGCTGACCGCTATGGTCACTCCGGGCGATTTGGGTGTGGGGCTTTCTGTTCCCTTGCACCCCAACTCAGCTGTAGGCACCTGAGCTCAGGTGGCCCGCCTCTTCCTCCAGACCCATCGGAGGGTTCCTGCAGCCCTGCCGCATCTCGCTCTTCCCATTTCAATAACCTTTGGAAACTCCTCCAGAGCCTTCTTTAAATATCAGGCCTAGTTTAAATTCAAGGGTAGAACCTAGCAAGTCTCCGTCCCCGTCTAGGAAGAAGAAGGGTAGTGGCATACCCAATAGGTATTTGCTAGATCTGGTGCAAAGATGTGGCGCTCTTCTAGATGTTGAGAGTTTGTCCAAGAAGCGTTCTGAACATGGAAGCTCAATACGACAGAAGGGCTAGACGACAGATTTGGAGTATATGAGATCTTAGCTGAGGATGACCCTGCAGACGAGGGGATTGTGAGATAGAGGATGCTGCCGAGATGTATGCAAGTGGCATGAGGATTCGATGACCCACCTCGGCAGTAGATGAACCCACCAAGGAAGCAAATGTGGGAACGAAAGAAGACCCCAGGCTCTTGACTATAGCTTCAGTCTCCCTCCTGAGGAAGAAGTGGCGCTCATAGAGATGCTAAGGGAGTTCAAGGATTCCTTTGCCTGGTCTTATGATGACATGCCCGGCATTGACCCTGAATTGGTAGAACATAGGCTAATCTTGAAACCAGGGGCAGTTGCTGTTAAACAAAAGTTAAGAAGGTTCCTCCCCCACATTGCGTTGAAGATGAAAGAGGAGATCGATAAACTATACAAAGCTAAATTCATCCGTGTAGTCCTCCATCCATTGTGGGTGGCGAACATAGTCCCGGTAACGAAGAAAGATGGAAGAGTGCGGATTTGCATAGACTTCCGGGACATGAATAAGGCATGTCCAATAGATGATTTTCCTTTACCCCACTTGGATGTCTTGATTGACAATACCGCAGGGTTCGAAACTCTATCATTCATGGATGGGTACTCAGGCTATAATCAGATTCGTCTAGCCCCAGAGGACCAAGAGAAAACCTCCTTCACCACACCCTGGGGAACTTATTGCTATGTGGTCATGCCGTTTGGATTGAAAAATTCCGCCGCCACTTATCAAAGGGCAATGCTAGCTATCTTCCACGATATGATTCATATTGATGTTGAGGTGTACGTGGATGATATTGTGGTGAAGTCTAGAACCCGAAGAGAACACTCCTCCGTGCTTGCCAAGGTTTTCGCCGCGCACAAGAATATCTTTGAAGATGAATCCAAAGAAGTCCGTGTTTGGCTTTCTTCAGGCAAATTGCTAGGGTTTATAGTCAGCAAATGGGGGATTCAAATAGACCCGCACAAGGCCAAAGCAATCAATGAGATGCCTCCTCCTAAGAATATATCTGAACTTCGAGGTTTGATTGGTCGGCTACAGTTCATAAGGAGATTTATATCTCCGCACTCCCAAAGATGCTGCCCCTTCTATGAACTGCTAAGAGGAGGAGCTAAGTTCGAATAGAAATGCTAAGTGCCAAGAGGCCTTTGATGAGCTCAAGAGCTACCTCATGAATCTGCCCGTGCTGCAGGTGCCTGTCCCAGGAAAACCCTTGATCCTGTATCTGTCAACCATCGAGGAGTCCCTAGGAGCTATCCTTGCACAACATGATGAGTCTGGCAAAGAAAGGGCAGTCTATTACCTATCTAGGATTTTCAATCCTTCCGAGTTCAAACTCACCACAATGGAGAAAACATGTGCAGCGCTAGTGTGGGTAGTGCAGAAATTGAAGCACTATTTCCTAGCTCATAAGGTGAGTTTGATTTCTAGAATGGACCCTATTAGGTATCTCCTGGAGAAGCCAGTCCTCGCCGACAGATTGGCACGCTGGCAGAGCTTCCTATCTCAATTCGATATCACCTTTATAGTCCAAAAGGCTATAAAAGGGTATGTCATTGCGGAGCACCTTGCTCACCTTCCTCTTCCTCACAGTGATATGGTTCAAGAGGATTTTCCCGATGAAAACCTATCACTAATCTCTTGCGATCCCTTCTGGCCACTCCATTTTGATGGAGCTCTCAATTCTAGGGGACGGGGCATAGGTGCTATTCTGCTCACCGTAGAAGGGATCACTATTCCACTTGCTTATCAACTTCAGTTCCCTGCCACCAATAATGTCTCCGAGTATGAGGCTCTCCTAGCTGGTCTTAAGCTTGCCTATTTGTTAGGCGCGCGCCATCTCAAGATCATAGGAGACTCTCAGCTTGTCCTTCGGCAGGTCCTTTCTACCTACCGCACTCGTGACCCTAAACTCAAGCCTTATCAAGATCTGGTCACGCTCCTAGCCAAGCAATTCCGCAAGCTTATCTACATTCATACTCCTCGCTCTCAGAATATCCTGGTCGATGCCCTCGCATCCTTGGCCTCATCTCTCTCCTTCCCTCTCAGCCGCAGTGCTGAGACAATCACTGTCCAAAGGTTAGAAGCGCCCTCCACTCAAGATCCTTGGTTCACTAACCTTAGGAGCTCATTGGTGTTGAAGGCAGAGAGAAAAGAAGTGAAGGAGATAATGCTTGTGGAACTAGGAGAAATGATGGAAGAAGAAAGGCCGTGGTATCACAAAAGTGAGCAATATTGCAAGCACGGTACCTTCTTCGAAGAGGCTGAACCTGAGAATAGAAGAGCCATCCGAAGAGCGGCGTTAAGGTATACCATTGTCGGAGAAGTGCTGTACAGACGCGCTCTAAATGGAATGCTCCTCAGGTGTTTATCGGATGAAGAAGCCTGGAAGGTAGTGGAGGGATCTCATTCCAGTGAATGTGGTGGGCATGTGAATAGCTAAATGTTGGCTAAGAAGATTCATAGGCAGGGCTACTATTGGCCAACCCTAGAAGAAGACTATGCCATCTACGTTCGTAGGTGCGTCAAGTGCCAAGTCCATGCCGAAAAAAGCCATGCTCCATCCTCCTCTCTGCATCCACTATCTTCCCCTTGGCCTTTCTCCATGTGGGCCTTTCATATTGTTGGCCCCCTTGGTGATCCTAATGCTCAAGTAAAACAAAAATCTTTCATTCTCACTGCTACTGAGTACTTCACCAAGTGGGTCGAAGCTGAAGCATTTTCAAAAATCAAAGGTTCAACCGTGTGCAGATTCATCATAAGGAACATCATCTCACGGTTTGGAGTACCAAGTGACTTCGTCACCGACAACGGACCGCAGTTCATATCCCAGGAACTTCAGGATTTGTGTAAGAAATTTAATATTACATTGCATCATTCGTCTTCCGTATTATCCACAGGGCACGGCCAAGCTGAAGCCACGAACAAAACACTTTTGAAAATACTAAAGAAAACTTGTGAGTCCCATAAATTTGCTGATTGGCCAGAGAAATTGATCGAAGCTCTATGGGCCTACCGTACCTCCATCCGCACGCCCCTGGGCAAACTCCATTTTCACTTACCTATGGGATGGAGGCGGTATGTCCACATGAGATTCTCATTCCTTCTCTAAGGGTACATTGGATAAGAACTTAATCTCGATGAACGTCGAGAGGCGTTGCTTACACAGTTGGAACTCTTAGACGAATGGCGTATTGCCGCGGCCGATCATGTACTTTCATATCAACATAGGCTCTCAAGATCTTTTCAAAAGAAAGTGATTGAATGCAAATTTCAACAAGGAGACATGGTTTTAAAGCGATTTTTCATAAAACCTGGAGGTCCTAGGTCCAAGCTGCAAGCTAATTGGGAAGGTCCGTACGTCGTTAAGGAAATATACCCTGGGAACGCATACAGGCTGATAAATGCTGATGGTGAGGAGCTCTCCCACCCGTGGAATGGTTTGTATTTGAAAAGATTCTACCCTTAATAAAAGGTTATCTATAGGGGCACCCTTTTCCAAAAGAGCATTGACTATCTTGAGTTTCTCATCCATTATGACTGTTGGATCACCCCTAAGTTTAGTCACCACACACTACACGCCACTCACAGCCGAAGTCCCTTAGACAAGACTGCTCCTAGCCTAGCCCTTGCGTAGGAGGGGTATAGGTCTGTTCTCTTCTTATACAGACAAAGGTTTAGGGGTAAAAGGATTGATTGGTTTGTAGAATAGGTAGGGGGAGTTGATCATGTGCGAATGAACTCTCAATAGAGACGTCTGTGAAAATGTGCAAATAATATGCAATGAAGAAGAACAACTGAGTCAAAATATGAGGAATAGGGGCATGTCAAAGAGTGGTAGTATAGTTCCCCGTGGGACGCCCTTGAGCCCGTTCGTACGCTTGCCCTAAATGAATGACCATAAAGTCTCTAGACAACAGACGGATTTCACATGAAACACTCCCCCTAACTGGATCACACAAATCAATGCCATGCACCCCGACGCCAATGACTTTCTACTTATATGTCTTCCTGTCTTCCCAAAAGACCGAATTCCCCTCCACACTTGGTCTATGTAGGAGCACTGATGACTAGGGGCATTCGGTTGTGGGAGGTCTAAGAACAAATGCACACTGCACCTAGGGGTTGCCCGACAGTCAAAAGGAAAAGGAGACTCATAATTGCCTGCTCAGAAGCAAAGGGTACCACTACAGAAAACCCAAAAAAAAAAATCAGAAAACCTCAAAATCCAAAAAAAAAAATCAAAAACCCCAAAATCCAAAAAAAATTAGAAAACCCCAAAAATCCAAAAAAATTAGAAAAACCCCAAAATCTAGAAAAATCAAAAAAAATCCCAAAAATCCAAAAAAATCACAAAATCACAAAATAAAAAAAAGAGATGTACATATCATTTTATTTTAGCATGCATTATTTCTTTTAATTATCCGCCTATTTATAAGGCTCAGTCGTTGACTATCACGAAGATCAAAGCAGATTATTATTTTCTTTTAGAAAGAGCAAGGGGCTGAGTCAAAGAGCAGATCTAGCATGTTTTTCTAAGTGTGCAGGGATAGGAGACTGAAGAACGATACAACGTTGTACTCAGTTCATTTTCCACTCTCTTTCTTACTCTCTCGTTCATTGGATCTCATCTCACCCATGTCAATCACATTCAAATACAAACATTCGCGTGAAATGTAAAGTCCACTAGTAGAGCAATATGTACAAAGATAAGGGGGAGGTGGCTCACAAACTCCTCACTGTCCACCACCACTCTCCCCAGATCCCTCATGCCTGTCGGGTGGTGGTGGTGGCATCTCACCACCACCCCGACCGCTCCTAGCACTCTCCTCCTCTGCCAGGCGTCTCTCCTCCTCCTCATTCCCTCCTGACGAGAGGAGTCTACTAGATATTGCCTCACAGAGGCGCCCGTCGCCCAGCTAGCACCACTCACACCGCTCCTGCTCCTGCTCCGCGACTGGCACATATTAGATCTACATGGATGAATGTCTACAATGATTGTTTTTTATGATGAGCATTCAATGAGCATTTCATTAACAGCACAAGTTGATGATTGTACCATTCTTGATAAAAGTGACAAATGTTTAGTTTGATTATCTAAATGTTTATCTTACTTCACTAACAATGGTCTTAAATGTAGGTGAAACTCCATGAAAAAAAACAATGCACCAAAACAAGAGCAAAAGACCAAGAAAATCACAAAGATCAGTCACCTGTCGACAGCCTCCCATCCGCCTGTCGACAGACAACTGCAGACAGAAAACACCAGGTTCTGGACATAGCCATCTGTCGACAGACCCCAGTCGACTGTCGACAGCTACCTACAGAAAACTCCTTCCCGGAAGTTCAGAGTTCTGGCAAATGTAAATCTATTGCTACCTGTCGACAGATGACCAAAGGCCTGTCGACAGACGTAAACATAATCTCAATACGAGATCTCCATATCTTTCCTATGTGGGTGTTTCCTTCTACCACGACTCTCTATACTTGAACACCCATATAAAAGGAATCTTTTGGAGTCAATCTCGCACAGAAGCAGCCACCATCCAAAAACCCTAAGGAAAACACAAAAGAAGAAGTTGTTGCTGCTCTACTTTAACCTGCCGCTAGGAGAAGCAAAGATCCGTTCTTCAAGCGGAGGTGAAGCAAGTTCGTCGTAGATTCAAGTTTCTCCATCAACCTAAGATTGTCAAGATGAAGTTTGAAGTCCATCCAGACGATCTACAGAAGAGTTCTTAATCAGGATTTGTTCTTCAATCTCAGAACTCTTCCCTGTTTCTTTTTCTCATATCTGTGTGTGTGTGTGGTTGTGTCTCAAGCAGTCCTTGTGCTTGATTCACGTGGTTTCACATCAGACAACTCGTGTGTGTGTGAGTTGTAGTTTTTGAACTCGCTCATAAGCAGTGTTTCTTCGTGTGTGTGTGGACGGTGGACGTAGGATACACAAGTTGTGGACTCCGAACCACCTTAAAAACTCATGTCATGTGGTTTGCACATCTTCACGCTAGGTGCTTAGTAGGCACGTTGTTTTTACACACGATAGATAAACTGGTTCTCTATCTATCTACAACCAGCACGTCTAAATTTAGATTACACTCAGTTGCAAGTTTCAGTAGTTTATGGTTCCCGTCAAAAGAAGGTGGTAGTAAACTTTAAATTGGTGGTAATCTATTCAATCCCCCTTCTAGATTACCATATAGTCTAATTCCACAACCCTTCAATTGGTATCAGAGCGAGGTTTCTCTGATTTACTGTTTATTTGTTTGATCTTACGATCAGGAGAGTCTCGATCTCATGGAATCTAACAAGGGGTATCTGGCTGAAGGACACTCAGTGACCAGGCCACCTTTCTTTGATGGAACCGATTATCCTTACTGGAAAAACCGCATGTAGGTATTCCTGAGGGCGCAAAACTTCGAATTGTGGAAGATCGTCAACAAAGGAGCATATACTCTTCCCGAGGACGAAGATACCTGGACAAAAGACCAAATTGCAAAGGGAACTCTCAACTGGAGCGCCCTGAACATGATGCAGTGCACCGTCCACCCGAAAGAATATTCAAGAGTCTCCACATGCACTTCAGCGAAAGAGATGTGGGACAAACTTGAACTCATCTACGAAGGTACGTCTGAGGTAAGGGAATCAAAGGCAAGCATGCTAGTTTCTGAGTATGAATGTTTAAGATGAATAATGATGAAACTATCTCAGATGTTTGCATGGTTCATGCTAATTATAAATGGATTGAAGGTCTTAAAAAGGAATACTCAGAAAGTGACTTGGTGAGGAAGATACTTCAGTCTCTTCCATCCTCTTGGAACACCAAGCCACTGTCATTGAGGATTCAAAAGATCTCTCAAAGATGAAATTAGATGAACTAATTGGCTCCCTGATGACATATGAAATCAATGTTAAAAAAGAAACTGAAGAAAATCTAGAAAGCAAATTGCATTTAAAGCTTCAAGAAAACTCTTCAGGTTCTAGAAAAGATGCTCAACAGGATAGTGATGAGCTTGAAACTTCTAGTGATAGTGAGAATGATGAAATGGCCATGCTCACTAGACATTCAAAAAGTTTCTGAAATTCAAAAGGAGAGGATCAGGTAACTCAAAACCTTTCCAAAAGAAAGAGTTTTCAAACAAATTTGAGTCTAACAAAAAGTCTGATATTGTGTGCTATGAGTGCAAGAAACAAGGGCACATGAGAGGAGAGTGCCCTGAGCTCAGAAAAAGCTGAAGAAGGACAAATTCACATTCAAGAAAGCCAAGCAATGTTGGCTACTTGGAGTGATGAAGATGCAAATGTGGAGGAACAAGCTACATCTGGAGATGAAGAAATCCAATGTCTTATGGCTAGAAGCGACGACTCCAACGAGGTAAACTCCTCCTTTGAAACTTATTCAGTTGATGAATGGGAAGAAGCTTATACAGTCATGTTTGAAAAATTCTGTGAATTTAAATCTGAGAATAAAGCACTCAAAAAGAAAGTCAGTTCTTTTACTAATAACACACATACTGATGAACAAGTTGCATCATTAACAAAAGAAATTGAAATGATGAAAATTGATGAGGAAGCTCACTGTGAGGAGATGATAGTTTGAAATTGAAGTTGCAAGAAACTCAAAAGAAAAGGAAGCTCTAATGAACTCCCTTGAAACTCTCCAAGTGAGCATGATATGCTAAAAGAAAAATTGGAAAAGACTGAAGAGAATCTAAAAGGAAAATCTGAAGATCTATCAAGGTTTGGTAAAGGGAAACAAAATCTTGATGCAATTCTGGGATCCAATGTATTTGTTGCAAAACATGGGATTGGATTTCAACCTGTAAAAACAAAGGAAATTGGTAAAAAATTGCTAACGTCCTTTGTTGATTCTGGCCCAAGCACAAGTAAGCAAATTCCTTAAAGAACAACAAAACTCAAGTCAAGGGTAAGAAACAGGAATCCAAGAAAACCAAAACAGTTGTCAACACAACTAAGAGATCTGTCAACAGCCCCAAGGAGGGTTGTCGACAGGTCTGAGAACAAGCTACTCCAGTAAAGTAACAAGGCAACAAAAGGGTAAAGTGCCCATGCATATTCCCCAGAATGCAAAGCCCACTGTTGTAAAAAAACCCTCATCATGCAATTTCTGTAAGAAAGTTGGGCATAATGAAAAACAATGCTGGAATAGTCCAAACAAACTGAAACTCAAACAAGTTTTGATTCCGAAGCATTTACTGTTTGACATGAATGATAAAGTGGGACCCAAAGTAATTTGTGTACCAAAACCTCTTGTCTGATCCACATCTGCAGGAATGCCTAGCAGCCCAAAATCAAAACAAATGGTACTTGGATAGTGGTTGCTCGAGGCACATGACGGGCTATAAAGAAAAATTATGTTTGCTAGTGGAAAAAAACGGAGGTCAAGTCATCTTTGGAGGTAACAACAAAGGCCAGATCATCGGCTCAGGTAAGGTCGGTAAGTATGCCTCTAACTCAATTGACAATGTACTATTGATGGATGGCCTTCATCACAATTTTCTTAGCATAAGTCAATTGTGTGATAAAGGTCACAAAGTTATCTTTGAATCAAACACATGTCAAATCATTGATAAGGATACAAGAAGTCTGAAATTTTCTGGAAAAAGGGTTAACAACATCTACATGGTTGACTTAGATGATCCAGAAAATGAAGACTTGTGTCTTGTAGCAAACAAACAGGATGAGCTTACGTTGTGGCATCGTAGGCTTGATCATGCAAGTTACAATGTATTGCACAAGATCATGAGGCTTAAACTGGTAAGTGGACTTCCTGAAATTTCTTTTAATAAGAATGAAAGTTTTTGTGATGCATGTGCAGAGGGAAAACAAACCAGGAAATCCTTCAAATCAAAAGCACCGTTGAGTACTTCTAAACCTTATGAACTGTTGCACATGGACCTTTTTTGTAGCAACCTAAATTTTTGAGAAAAAAAATTTTAATTAATAAATTAAAAACTCAGCTAAAGGGATATTCAATGAAAAGAGTATTAAATAAAACCCATTAAATGGAAAAGAGTAATGGGCTTTGCTTAATGGATCCTCTAGAACTTATTGGGTCAAAATATGAATTTACAAATAGTAAATAAAAGAAAATACCCTAAATTCGGAGTCTTAATATCTCCTAAATAGAAAAGGACTCTTTAAGCATTAAAAGAGACAATAAGAGTTGGAATTGGATTCCTAAGCCTACCCCTTATGATTTAGCACGAATTTAGATCCCATCCTAACCTAAATAGAGGTTGGAAAGCAAGAAAGGAAGGTTGGAGTTAGGAAATCTCGTCATTAAAGAGCAATTAGAATAGAAGGGAATAGGAACCCCTACATGCATAAATACATCTCTTAAACCTCTTGGCCGACCCTAGCTCGTTGCCAAAGGTTGTTGGATGTGGAGAAGAGGCCAAGGAGGAGAGGATCTCATGGGTGAAGGAGTTCTTGGAGCTTCTTCCTAGTTTTGGAGATTTTAACCCTAGAAGACAAATCGAGTCAAAGGTAGGCATTCTCAGGAGCAAAATTAAATTAAACTCGTCTGTAAGTAGTTCCAATCACCAGGAACAAAAGTCCTCTTGATTCCCTCTTTTTCATCGAGCCAATCTTTTGTTCTTGATTTTAGAAGATCTGCGAACATGATAACCCCGAGACATCATGTTTAATTCAAATCTCTATGTATACTTGATCCCATGCTACGAAATTTTTACTGTAGATACTTCATGTTGTTAGGGATCTTTTGCCCCTAAAAGCCCTAAATTTCATCGAGCATGTTGATCGAATTTAATCGATCTTTCTCTCTGTGTCATGTTCTGAATAACTCGTTCTTACTCATGTTCAAACCCTATATGAACCATGCTCTCTCTCTAATTCCAATTTACTGTAAGTACCCTTACATGTCTAGTTTAATTTGCAACTTGTTTCGTGATTTTTCATCGACTATGTAACTAGTTATGATTTTTCAAAGTACTCTGTGTCCAAATAAGTCAAGTTGGCACGCAATCCGATGTAGAACATTTTTCCCGCTCGAACTCAGGTGAAGTACCTGAGAACGCGATGGCTCGACACACCGCATTCTCAAGGCCGTCGCGACCAACCCCTTGTCGCATTCTGAACGCGACAGGAAACCCCGTCGCATTCTGGCCGCCTGAGCAGACAACCCTGTCGCGAGCCGTACAGGACCCTGTCGCGTTCCATCATGACCCTGTCGCGACCCTTACATGGGTATGTCGCGTTCACAGGATTTTGATGAAAACCCATAAAACTTATTGCTCTCACTTTCTACAGTCATACACGCAGTAAAAACACCTGTTTTAAGATGGAGCTATATTGAATGCTTTAAAATATATATTCACAACTTCTTTTCTATCTATGATTTCTCTCACACATGCACACACATGAACCATCCATATAAGGCTGAAATCTGGCATAAAATATCTCATAATGTATCTGGTAATTTATTGCAATAAAGTATATTAATTGCCCTATTTTAAAGGACTTGTATTCGTTTCTTGCGTTGTTTATATACCGAAATCGACGCTCCACTGTTCTAGAATTCCTCTAGAACGTCGAGCACCTATTTTTATATACACACTTTACTTGGCTTGTGGTGAACTCTCCGTCGGATATTCCTTTCGCCGGACTAGTGAACCCTTGCACAAGGCCTCCGTAAGTCTCCTCTGATCATGGATTCCCACATGGTCGACGAGTCGGTTGTACCCTAACACCCATTACACCTTTAGGGATAGATATGATCCAAACGGCTATTAGAAGTTCGCTCTTACCTTAAATCACGTCGGACCTCTGGACTTGTGCATAACATGGCCAGCGGGAAGATCGTGAATTCCACCTGACTGCCAATACGACGTGCACGTGTTGTGCAACTGTTACTATCGCTTGTTTACTCGTTGTTTTACGTGATGTACCCTTAGCTCTCATCTATACTCTACTCGCTTGTCTATTCACGTTCTCTCTACTATCTCGTCTATTCATCTATTGCTCTTAACTATTCTTGGTACTCTATATTGGCCAATGACTGATTGTCTAAAGATACAATATAACCAATGCCTGGCAATATATAAAGGGCCTGATCTGGTCCTGGGATGTGCGCCCGAAAGTGCTAGTGCCCATGGGAGTTAAATGATCAGAGTGTTTGGCATTACACTCAAGTGCTATCTATCTCGACTATCTATATGACAATCAAAACACAAAATGTGCTATACTCTCTCGATGTCTAGAATGACAAACAAGTGCTATACTCGTCGTGCTATTATTATACTTGTGCTAGTTGTGCTATGGCCATCCTGCTATTCGTGCTATACTCGATACTTGTGCTATTTTTGGAAACTATACTCGATCTCGTGCTATTGTGCTATCATGTTACCTGTTGTGCTATCTCTTGTGATATTTTGACTCTCTTGTACCTGCTATCTTTAGATACTTTACCATTAAATGCGTTAATTATTTAAAGCCTGCTTGAGCCTAAGATTTAAGTCCTACTTGGCATTATCGCTCACCCTTCCTTATTTGATGTTGTGTTCTCAGGTGAGACCGAGGATGACACATACACTCACGAGGAAGGGAATGACCAAGAGTGAAGCCAGGAGTACCCTTGAGTCATTATGTTATCTTAGAGTTGTAGTTAGTTATTTCCTTTTATTGCAATGTAATTGGGCCCTATAGAATGCCTCTGATATTAGTGGTTGTAACTAGACATTGAAAAGTATTAATGAAATGAATTCATTTTAGTATTATTCACTGTGCAATGGTTGATGTCTTGTACTCGCTCTATACCCTTTTTCTTGCAACTGCCTTCGCGCTCCGATATTCCGCGTCGGGGCGTGACATTTTTGGACCTACGAGAACATTGAGTCACAATGGCAAATGATTTGGTTTTGTCATTATAGACGAATTTTCTAGGTTCACTTGAGTGAAATTTTGGCTCACAAGAATGAAGCCCTGAAAAATCTTTGAAGAATTCTTAATAAAATTGAGCATGGAAATGTCAATAAGATATGCTCCATCCGCACTGATCACAGGGGAGAGTTTGACAACAATTCATTTTCTGATTTCTGCAGGCACCAAGGAATAGAACATCTGTTCTCTTCCCCGAGAACTCCGGAGCAAAATGGTGCAGTGGAGAGAAAGAACAGAACTTTGGTGGAAATGGCTCGCACCCTTCTGGTCGAAATTCAACTTGCAAGGACCTTTTGGGCAGAAGTGGTAAACACCTCATGCTACATTCTCAACATAGCCATGGTAAGACTTGTGATCAAAAAAACTCCCTATGAACTGCTAAAAGGTAAGAAACCCAATATTGGGTATTTTAGAGTTTTTGGCTCAAAAGTCTTCGTTTATAATAATGATAAAGTTGATTTGGACAAGTTTGAAGCCAAAAGTGATCAAGGTATTTTTCTGGGATACTCAGAACACTCTAGAGCATATAGGTGTTTAATTTAAAATCTCGAATAGTGGAAGAAACTCCACATGTTGTTTTTGATGAGTCTCAAACAAAGCCTAACAATTCAAATGCTTACAGGCTTGAAGATGGAGTTGAAGGAACAACGTTTGGGGAACTGCAAATAAAAGCAAAAGAGAATTCCAGAGTTGTTTCCAAAACTAAAAGTTGATATCTTCGCAGGTACAATGATGAAGATGATGTTCATCTATTCAGAAATCAAGATGATGAACCTGAACAAGATCCACAAGAAGAAGAGCCTCAAGTGGAAACTCCTCAAGCACACCCTCCTCAAGAACAACCTCCTCAAGTCCAAGATCAACCCGGGTCTTCAACAGTCACCAATGTGAGGTATTCTAAAGATCACCCACTTGGGAATGTGATAGGAGATATAAATGATTCAGTTCAAACTAGGTCTCAGGTTAATCAATAGTTGAACAAGATCATTTAGATTTGTCTCTCAAGTGGAACCTAAAATATTGAAGAAGCCTTAAAAGAAAATTCATGGATTGATGCTATGCATGAGGAGCTTGAGCATTCCAAAGAAATAATGTCTGGAGTCTAGTTCCTAGAAACCCTGAAATTTCTGTCATAGGAACAAGATAGGTGTTTAGGAATAAGTTAAATGAAGAGGGTAAAGTGGTGAGAAACAAGGCTAGACTATTAAAAAGGATACAATCAGGAATTTGGTGTGGATTTTGAAGAATCCTTTGCTCCTGTAGCTAGGCTAGAAGCAGTCAGAATCTTGTTAGTATATGCATGCTCAAACAAGTTCAAACTTTTTCAAATGGATGTTAAAACTGCATTCTTGAATGGATACATCAAAGAGGAAGTCTATGTCTCTCAACCACCTGGCTTTGAGGATCATGATAAACCTAACCATGTATATAAATTGCACAAAGCTCTTTATGGTTTGAAACAGGCACCCTGAGCTTGGTACGACAGACTAAGCACATTTCTGGTAAGCAAAAACTACTTAAGAGGTAAAGTAGACTAAACTCTCTTCACTAAGAAAGTTCGCAATCACATTATTGTTGTTCAAGTCTATGTGGACGATATCATATTTGGTTCTACTAACCCATCACTGTATGAGGAGTTTTCAACACATATGCACAGTGAATTTGAGATGAGTTTAACGGGGGAGCTTCAATTCTTTCTTGTTTTGCAGGTGAACCAACTTGAAGACGGCTTTTTCATCAACCAAGAAAAGTATGTTAAGGAGCTACTGAAAAGGTTTCAGTTTGAACAAGCTAAGCCTGCTTCAACAACCATGAGCACCAGCATAAAATGGAAAGTGATGAGAAAGGTAAAAGGTAGATGCAAAACAATTCCGAGGTATGATTGGCTCACTCCTTTATCTTACTGCAAGTAGACCGGATATTCAATTCAGTGTTTGCCTTTGTGCTAGATATCAATCTAGTCCAAAGGAAAGAAATTTGGTAGCAGTAAAGAGAATATTCAGATATCTCTCAGGTAGTATGACTTGGGTCTTTGGTATCCAGCAGGTAGCAGCTTTGACTTGATTTCATATTCTGATGTTGACTATGCTGGATGTAAAATTGACAGGAAAAGTACTAGTGGCTATTGCCAACTTCTTGGTGGTTGCATGGTTTCGTGGGCATCCAAGAAGCGGCACTCGGTTGCACTCTCCACTGCAGAGGCAGAATATGTTGTTGCAGGGAGTTGTGCGGCTCGTGTTCTGGATAAAAAGTCAATTGTGTGACTACAAATTGATATTGGATGCACACCTATCCTATGTGACAACACTAGTGCAATCAATCTATCAAAGAATCCAATTCAACACTAGGACAAAACACATAGAAATAAGACATCACTTTTTGAGAGATGAGGTAGCCAACAAAACCTTGGAGATTAGCTTCATACCCACTGAAAAACAATTGGCTGATATCTTTACCAACCACTGGCTGAGGATAGATTCACATCATTGAGAAGAGAGTGGGCTTATGCAAAATTCAATGAAACTCATACAAAATCAAAAATATATGTTCTTTGTGTGCACCAACTATGAGGTATATCAAATGGTGATTTGTGGAAGAACAAGTTATGCTTGTTTGGAAACTCTCATCATGCGTGAGAAAATATTCTCCGCCACGTATCCATAGTTAGGGTGCATATAAGGGTCATGTACTTTCTATAAGGTATTAGTCTCTTGTCACTTTGCCCATTCTCTCTCTCTTAAACAATGGATTGTTTCTTACTTTGTCCTCATTCATGAATTTGAGTGCATTTGATTGCTCCATTTGTGCAAATGTGTCTTGAATTACTTGAGTGTATGTGTCCACATGAGCACACACTATGGGGGAGCAAGATCAGGTTAGATGACTGACATCGTGAAGGGAATTTCTAATATTTCACATATCCACATTTCCCTCACATGATATACCCATTTTCTCCTTCATCCTAGCCTTAATTCTGTTCTGCACAGGTATCTGTCGACAGTATTGGCCCACCCTGTCGACAGATCAGGCTTCACAGATAGCAGATTTTTGCACTCTGCATTTATCTGTCGACAGACGAAGATTCATCTGTCGACAGCCAGATGCAGTTTCTGATCTCCCCGACCAACCACTCTTCTGTCTGTGTGCATCTGTCGACAGGCTCTTTCTAGCTGTCGACAAACACACACCTTCAAGGAATTTCTTGCTTATCTCATAACATACTTCTTGAGCTAGTTCTGCCTTTCATGTAAGGTGTCCTTGGGTGTTTATACATGTTCTAAATCATTAATATCCACATGATATTAAAGCTATTATATATATCACCATGATTTTGACCTACTATTCTTGCATGAGTCTAGGTTGGATCATTCGGAGAACATTGAACAGATTTAATGGACATCACATAACTCACTTGAATCACTCTCTTGTAAGCACACATAATTCTAAAGTGTCTTGATAAGTCTCTTGGCTATTGAACTCTCTATCTTGCATCGGGAATTAACCATACACATACTTTGACCCTGAGTTTCAAAAAAAAAAAGAGAAAAGCTACATATTTCTCACATGACCATAGTCATAAAAAAAACAAAAAACAAAGGAACAAGGTAGAGCAATGATGTGTAGTGCTGAGTAAGCGGGGACATGGGCATCACAAATGTTTGTCCTCGCATCAAAAAGCTTACTCATTACCTCTATACAATGGTATGATGGAAACTCTCGCTAAGTAACTGGGGGTACAGGCACCAACATGTCTATCCTCACGTCAAAAGGTGTAAGGCCCTTGATTTTTACCTTGTTTGTTAAGCATATGTATGTGCGTATAAGTGTATACTATTGATGTATGATTATGTGTTAAGTAATTATTGATATAAATTGTATGAATTAGTATTATTGAAATGTACATAGTATATTCAAGTACATGTATGTATGTATATATATATATATATATATATATATAATATAGTGTGTAGTATTATAAATTCTGCATAATTAGAGTGGGTTTTGTCGGCCAGTCGGCGTCCACATCGGCTGACGCTGACTTGGGGTAGGCGGCATATCGATGGACGCCCATTTTTGGATAGGCGACCATGGATATGGACGCCAATATCCCAGATCTGTTACGTTTTCAGATCCGGAAATGCCTCCGGAAATTGAGCCTCTTGATTAGGAACCTTTCCCAACGGCTCTGAGACTTGCCCCAGTAACCTATCCGACCCCAACCCTTTATAATATACAGATTTCGGCCAGATCCATCCCTTTGGCTCTTGAGTCAAAAAACCCTCTTTTCTGTGCAAAAACCCTAACTTGAATCTGAAAGATCCGGCTTCGGGAGGCTTCGTCTGGCGATCTACATCAACTGGTGTCGACCTTGAACATCCGGGAACGACTCCCCACGCTGGTGTGCTGTGAAGATCAACAGAAGATCCGAAGAAGGGGATTTGGAGACTCTTTGGCACAGGCCGAGGAGGGCTTCTCCGGCTTAGATCGTCGTTGGTAGATTTTACAAAAGGCAAGTACCCCATTCACATTAACCCTACATGTGTCTAGTATGTCCCAGGATTTTCTCAGATTTTTTTCTCGTGTCCTGGAAACCCCTTTTCAAGTGATTACTGGCTTTCGGTCTGTGTTCTGCAGACAGGATATTAACGGCAAGATCCCTTGCCGCTAATATCATGTGTTGGCGGCATCACCTAATGCCGTTAACCTATAGACGGCTACCCCTTGCCGTCTAGTTCTTCAGACTGCAACAGTGTGCAAGTCTGTCCTTATATGACCTAGTTTCCGAGTTTTTCCGCATGAGGATATACGGTAAAAATTTTATATGATATGTAAATATATATGTCTGGGTGTACTGTGAGTTATTGTGCATTTTGGAATTTTCCCAAATTATTAGAATTTTGGAATACGTTACCAATAGAATGTTAATCTTGGAAATTGTTGTTTATGAAATATGTGTAGAAATAAATTGTCATAAATTTTCTGTACTTTGTACATAAGATCTGATGCATGATATAAAAATTTGAGCAATTATATTATCTGTATAGTTTATTAAATTTTCTGAACCGAAAAATAATTATATGTCTATTCAATGTAGAAAAAAATTAAGAATTCATGTGAAACTAGTTAAATTCCTGAAAATTGTGATAAAAAATTGTATTGTTAGTATTTATGTATGAAATAAATTTTGAATCCAAATAATGAAAATTGTATCAGTTTGACTATTTTTACAATTGATATCGTCACTGTTAGAGTTTTCAGAAAATATGTGTAACTCAGAAAAATGCAAATTTTGGTATGCATGATGGTTAAACTGTGATGGATTTTTGGTTAAATTTCTGTACTGAACAGATGACAGTAGCTATATAAACTTGTTTTATGTTAGGTATTAATCATTAATACATGCTAATATGATAATTGTTTAATTATGCAAAATTTCAGCATGATTAGGATTGATGTAAAAAATCTGATTAATACTGAAAAACAGTAGTACCATGCTAGGTAATACTGAAGAATGTAAATGTGTAAAATGAGATGAATGCATGATTAAATTGTGTTTAGAATGCGTTGAAATTGAGAAAATGTATTAATGTGCCAATGTGTGACACTGCTACCTTAGAGGGCTGTGGAACTGTACTGTGGTAAAGTCCCCACGGGAAAGTTCAAAGTGTGTGATGTCCCATGGGCATTGGGATTAAATCCTGGAGGCGAACAAGTATCGCTGGTTAGGGTGGAGAGTGCTTCTCCCGGTTCTGCGCAGTAACTAAGATTAATCACTGGAATGCCTAGGTGATTGATATGTGATGTGATCAGTGTGTGTCCTTCTAAAGTGGTTTGGGCTATGTGTCACGGCATAAAGTGAAAGTGAAAATGTGTTTAAGTGAAAGAAATGTGTAAATTGTGAACTTGTGTAAGTGAATATGTGTTCATAGAATTCTTATGAAAGCATGCAAAATGATAAGTATCTTGTGAATGTAACATAGTAGTAAAACAGCAAGCTTTTCACTAATATGAATGTGTTAACTATGTGTAAAATGTCTTAGAATTCATGTTAAATTAGTTGTTATGAATTGAGTAAATATTGTGTAATATGATCAACATGTGGCTTATGAATGATTGAATGGAATCAATTTAGCATAGTGAAAAGTGTAGAAAGCATGCGATAGGATTAGTTTATTATGTATAAAACTAAATCCCATGTGTAAAATGCATAGAAATCATGAATAGGCTTTATTTGAAAAAAATTGTCATTTCCATGCATTATGTGTAAGTGATGTAGCATAAGGTTATGGATATTACTTGATGCATGTATGTTTAGTGTGTTGGTGTTACTTGTTGAGTTCTTTTGAACTCATTCTTGCTTCGGCGTACAGGTGCAGACGTTTCTACTTCTTCCGAGGAGATCGTTAGGAGCGACTCGGAGCGAGAGTAGGAGACATTATTGTGGATTTAGCATTGAAAGTTTCATTACTCCATAGTATGTAATAAAGACTCTGCGTAGTCTCATGTGGACAATGTATTCTTTTATTTCAGTTATGAATAATTAGATCTCTTTTCTCTATACGGACTGTGAATAGAATGTGGATGATGGAATAAGATTTCTTTTCAATTCTTTAAATTCCGCTGTCTTGAGATATATTATATTGTGTATGTTTTAGCCTATTGTACTAATGTTGGGTAAATGGCCCACTGTAATGAACCTTTATATCGACGTGGGTTGGTGGAACCGTACCGATATGAGAGGGTCGTTACAAAAGGCGTGAGTGATCCAAATTACCACCGTTCCCATTACTATGTGTAAGAAAATTATCAAATTTGAAATAGTGTGAAGCCTGCACTGTTTGATGAATCCCAGGTTCATTGGTGTTATGGCTAACTATCTATGTAGATATTTTCTTCATAAACCATTTGACTATTCTTCATGAGGAATCATGGTTCTTACAATAGTTTTTATTCAAGGGGGTTATGGTATTTTCATACAGTCATGGTTAAATGTTCTCTTCATGCCTCAACTTGAAAACTCCTTCAGTATTATGTTTAAACCAGTGGGGGATCATATACTTGCTTTCATATCAGTGTCTATGATAGTTTAAAATGTGTGTTCACCCATTGTCCACCTTATATATATATAATGGATACACTTTGCTCAGAAGTTCATTAGAAAATTCCTCAGAAATTCCACTCTGGCACATTTTCTGTATGCGCCTGTCGACAGGCCCCGGTGCATCCGTCGACAGTCGGCGGCAGTCTGCCTTGGGAAGTCCAATGGACACGCCATTTTGGGGCTGATTTGGTGGGACCCTTGCCTTTTCTAATCCCATCCAAACCTCTTTGAAAGGCACCCACGCCCTTTCCTCTTTCTCCATCACCAAATCTACATCTTTCCCACCCCAACCAACACCCCTTCTCCTCTTGGATGCAAACCCTACCCTGTCTCCCTCTTGCCTTCTCTCTTCCGTGTGTCTTTCTCTACCCTTCGTCCCTTCTCTTCACTTCATTCTTGCCCTCTCCATGGCTTCCAAGGCGAAGAATATGGCTTCCCGTCATCGTCCCGCTTCCTATCAAGTCGGCGAAGACTCCCGGGCTCCTGCTGAGCACCAGACGAAGCTTCGGGATGATCGGTTGCCCGAACTCGTCGTTCCTCCCCGTCTGAATCTCACACGGGCTAAGGGATCTTTTACCAAGTTTGTTCAACCTCGATATGTTGATTTCACATCTCTGGCAGTCCTATTTCCGAACCTCCAACCCCTCTTTGACACCCAGGGCTAGACAGTCTTTCTCTACTCTCACACGGTCTATTCTCCCACTGCCGTCAGTGATTTCTTCAATAATCTTGGCTATTCCGAGCAAAATGAATTTTACACCACTGTCAAGGGCACCACTTTCAAACTTACTGCTAATCTATTTAGCACTGCCCTTCAAATCCCTAACTCTGGGGCTGATATCCTCACCCATCAACCCTCTGCCTCTGAGTACTATCACCTAATCACTCTTCAACCGTATGATGGCACGAAGAACATTGCAAAACTCAATGCCAACTCCTTTCCTCCCTTGAACCGCATGATCCATCACATCTTCACCACCCTGATTGCGCCAAAGCATGGGAGTCGGGAACTCGTCACTGAGGTTCACAAATCACTCTTTACCTTCTTCCTCAAGTGAGAGCCAATCAACTTACCCCCCTGATGCTTGGCCGAATCCTTCAATGCTTTTATAATCCACGGAGATCCATGCCATTTGCTTGTCCCCTCACTTCCCTTCTGAGGTTCATTAGCATCAACATTCGGATAGTGAGTGTGTTGAGCTCAACTCTCGCAGTAGTTTTGATCTCACTGCTGTACATAGGATGGGGTACAAGTTAATTGATGGCGTAGTCACACACGATCTTAAGGGTAAGGCTCTAGCTGCTACCATGGATGATGATCGGGAGGATGATGAAGAAAGTGCTGACCGTGAAGAAGAAGCTGATGAGGACTCCCAGTCAGCACCTCTTGATGCACCGGGAGATGACGTTAGCATTGCCGCTAGTGATGCTGCTGCTGAGCCTTCATTGCGTGATCTCGTCACTCAGCTACAGATCCAGATGTCCACTGGCCTTGACCAGCTCCATGCACGTTTGGACACCGTGGATTCGAGCATTGAAGCGCTCGCGGATACACAAGTCTAGCTTCAACTCCGTTTCACTAGACTTTCTACTGAGCTTCATGACATCCGTCGGGCCCCTGCACTGCCTGGCGATGATGCTACTTAGAGAGTCTCTGTGTCTAGGAGTTGCTCTAGTCATGATATCTTAGTTTAGTCTGAGTCTTGTCTTGTCCTGGTCTATGTTGCTTTCAATTAACAGTCATGTAATTTCTTTCCCTTTCATCTTTCTTTAGTCACCAATTCATGTACTGTGTGTACTTCATGATCTATCTATGAAATTCATAGTTCTTTGCTTTCTACATGTGTGTATGACGTGTGACTTTTGGATGTTGTCAAAAGGGGGAGAACTCAATTGTGCATTAATTGAATAATTTTATCATCATCAAAAATTGGGAGAATGTTAGATCTACATGGATGAATGTCTACAATGATTGTTTTTGATGATGAGCATTCAATGAGCATTTCATTAATAGCACAAGTTGATGATTGTACCATTCTTGATAAAAGTGACAATGTTTAGTTTGATCATCTAAATGTTTATCTTACTTCACTAACAATGGTCTTAAATGTAGGTGAAACTCCGTGAAAAAAAACAATGCACAAAAACAAGAGTAAAAGATGAAGAAAAGCATAAAGATCAGTCACCTGTCGACAGCCTCCCATCTGCCTGTCGACAGACAACTGCAGACAGAAAACACCAGGTTCTGGGAATAGTCATCTGTTGACAGACCCCAGTCGACAGCTACCTACAGAAAACTCCTTCCCGGAAGTTCAAAGTTCTGGAAAATGTAAATCTGTTGCTACCTTTCGACAGATGACCAAAGACCTGTCGACAGACGTAAACAGAATCTCAATACGAGATCTCTATATCGTTCCTATGTGGGTGTTTCCTTCTACCATGACACTCTATACTTGAACACCCATATAAAAGGAATCGTTTGGAGTCAATCTCACACAGAAGCAGCCACCATTCAAAAACCCTAAGGAAAACACAAGAGAAGAAGTTGTTGCTGCTCTGCTTCAACCTGCCGCTCAGAGAAGCAAAGATCCATTCTTCAAGCGGCGGTGAAGCAAGTTTGTCGTAGATTCAAGCTTCTCCATCAACCTAAGATTGTCAAGACGAAGTTTGAAGTCCATCTAGACGATCTACAGAAGATTTCTTAATCAGGATTTGTTCTTCAATCTCAGAACTCTTCCCTGTTTCTTTTTCTCATATTTGTGTGTGTGTGTGGTTGTGTCTCAAGCAGTCCTTGTGCTTGATTCACGTGGTTATGTTGTTCTGATCGTGGTTTCACATCAGACAACTCGTGTGTGTGTGAGTTGTAGTTCTTGAACTCGCTCATAAGCAGTGTTTCTGTGTGTGTGTGTGGACGGTGGACGTAGGATACACAAGTTGTGTACTCCGAACCACCTTAAAAACTCGTGTCCTGTGGTTTGCACATCTTCACGCTAGGTGCTTGGTAGGCACGTTGTTTTCACACACGATAGATAAACTGGTTCTCTATCTATCTACAACCAGCACGTCTAAATTTAGATTACACTCTGTTGCAAGTTTCAGTAGTTTGTGGTTCCCATCAAAAGAAGGTGGTAGTAAACTTTAAATTGGTGGTAATCTATTCAACCCCCCTTCTAGATTACCATATAGTCTAATTCCGCAACCCTTCAACCCATCGTCGTGATCATCTCCTGCAGGCTCTGAGCTAGAGTCTGCTACGCATTCAAGTCGAAGCGAAGTCGTGTCAGCTCCGCCTGATCCGCAGCCGGTCCCTGCGTACGCAACCTCTCTACCTCTGCGGTCATCTCGGTCGTCTGGAGGCGTAGCTGATCTCTCTCTACTGCTATGTTGTCCCTCTCCCTCTCCAGCTCAGCCGCTCGGTCAGTGGCGGTCCTCAGTTCGTCCACCTGTAGAAAATCAATTCAAGATCAATGTGAATGAAATCTCAATTCTCAAATTGTAACACCCCGGCTCCCTTGGGACCTTGGCCCCGTCCTCTGGGTCGCGGCAGGGCGACTGTCGCGACGTGGTTCCGACCGCGTCGGTCTCTGGTTATGTTTGGGATTGCGAATGGGGTATGTCGCCTTCTTGAAGGCGACATGGCCTATGTCGCCTTCCATCGCGTCGCCCCAGACGCAGTCTGACAGACGGACAGGCGTCCTTTGTGTCAGTACGGCTCTGGAGGTGGGGTAAACGTGACAAGATGGCTGTTGCCTTCACTTTTTCGATTCCGAGATTTGACCACTGTCAGTGGAATTGCGACAGGGGGTATGTCGCCTTCTTGAAGGCGACACACCCACTGTCGCCTTCTTGTTCCTGTGGCGACAGGGTGGTATGTCGCCTTCACAGGATCCGGGCTTAAAGCCTGTGTAGCACCCCATATAAAATATGTTAAATGGACTAAATCAGCAGACTACCAACAACCCGGACTAGTCATTTCAGAGCTCGAGCAGGAAAAGAACTCTGAAGTTAAGCGTGCTCAGTTGGGAGTAGTCTCAGGATGGGTGACCTTCCTGGGAAGTCTACCAACTGGCAGGGTTGTTGGGCCAGTTTGCTGGTTAGGTCGTCACAAATGGTATCAGAGCCTTACCTAGCCGGAAGTGCAGAACTAAGTGCCACACAGGACAAAGTGCTACGCTATGAGAGCCACCTCTTGAAGCCATAGTGGCGCAAAGTGCTACATAGTGGGAGCCACCTCTTGAACCTTGGGGGGCCACTCTAGAATCCTCCTGCCTGGGGTTTGATTGTGTGCTATATGTGAGCAGCGACGAGGACGTCGCTTATATAAGAGGGGTAGATTGTAGCACCCCATATAAGAATATGTTAAATGGACTAAATCAGCAGACTACCAACAACCCGGACTAGTCAATTTCAGAGCTCGAGCAGGAAAAGAACTCTGAAGTTAAGCGTGCTCAGTTGGGAGTAGTCCCAGGATGGGTGACCTCCTGGGAAGTCTACCAACTAGCAGGGTTGTTGGGCCAGTTTGCTGGTTGGGTCGTCACAGCCCGGGCGCCCGAGCCCTTCCCCCTCTCGCGCCTCTCCTTTCCCCTCTCCCTCTCTCGCCCTCTCGGAGTTCCGGCGTTTTTGGGGTGCCTCCCCCGTGTTGAGGCGGCCGTGCTGAGGAGGTGTCGCTCCGTTCGTGCAGGGGTCGTGTTCGTGTGTGCGGTGCGAGGAGGAGACGTTTCTACTACGAGAAGGCCCCAACGGGTGCATTCTTCGCGTGGAGGTAGGGACCCTGATCTTCTCGCCCTAGGCATGCTCCCCTTCCCCTTCGTGACGTAGTTTTCTTGTGGTTCGGGGTGGGTGTGAGAACTCCATGCTCGTGTGAGTGAGGTTTCCTCGAGCATAGAATCCATGTTCTTGGGGTTATTCGAGGGTGGTTTGTATGTTTAATGGCTTTCTAGCATGATAAGCATGCTCCCCTCCCCCGTGTGTAGTGTTTTCCCGTTTCGGGGAGGTTCCCGGAAGAAGAATGCCGGAACCCCCGACTGGCTTGAAGGCGACACACCCTGTGTCGCCACCTGTCTTGTAAGGCGACGCACGCCCTGTGTCGCCTTCTGACTGGTAAAGAGACAGGGCCTATGTCGCCTTCTTGAAGGCGACAGGGCCTATGTCGCCTTCTCAGTCCAGAGGTAGGTTGTGCTTCCGCCGCTTCCGTTTTCACTTTACTGTACCCGTGGCACCTGTGCTAGTTCCCTAGTACGGTCTCACACTAGTCGTTCGCCCGGTGCGCGGCACTTGAGGGCTTGTCCCGTGCGAGAGGTTGTTACCGTTACCTGGGACCCCCGTCCTCGGGAGCCTATTGAGGGAGTACTCCGGGCTACGAGTGTGCTCGAGTTGGCAGCCACCTGGGCGGACTCTGGAGCTGAGGGGAAAATGGTGGTTAGGACAGTGGCGTGTGAGTCGCTTGCAGAGCTCTCGTGGTTGGTCTGGGACGCCGAGGACAGTTTGGAGTTCTACCCGGCTCAGACCAGCCAGTCCTTCTTCTCACTGCCTCGCTCCTCACGGCCCCCGAACCGTTTGGAGAGGTCAGGCGTGGGACCGTAGTCCGGCCAGACTACGGCGGTTACTGTTGTGTTTCTTGTGTCCTACCTCGCTCTGACGAGATGCGAGGGCCAGGACCTAGGTCGAGGATAAGACGTCGGTGGACGCGCCTGACCGTTTGACTAGTGGTGGTGCTTTCCGTAGCTAGTGTTCACTGTCCAGGCGGAGTCCCCTCCGTCTGTGTTTACTAGCCGTGTGGTGGTCACGACGAGCAGTCGTACGGAGTTTCCGACCGAGAGTACTTTCCGTACCGTGTTAGCTTTAGCTTCGCTTCCGCACTTCCTTTGTAGGTAGAAGATATAAACTGCAGTCTCTCCTTTATTAATAGTTGTTATGTTCCTCTGCCTGTTTAGAGCCAGTAGGAGATTGGTAGTCCCTACTGAGCTCTGTTGTGAAGCTCATCCCTCTGTTTTCCAGGTGAGTCTTCTCAGCAGCGGCAGGGCGCGCGTCGGGCGGAGGAGACGGGGCGGTAGTCGAGGTCCCCGTAGCTAGCAGTGGTTCCCCCTCTCAGTGTACGTCACCCTCGGGGTATGCCCCTAAGGGACTTGTCTCTCCCCTTTCCTTACTTGTACTAGTGTGTGTGCGTTGGGACTGTACTTAGAGCGGTACGCAGCGGTCTCGCTTTACTTTCCTGTTTCCGCTTGTACGCTTCTAGCTTAGCAGTTGACGTTTACCTCCATTACATATCCTGTCAGACGTGTGTTATAGCCCTTCCGGCCCCCCCTGGTCCGTGGGCGGCGACCGCGAAAATCAGGTCCTCGGCGTGGGCCGAGGGTCGGGTTCTCGGGTCGTTACAGTTGGTATCCGAGCTTGGTCTGACAGGACTTGTAGTGGATCTAAACTGCAACAGTAAGTCCCAACAATAGTACAAGTACACTGCTAGCCGCCCGAGAGGTATTTGTAACCTTTTTCAGTTGTGTTGCCTTGTAGGTTATGGCTCCGCGTAGGCGCAGTCAGGCTAGGCAGCTGGTTGAGCAGCAGGATGAGTCCGACATGCCCACTGAGGGGCAGGTTTAGGAGGAGGTGTCCGTGGAGGAGTCAGTGGCGCAGCCTCAGGGTGCACAGGTAGCAGCAACAGAGGCAGCGGCAGCAGGTGGGCAGCAGCAGTAGGAGTACCACCCTCAGCCTCAGCAGTATGCAGACTATTTTCCCATGGCCGAGCATTCTTCAGAGCTATGTACCAGGGAGCGTGGCAGCCCGGGCAGGCAGCAGCAGGTGGTCGGTTTCCAGTACCTCCCCCGGCCGTACCAGAGCAGCAGGAGGTGGAGCCAGAGGTGGAACAGCCAGTCCGCCAGCAGCGGTCGGGTACTGGGAGTACCCGGTCCGGTCAGCGGAGGGCAGCAGTGTCGGAGGCGAGGACCGCTCTCCTTGAGAGGTTCCTGCGTCTTCGCCCACCGATGTTCCACGGTGAGTATGATCCAGATAAGGCAGAGAGCTGGACCCATGAG